>PYHW01009533.1:280747-342954 GCA_013186435.1 Turdus rufiventris | reverse complement strand
TTTTTAATATTACACATGTGCTTCTTGAAAGCGCACTTAAAATTACTTTTTCCTGTCTTCAGAGTTATGGTAGATTATGTTTGGGGGGAAAAAGTTAGGCAACTGCCTGCCTCTTGTTTATTTTTTTTATTATTTTTGTTTGTTTGTTTTGTTTTTTCCCTTCGGTTCTTTCTTGGGATTAACAGGTGACTTTAGCGTCGGGACAGTTCGAGTTGGAGATCTTATCCATGCAAAATGTGAATGGTGAACTGCAAAATGGAAATTGCTGCGATGGCACCCGAAACCCAGGAGATAAAAAATGCACCAGAGACGAGTGTGACACCTATTTTAAAGTTTGCCTGAAGGAGTATCAATCGCGGGTCACTGCTGGCGGTCCTTGCAGCTTCGGATCCAAATCCACTCCTGTCATCGGAGGAAATACCTTCAATTTAAAGTACAACCGGAATAATGAAAAGAACCGGATCGTTATCCCTTTCAGCTTTGCCTGGCCGGTGAGTTGCTTGAGCTGCTCTGACTCTGGTCTCTTGGATGGTTCTTGAGATGATGTCCTTAGTGAGCTGAACTCTGGCTTTTTGTGCCAGGGGAAGAGGGATCAGGATTTAGGAGGGAGCAGGCATCTTAGCAAGAGCGTCGGGAATCTGAAGTACAGAAATGAGTAAACGTAGTGGTGTTTTTGTTTTTGTTCCCTGAGGCTCACAATGCATAGTTAAATTGGAAAGTCAGATGTGCAGTGAGGGGGATCTAAATGGGTTGGGGAAGCAAACCCAGTATCTCTGCACTTTACAGCATGAATAAGTCTCTTGAGACTTTGAAGGTCAGAAGTTCATTTTTTTTCTTTTTTTTTTCTTAACCAGTGAAATCTTGGTCTTAGGCCAGAAGAGCAGTGGGTTAGGGGCTGTAGAGGAATCCCGTGTGAAAAGTGTGTGTCATAGCTGGCCTCCTTCCCCGGAGCGTGTTTGGGAAGGCTTCCTGCTTCTCCCAAGGGGAAATCTCACTGCGCTGCTCGGTGTAGATGGGAGCTGCTATTGCTGTTCTTGGTGAAGTAGTTGCCAGCTTCCCTGGGAAGCTGACTGTGTTTGGAGGTTCTTGTGGACTCCAGAAGCTAAAGACTGAGAAAAGCCTGGCTTTAGCTTTTGGTGCACTTCACTCACCCCTTCCCACTGTGTACCTTTTCCTGGCTACCTGTCTCTACAGTCCAGAGATTCCCTCTGGTTGTGTGCGAAACTCAGTGGCTCGGGGAGGTGGGGTTTTTGCCAGGCACTTTTCAAGTGCTGTCCACTCTAGTAAATACTGATGAGCTGTACAGGGCAGAGAGATGAAGGATGAGTGACCTCTTCCTTCATCAGTGATCCTGCTTTGTTGTTGGCTGGAAAAATACTCGGACATCACTGCTGCTTGTTTCTTCTGGAGGGCTCAGGAGGGCTGAAGCATTGATGGTCAGTGAGCTTTGCAGAGGAGCCCTCAGGTCCCTGCACAGAAAGTGAGGACCATCTTTCCCAAATGGCCATCAGGCAGTACAGATGCACAGAAGCGGACTCCAGGGCCACAGGATCGGTGGACGTGGAAAAGTGCTGTGACCTCGGATGGCCGGAGGTGCATGGTTTTTGTGCCCGGCAATGCTGCGTGCAGGAGCTAGGGGTGGCTGATCTGGGGGGCTTCTGTCTGGCTTTTGAGGTGCCTCTCTGGGATGCTGTGGTACAAATGCTGAAAGCTCCTAAAACTTGTATTTTGAGATCACCTAGGAAACAAAACTGTTTCCCCCACACACACCCCTTCTCCAAAGGCGCTGAGCAGACAGTTTCCTACCAACTGCCTTGGGGTATGTTGATGCTCAGCAGTTTTGTAAATCCAGTCATCCTAACCTAGATGCCTAAGGTCGTTTTTGGGAGGGGAGGAGGGCCCTGAATGTGCATGCAGGAGAGGGGTGAACCTCATTTCCTATCCTCTGCCACTATAGCTGCTGGTGAGGTGGAAGCATGCTTAGACCCTCCAAAGTTTGGCCCTTCATGGCCAGATAAAGACTGGTTGCTGGGAGGGCCTGGACTTCATCTGGGGGGAAGGAAAGCCTGCCCCAAAAGCATTCCTCCTCCAGCTGTGGTGTAGACACCTACTTTGTAGTCCTGCTGCCAAGTGCTGCAGGCAGCCATGTGTTCTTGAAGTGTCCTGTGCTGCCTCCTACCTGCCTCCTCTGTCAGCTGGGACTTGTGGAATACCGAGGGCTGAAGAGGCACAAGGGAGAAATTAAGTCTCGGTTTTTAAGGAGATAGTATTACAAAGTACAATAGCAGAGTTAACAAAAGTATTCTCTGTTGGAAGTACAAGTCTGTCCTTTATTTCTTTCTCTTTTCTTTCTCTTTTTTTTTTTTTTTTTTTTTTTCCCTAACATGAAATGAGATAAAACTGTTATCAAATATACCATCAAAAGGATAAAGGGCTTTGTAAAAATCTGAGGTATTTGAAGCTCTGCCAATGGCTGTAGTGCTTGTGTTGCAGATTTTGACTTTAGTCAGAGAAGTCAGGTACATCAAGGATTTTTTTTTTTTTAACTAGCTCCCAGTAATCTGAGTGCCTTGAATCTATATATATGCATATAAAAATGGTGTGAAAACCAAATATGTTCCCTTCTAACAGCCACTCTCTTCATAGGGTTGGGAAGGGAAATCTGTGTGTAGAGGGTGGGTTTGAGGGGGGTGGGGACCCTGGGAGAAGTCTCTTAAGCTTGCCTGCATCTGAGTAAAAGAAATGCTTCTATTGTCCTTCTGAATCTCATTCAGCACTGGAATTCTAGAGCAGCAGCAGCAAAACTGCAGTGCAGCCTTTGAAATGGGGAAAACTCAACAACTTGAGACACTTGTTCCATAAGCCTGGAATTTTGGAATAATCTCTTGCATTTTCCCAGGCAGAAATACACTTTTTGAGACTCTGATGATAGTCTGTGTGCGATTATCAAGCTGGCTTCCCAGCTTTAGCTTCCACAGGACACAGCTTTTATGCTAGCCATTGTGACTTCCAAGTGGCATTTGAACAAAAGAATATCTAATGTGGCAAAGCTCTTATTTGTACTAAAATTGTGTACACAAGTCATTTCAGGCATTTTTCAAAGCTCTACGGATAAAGTAGTAAACTTAATTTAGTCAGCTCTGATCTGATGCTGAAATTTCAGAACTTAAACTCTTTAGGTGGCTGAATACGGTTGTCTTGTGTAAGAGCTTGAGATTAGCATTGCATTTACTCATGTGGCTGATCATAAGAGGCATCTTTGAATACATTCAGCTGAAAATTATAGTAGATGTAATAAGACCAAAATGTTAATCATATTGAAAATTCATGCCCTTCTCTGAAATGTGTTCTGCCCTCTGATGGAGGCTTTTCTTGAGTGTTCCAGCTTGAGTCAGTAACATTCAGAAGTGGTGTTGCCTTGACTACTTAAAAAAAAAATTTAAAAAGAAAAAACCTCTTCCCATGTCAAGCTGCCCCCTTATGCCATTTGTGAAAAATAGTTGTGTTGCATTAGAGGCCTTTATTCATCATGCAGGATATGAAGGAGAATGGGGTGCCTTAAAAGTATCATGAGAGGGAGCTTGCAGTTGTCATGTAGATTTGAAGTGTCAGAGTCTTATTAATAAAACTTCGGGAGTTTGCTCTTGTCAGTTTTGATATGTGCCCATGTGAGTAATGGGTGTGGAGATGGTGGGCCATAAATTATTTTAAGTGATGGAAGGTTTGAGTAAGTTGCTAGGAAACAGGGCAGCAGAGCAGCATAAAGGAACTGGAATGGATCAGAAAGCTGCCCCTGCAGTAGCTGGTAATTCTTCAGTAAATTGAAACAATAGTGATGATGGTTAAAAAAGTAAAATGTACCTAGGCTTGCTTCTTGCATTCATTTTGAGACTTCAGTGACTTTCTTGACAGGCAAGCTTGGCTTTATGAAGCCATATAAAAAAAGAATGGAGCAAAAGCGTTTCCATGTTCCACTTGTCAAAGTCTGTCCGAACAAGTTTTGTTCCAAGGCCAACACATGCTCTTCTCTCACATGAATCAAACCTCTGGCCTTTCTTAAAGAACCCCAAGTGTGATGTGTGCTGCACCTTGAGGGAGCTGAGCATCAATTAACTAAGCAAAACTTAACACTAAACTTTGCTTTTATGTAAAGAAAGATCTTTTGGGGGTTTGGCGAGACTGAGTAAGAAGGTCAAACTTGGCAATTCCTTTGGTATGCATAGCTCCAATTTCAAACAGCTTGTTTATCCCAAAATTATGCTCCTTGTAATTATTTAATATTGGGGCCTATTGCACCAATGCACCAGGAAACTACTGAGGTGGAAAAAAAACCCTTCAACATCTCAGTAAGTTTAGCATAAAATACAATTAAAAGGAGTTTTGAACATTTTATTTCAACCTTAAAATAAAAACAGTCAACCTAAAAAAAATAACATAGTCAGCCTGGCTTTTTTTTTTCCTGAAGATGTAAAATATGTTTTCTGGGTAGACTTTCTTTCTGTGTGTAGAGAGACACAGTAAAAGGGCTCTAGTGGTTTTTAAGCTTTGTAAACTTTTTCCCTCTTTTGACACGAGAGATGTGCAAAATACTAATCTGTAGCTGATAGTAAAGTAACAGCCTTTTGGATCAGAGAAAGAATATCACTGCCTTCATCTGGGTTTTTTTGTGGGTTTTTTTGTTTGGGTTTTTTTTTTTTTCCTTTTTAGCCCAGTATGTCACAGTCATAAGACTAAAATTTGGCTTTTGATTTTGTTTCTTCTCTCCCTCCAGTTAACTTCTTGAAAACTTATAGGAGCAAATGCTAGATATTGTTTAAGCCTTTTTTGAACAATGCATGATAAGTCATCTTGGAACATGGGCAGATCAGAAGAAATTTTTATAATAACAAAATGCATATTAACCAAATCCATACTCTGTCATTTATTGTTGAATTAATAATATAACAATAAATCTTAGCACTCAAAGTGTAATGTTTGCCTAGGATTACTATTCAAAACGGAGCTGGGAGTATTAAGTGACATCTGAAGCATAATTAGCATCAAGGCTGTTTTTTTCCCAGGACTGGAGCGAAGTGATGCAGCCATTCAGAGGTTTTGTACTTCTTACATTTTTAAAGAGGTTTTTTTATGTTCCAGCCAGTTCAGAGCTTCATCTTCATGGTAAATCCATTTGACTATATTAACATAATATATCTAAAAATTCTCATCTTGCCTGCTCCTAGAATTTTTGTTTTGTTATAATAAAGGCCTGCTCCAATTTAACTTCAGTGGATTGGACCTGGCACTGAAGCTTATTCCTAAACTTTCTCAGGCTACGCACATCCAGCACTGTCAGCTTGTTTATGCAGCTGGAAGTCAGCATGGCTGAAAATGAATTGCATAAAATTGATGCTTTCTGCTTAAAGTTGTAGTTCACTCCAGGAAACATTGCTTCGCAGTGGGCTGGAGGAGAAGTTAGCTGGTTCTAAAACTGCTGGACTTGGGTCTGAGCTGTTTATTGCAACTTCACTCCTAATGGAGTGTGATGCCCTGCAAAGCAAAAGCCTTAAGCTACAGTTCTTAGAAGTACTTCTCTGTAGATAACACAAATGACAGAATTGGTCTTGAAAACTAAAAACTAAGCTTGCCTTTGAATTTCTCTTGATGAACAGGAGTTTTATATGTTAATTGACTCAGTTCTAATAATTTAACTGGTAACCCCTGTGTCTTAACACAGGGGAAAGATGTCAAAATTAGAAGCTGTTGTATTTGTTTCTTGTTAGTCTGTGGAGCTCATGGTTCTGTGGTCATGGTTCTGCAGCGTAAATTACACTCATTATTCTTGTAGCGTTCAGAAGAAACTGCAAAAAGTGGATAGAAGTGGTTAAAGTGGTTTGTAAATAGTCACACATCCAGAGTCCTTTACCAGCTCAACCCCGTTCTTAGGCACTTAGGTAAATAAGTAGAAAGGCTTCTTGTTCAGGCTTGCTCCATGTGAACCTGACTGTTTTGCTTGGCTGGCTACTAGGTATTCTGTCTATTAACCTTGCCACCCTTTTGTAACTGGTGCATTTAATTATCAGTGGGATGCTTTAAACAGGTAGGGGGACTGATAAGGGCAGGTAATCTGCTTGTTGGGGAAGGTTGAAAGCAACCATTGACATTTTGGCCTATCTGCTGCTCTTTGACAAGTGGGGCTCTGTGAGAAAATAACTCCGTAACTAGATAAGGTCCTGATTAAAATGCTGCTGTTGTATGAAGCACCCTGGTAGCTGAGATCACTTAAAATCATTAGTTTGAAAAGAGAGGNAAAGAACGGGAGGAGGGAAGACCCCAAGTCTCCCCACTGTGCCCAGTACATTGTCCTGTTAATGCATGCTAGTTTTATGATTGGAATACATTGTAGTCCGGCCACCCAGACAGAGGCATTGACTGCTAATATTAACCAAGAACAATAGTGTGGCCATACTGACTGCAGTGAGGATTACAGAACATAATGGGGCCTATCCAAAAATAATGCTAATACAGTACAAGCAACAGGAAGCAGCAGTAGACTCAGCATTGCTCGGCTCCCAGACAAACCATGGACTTACTTAACACAATGGCAACTTCAGCACATTATGTATTCACAGGATGCTCATTATTCTAGCAGGCTTGCCAGATCAGAGATCAGCCTGGTTTACTGGATGCTTAAGCGTATGCATAGTTTGGATAGCGGTACTTTTGTGTCCTTCATCATTTGACCGTTGTAGTGCGGCAAAGGTCTTGACTCTGGCTACTGCCTTCCCTGTGCCAAGGCAGAACGGGGGGCAAGTCTCTCCTGGAAGCTGCTAATATGGTTAAATTCGTTTTCATGTCTCCTTTCTGTGGCAGTGCAGAGTTTACTGGCACTTAGAGCAATAAAGGAACTACTCAGAACGAAGCTAAAGGAGCAGTGTGCCGTGTTTTCGTGTGGGCATATTTTGATGAGGCTCTTGGCTGGGCTGCCTGCTCGGGGTTCATCCAAGCTCTTGGCCGTAGGCTTAGAGGCGTGAAATTGCTTGGGCTGTGTTTATTTCACAGGGTTGAGGCAGTAACAGCTTTGCAGGGTGTTGCCTTGTCCTTAAGTAGGCTGTCCTAAAGAAGAGCTTCCTGATGATGTTCCATTTCACAAAAGGTTAAGAGGGTTGGGTGCTTTTCCTCCTTTTCCGGAGTATGTTCATATTTTGGGTGAGGAGCCAGTTGCCTTTTAACTCCTTTGAAGGGTATTCACTTGTCAAAGTTGACCAACCATGGCTCAGTGTTGTGATGCATCTGTGTAGTGACAGGGTACCCAAGTGATAGTCCTGGTGATGTTCAGAGGAACATCAGTGGGTTTGTGGCTAGCTTTAACCCTGCTCAGAGCTGCTCTCCTCCCTGGCCCTTGGGCATGCTGAAACATTCCTAACTTTCCCTCTCCCATATCTCACAGCTGGGCTCCCGTGGCCTGCTGTGCCAGTGTCCTCCCCATCCTCCCTGGATGCAGACAGTGGTGTGTGTGAGCACCCTTCTCAAGCTGGTGCTCACAGCTGTGCAGAGCGTGAGGAGAAGGTTGCTGGGCTTAACCTGCTCTCCTTGTTTGGCAGAGGAGGAGTAGGTGCAGCCTCTGAATGCAAAACTTCCCACTGCATTTGTCTAGTCATGGTTTCACATGCTCAGCAAAGCTCTTGCATGCTTTAACCACAGGGGTAGGAGGGAAAGGAGTTTGACGAGTTGCAAGCCCTTTGAAAACGGAGGCAGTGCTTCAGCTGAGGAGCTGGATGTTTTAATCTTGCTCTGGCCCACTGACTTGCAGAGTGCCTTTAGAAGCCAAAGTACAAAAGCACCTCTTTTGGGTGGATGTTTGGATGAAGGGAGGGAAGAGAACTTTAAACACCTGTTTACCTGCAGCTGCCAGGATCCATTTAAATAACCAGAAAGGAGATTGCATTGCCCTTTGAGATATTTAAAAGGGACAGTTTCTGGTGAGTTTTGGGTCTTCACAGTCTCTTGAGTTGTACTACCAGTGAATCAAGACACAGCGTCTTACTGAGGAAAACAGCTCTTGCACCCTGATTCTGGCTTTGTTTCTTGGAGTGTGAACTTGACCATTTCCATCCTCTCCTAGCTTAGATCACAGAAGTTTTGCTTAAATTTACCATGCTGCCTTTTAGTCCTCTGGGCTGATCTGCAAAGTTACAGGACTTGCTGTTCCTTTCAAGCTGCCTTTCCTCTCAAGCCAGAATCCCTGCCTTCTGGTCAAGCTCAGGTTTACAGTGGCTAATTGGGTGTGACTCTGGAAAGTTCACTGCTGCCTTGTTGCCTGGGACATTGCTTTGATGGAATAAGGTGCATGATGTGGAATTCTTGTGTCTGGATATATATATATATATTTATTCAAAGATGGGCTAAGGTCATCTATAGGCATGGGAAAACTTAAACCTCCACACTGTAAGCAGTCATTCCTGAGATATCTGAATCCTTGATCTATAGAGTGGGGATGATATGCACTTCTAAAAAATCTCAACAGTGCAGCTTTGCACAGAACTGCTTTCTGGGGGGCACTGAGGGAATTAGCTAGAGGTATGTGATAGTTGGATTGCTGAAGGGGGTTTGCTACTGGTGTGAGGCTCTGGGTGTCTGCGTGGCTTTTGTTTAAAACTGTCCTATGTTGAACACAAAGTCTTGGGGTTTTTTTGGTCTTTTCCCCATGCTGAGAGGGACAGAGCCAAGCAATCAAATGCCATTTTTTGTATCATCCCTTTTCAGGATAGGGACTTTTCATTTAAAATATTCAGACAAAATGAGAGGAGACAGTTGGAAACAAGAGAATTTCCAGGGTAGGTCTGTTCCCCCTGCATTTTGTTTCCATCCAGTTCAGCTGAAGCATCTCCTCTCTTTTAAACAAACTCCTGTGTGGTAGTGGAAAGTGGTCACACAAGTATCTAGCAACAGTAGCACTCACAGCTAGGATTCAGCCTTTCCTTTCCTTAAGGGCTAGGTGTGTTGGTAAACAGTCCTGAGAACCAGCAGGGAACTGTTGCTATGAGTTTAGACAAAATATCTTCCAAAACAATTATGCAAGGCCGAAAGGAAAACATCCTTAACTTTATTGGAAGTAGTGCTAGTTGCCATAATTCATTCTCTATATCATAATTTTTTGTCAAGCTTGCAGTAACATGTTGAGCTTGTGCTGCTTAATGTTGGTAATTAAACCACTGAGGAAGCACCCAAGATAGTGCAATCTGCATCTGTAATATGGCTTGGGAGTTCTATTCTGGGTTTGTTTGTTTGTTTTGGTTCTTTCTTTTTTTTTTACCACTGACTTGTGCAAGGACTTCTTAAATCTGTTATAAGCAGTGTTTGATGATTGAGTTGCATTTTGGTTTATTTGATTTTTCAGAGTTTTTTTTCAAGTTGTCAGACTTGATCTAGAATAGAAACAAGTAACATATAGCTTTCATGAAATATTAACCAAAAATGATTCAGGCCAATGGAGCCTCTGCAAAGAAGTTTGGGTGCATGTCTTGGCTTGCCCAGCTTTGCTTACTTTTGGAAGCATTTTCCCACAGTTATCAGTGAACAGAATGGAATCCTGCTCTGCTTTGAATATGGAACATATTTAGGCTATACAGCAAGCCAGTGTCCATCACAAACTGGGTTTTCATTCAGAGGCTCATGCTGTGTCCAGTCATGAGAAAGCAGAAGCAGTCTGCTCCAACTCTTGTTCTCTTTTTTTCTTTTTTTTTTTTTTTTCCTCCTTTTTTGTTTCCTCTCTTCCTCAGAAATCTAAGGTCTGCCTTACCCCTGTGCACCTTGTTGCAGCTCTCACTCTCAGAACTGTATTTTGGTCTCTTTTACAGAGAGGGTGAGAAGCACTGCAGACCACAAATGAGCAGCCTGTGACTGAACATGGACACAGTTAAGGAGAAATAAACCTTGCAATGCACAGTTGCTATGGCAAAGCATCAAGACTCTTTACAGAATTTTTATTTGTACTGTTATTAATCTCCTCTCCAGAAAGATGTTACATTTATTGCCTTATCTGTAGTTATTACTATATTTGTTACTTTGTAAGTCATATTTTTTGCTTATTTTTCCTCAGCTTTTTTCCTCCTCCACTTCTGGAGAGGAGGTGTTTTGTTTTGGTTTTTAATCATTGTGTAAGTTTGGATATGGCTGGCTAAATGGCAACTTTGAAAGATACAGCCTGGATAATAATATCTCGGGGTAGAGCTAGAGGAGGAAGAGATGTTTTAATGGGTCTTGTTCTCAAGTTAGGATTGAAGATAAAGGTGGTTTAGATGTAATAGCTGGCATCTTTCCAGCCCATGGAGTCACTTCAGTCATTTTATCCTTATGATTATTATTGTTGGAGTGCTGCAGAGCTCATTGGCAGCTTGGAGCATCTGTAAGAGTGACACGGGTGGATAGTGCAGCTTCCCTTTCCCTGCTCTTCCAAAAAGGCTGATCTTAGCCTTTGTTTTACAATGCTTCTCTCTCACCCCACCCCCTTCCCATATCCATCAGTTCTGCCCTCCGTTACCTGATACTTGTGGGAGCTTCGATGGCCCTCGTGCAGACAAAGCTTTCAAAGGGGGTGCTGAAAAGCAAAGTCCCTGGAGATTGTGCTGTCAAGGCAGGGCACAGTAATCTTAGCAACACTTCTTGCTTTCAGGATGGCTGGGGGAAGGGACATCAAGACGATTTTTCTGTAACTCAAATTCTTTTGAAGCAGTTTTTGAGAGTGGGGGTTTGGTTTTGAGTTTTTTGATGCTGCTGTGCTATCCCAGTGCTTTCTGTCTTCCCTGTGCAGTTGTCCCACATGCTTTATTTTATGTGGTGTGCAGTATCAAAGACCATACTTCCTGTTGAAGTACATAAGATGCTTGAATGATGACAAAGATGAGCTATCCAAGGTGAAAGGTCCTCTAAGTCAGACTGGATAAGGTAGCTTACGGGGTTTCAAGAAGATCATGTTTGTCTCAAGCATAATCTCTAACCTATTTCTGTTTTCAAGTATCTGCTTTGGGGCAGAGACCAGAATTTCTTTTTAATTAAAATTGCTGTCAGGTTTTTTTTTTTCCTTAGTCACATGTTGCTTTGAAACTAACTCTTTTTTCTCTTTTGCAGAGATCGTACACATTGCTTGTTGAGGCGTGGGATTACAATGATAACTCCACGAGTAAGTATTTCTTCCTCTGGCTTATTTAGTTCTGACACCTCTGTGTCCTGGGCACTGAAAGGCCTCTGGGAGCCTCACCAGCTTGCTGTTAGAGCACAAGGAGAGGGAAAAGCTCTCCCCAAACAATTTGGAGCAGTTTCTCCAGGTTCTGCAGCAGCCTATCTCAGTCACTCGCCTGCAGAGGGTGAGTAGCTCGCTGACCTAGGCACCAACAGTGTGATGTCTAAAAACAGATGCTGTTAATTTCTTCTTTGGGAGAGTAAAAGCCAAGGGATTTCTTCAAGTTTTGTTTAGTCTTGTTTTGTTCTTTTTAATTAGAAATAATATTCAGAAGCCTAAGTCTTGTTCATGTGAGACTTCTCTGTGAACTGAGTACTTCTCAAAACTGAATATACCACTTAAAAAAAAGAAAAAACCCCTTAAAATCTGCATAAGATTTGATATCAATATACATCTAATGACTGTAGATGGGAAATAGGAGTTACTACAGGCTCCTCCTTGGGACCTGAATATTAGGGGGTTTATATGCAGGGGCTGAAAAAATATTTACCAGACACCATCTGGTAGAGCTGGCTGAAAATCAAGGGTGGGGATCTTTCTCCTGGAATGTCTCTGGTTGGTTTCAGAAACATTCTGCTAAGCTTTTCCTGTGGCTAGAGGAAGCTGTACAGGGTCTCTTGGCACATGAGCTGTTCTGCTTTTTGCCTGCTATTACTGAAGGAGGTAGGCAAAATCAGCTCTATTTCAACTGAGGGTGTTAACAGTGTGTGTGGTAAAAGCCACAGGAGAGAGTGTGAATCTGAACACAAAGCTTTTGTTGACACAACAGGCCTTTTCCTCCAGCAAGGAAGCAGCACTGCTGTGGTCCACCTTACAGTAGTCTTACAGCAGCTTCCTTGCAGCCTGCTTTGGAATGCCAAGGTGGCAGCCATGCAGGATTGAAAGGGGCTCATGAGAGACAGGCCTTGTAGAAGTCTGCACAGTGCTGTGCTTTTATGTTTCAATTGGTGAAGAGTGCATAGCTTGGAAACTACTCTGTGCAGATCTGTTCCTTATATTTTTTTAAATGTACATGAGATCTCCTATTAATTCTTCATTCCAGAAAAGCAGTTCTTGCTTGAAATAAATCATGTGGGATAGCCACAGCCAGCCTCATTCAGCCCTGTTGCAGTGCCTGTGATTTCAGACTCTACCCCAGCACAGTCATGGAGAAGTGGCTGGGAGATTTCTCGGACATAGAGGAGTAGAAAGTAGATGCTGCAGCAGTGAAGTATTAAAAATTGAAGAATTCAAAATGAGAGTCTTGTTTATAATAGGATCTGAGAATTTTTTCAGACTGGGTCTCTGCCACTTTTATTAGAGCTCATCTTTTTTCATGAAACAATTGCGTTTTCAAAGCTACACAATGAACCCTTTCTTTGCTTTCATGTTCTGGAAGTACAATTGTCTTCAGACAAAATTGCCTCATTTCTCAGCAGTGCATTTGACCAAGTGCAGACATGTTCTTGCATATGTTCCTGATCTGCATTCTTGCTCCAGCTTTGCTGTCACTTAGCCGTCTGTAGGTCACTTCAGATGCTGCACTGCACAAAACTTCTCCTTTGTGCTGCATGGCTTGACTTAGCTTTCCCAGAGCTGCAGAGTAAGGCTTGAAGAGCTAGCTAAGAAAACAATTAAAACTAAACAATTGTCATCATATAATGTGAAGAGTGGCGTTTTCTCATGTCCAGGATTTTCTTTTTGCAATTCAGTGGCAATTAGGGTAAGACCCCCACGAGAGCTCTCAACAATAAAAGTTGGTTTAGTAGGCCTTGTGTGACTTTTCAATAGCTCTGAAAGCATCCTCTGATCAATGTAGTTGTTAGAAGATCCTTGAGTGGATGCTTCCTTCCCCCTGCTACATTCCACTCCTCCTACGTTCCCTTTACCACATACTCTCTCTTGTCTCACTTCCAAGAGTGGCTTGCAGTCAAATTCTGGCCCTGTTGAAGTTGATGAGAATCGTGCTTTGTTGGAGCCAAGATTTAACTCAAATGGTTTTCTTACTCTGCTTCTTGTCTGGTTGCCATCTTGCTACTGTTGCTTCATACATAAAGCTAATGGGCTGACATTGCATCTCAAACTATGTCAAAGAGCTATTGTAAATTACTGGTATCAGTTGCATGTGAATTCCAGGCAGGCATAAGAGACTTCAGCACAATGTAAACCAAGCCGTAGCTGGAAGTTGTCTGAAACAAAGACTTTCAAAAATAACTGTGCTGTCCTTGGCCACCCAAACTGCTTAGGGGAGTCTGGGCTTTTTCTGTTGTTGTTTTTGCTTCCTGATGCTGCATAGTTATAATTTGCAGACATTGGAGCACTGAAAGGCAAAGGTGGGCAGTCAGAATAGCTCAGTTTCTTGTGTCTAAAACCTTTGATACAGTTGCCCACTGAATAAAAGAGAGATTTATAGCTTTGAAGTGTAGCCGCAAGAAATGAATAAAACCAACAGTCTCTGACAGTGAAGCGCAGAGCGGAAGCCCGAGATGTACAGAAAGCCTCGCTCTTCCACTTCATCAATTTCTAATGGGTTAATGCTTCCTCTAACCTTTCTATCAAAGCATGGGGTTCTGAGTCAGATGAAGGCACTGGAGTTCAGAAGATCCCTTTGTCTCAGGCCTGGCTGACTGCTGCTTTTATTTACTTAACCATTCTGCTGCATTGGGATCGCTTCCTATAAAACTGAAACCGTGGTTGGTGCAGGCTAAGGATGGCAGGGTTGTTGAAATGCCTCCCCTGGAGTCTGGGTCAGCACCCTTGTGTAAGTGCACACTGACAGGTGGGAATAGGCAAGGGTGGAGGAGTTTTTGTACAAGAAGGAACATGCCAGCGCTTCATTGTGAAAACTGTGGGTGATAGCTAATGGAAAGGGAGCTTAAACCTGTGAGACTACACTTGAATTCGGTGGATGGGGGTAGTTTTAAAATGTGTATCCAATGGAAGACGTTTTTTCCATGGTCTGGAGTGAAATTGCAGCTGGGTTTCATCTGAGCACCTGCAAAAAAAAAAAAAAAAAAAAAAAAAAAAGTGAAGTCCAGTGGACTTAGAAGGGTGTTTCCATTTGAGTTCAGCCTGTGGTTGGTTAAGGTCTCCAAAGAGCTGATGGCTGGAGTGAGAGGTCATAGACATACAGCAAGGACAAGCTTCCTAATGAGCTGGCAGATAGGGGAAGAATGAAAGAGCAGAGGCAAAGGGAAGGATAGCTTTTTCAAGGCAACTCCCTTTCGGGTGCCAAGGACTGAAATAGTTGTCGGTGGTATGTTCCCAAGGGAGAACAGGAAGAGACTGGAAAGGCAAGAAGTGAGTGTGGGGGTGGAGGTGTGGGGGCTGGCTTGCAAAACAGAATTGAGTGTCATTCTCCTTTTCTCCTGCCACTTACAGGAGAGGATAAAGTTGTTTTATTCACAAGGAGCAGGATGTCTTATGCGCACTCGGTGTTTGGGGAAGTGCCTTTGCTTTCCAGCTGTGCTGTGGATGGAGAGTAATCTTGGCAAGGACATCTCCAGCACGCATGAGTGAAACTATAATTGCCAGACTATCCCCATTCAAAACGAGCAGATATGCATCTGCTTAAGTACCTCTTAGAATTAGTCAATAATCTTGCTGATGAGATCTAAGAGCCTTACACCTGCACAGCACAGAACATGATATTGCTTTGGATGTGCCAGTATGGAAAGGTCCTTAGGCATCCATATTACCTGTGAATGGGATTTAAATTAATAAAGGCCTGCATGCATTTGAAAGTCTGACACATAGCTGTGGAGTTGGGGGGTTAGTGCCAATGAATAATAAAAACTGCTTTAAATGGAAAATAGTATAGAACCAGAAATACCAGAAGGTGAGTAAGAAGTTGTTGCCCTTAATTTAACACTGTAAACACGTGCTGCAGTCTCAAGTCCCAAATACCCCCAAAAATGGGCAAATGCTCACAGTGTCTGAGTATTGACAACACTCTTGTGTGGTTGTGCAGTAAGAGCTTTGACTTCTTTTCAAACTGCAGGCAAGCAGGCAGGACCTAGTGGTGGACCTATAATGTGTATCTGAGGCTTGAAAAGCCTGTTGGGAAGTTCTTTTTTGAAAGCTGTAAATCAAAGGTCCTTAACAATACATTTAAAAGTATCTTAGATTAAAAACTGCTCATGTGTCATCTTAGGCTTTAATAGTAACTTCATTAGTCTTCAGCTCTGCCTTCTGTAAAATCCCAAAAGGTTCTTTTGTAGTTGCTGGAAGAACAAGCAGCACATCAGTATGTTTTAATTCTTAACACTCAGAGGTGCCAGTACTTCACACAGTGCTAACACATCATTGGCAAACTGCCTTTCTACCTCAGATTCTCCTGTCTCTGGATTATGCTCCCATGTACTCACTGTTGGTTTTGAACTCAGTCTGCGAGGATATTTTGGCTGTTTTACGATAAACTTTCACTCAGCAGTTAAGTGCTGGGTAGCAGCAGGTCATAAAGCAGTGTCAGATCGTTTAAGTCACAAGACCTGGACTACAAAGTGAAATACCACAGATCTATACAATGTTCCAAGCAAATGTGAAATATTATTATTTCAAGCCATAATTTAGACAGTTGTATCACTCTGAAAGCCAGAAGACTTTTGCTAGAACTAAATGTCAAGTGGAAGCCTAAGCTTTGAAATGCTCTGTAGAGAGGAAGGGGTTCTATAGCACATATATACAGTAGTTTGAGTCTTCTGCTTGGTTGTCTTGATGTTGTACTCTGAGCTCCCATCTGACAGCAGGACTTTCATGGTATTTCTCAGCTAAAATCTGCTGAGATTGCTAATGTCATCTGAATACTGGAGTTGGTAGTTTTAAATTTAGTGTTTGCACATAAGGAAAAGGCTGCAAACCTTTTGCAGTGCCTATGTTCAGTCTGTAGACATGGCTTTATTAGGCTATTGTAGTATGTTGTTTTTGTAAATGCTCCAGTTGAAAACAAAACTAGTGCCGTTAATGGAGGAGCAGGGGAAAACATATTTTGTACCAGTCTGTTGAAGCTGAATTTTCTTTAGTCATGAAGTGTATTAATTCCTAGTGGATGCCCTTACACTGCAAAAGGGATAAATGATTGGCAGTAACTGAACAGTCCCTTTTGATTTCAAGCTTTGTTCAGTTTGATAATGCTGCATGTGTGTTTCAGTTGATGGTTTGTAGCTCCAGAGCAGCCTTATCTGACTGTCTAAAACAGAAAATTAATAAAACCAACTGACTGCCTCGGTCTTGCCTGTGAAGCTGGAGCACTGTGATGTGGGAGTTAAGGACGAGACCTAAAGGAAGTTTTAACTCTGCCACCCTTTGTGCCTCGCAGACCCCGATCGCATTATTGAGAAGGCTTCCCACTCTGGCATGATCAATCCCAGCCGCCAGTGGCAGACCCTGAAACACAGTGCAGGAGTAGCCCACTTTGAGTACCAAATCCGAGTGACCTGTGCAGAACATTACTACGGCTTCGGCTGCAACAAGTTCTGTCGGCCCAGAGATGACTTCTTCACTCACCACACCTGTGACCAGAATGGCAACAAGACCTGCTTGGAAGGCTGGATGGGACCAGAGTGCAACAAAGGTTTGTGACAAATGCTCAGCCCGCAGACCACTGGGATGGGAAGGATTTGAGTGCATCATATCCAGGTTGCATTCAATGTGCAGACAGGGGGCTAAGGACTGATGGGACAGAGAACAGGAGGAGAGTAGTTTCTGCCTTGTGTTAAAGTCTTGGAGAGAGTACTGGGCACTTTCTCTGATTATCCACATCTTTGCCCTTGGGAAGAAAACCCAGCCCACTGACTTCAATGGGAGTTCTGCTGCTGACTTCAAAATGGATTTCCCCTTTGGTGCAGAACTTCAAGACAAGCAGGAAGGAGAGACTTGTTTTAAAGCTGACCTGGCAAGTGGAAAGCTTTGGTGTTTGAAAAGTCCCAGGCTTGTTTGTTCCATCTGAGATCATGTTCAACATGTTTATTAGGGAATGGCTTCTACCTAAGTAATTGGGGAAGGAGAAAGCAGGACTTAGGAACAGAGTATCAGCCTGTCTTAATGACTGACTTTACCTAAAATTTGAATTGTTGCTCGTCTTGATATCCTGTCTTTTCAAAGATACAGCCAAAACAAAATCCAGAGTAGTTAAAAGCTGCTTTGAATTAGGTGTAAAGCCAGGGAAAGAGGCCCAGATCACAGAGAAAGGAAACCTGTAGACTTCAAGTGACCTGAGCTCTCCAAGGCAAGGTGGCTTCTCCCACATAATAACAGCTCTTTGAACAGCACTAGGAATGATTCCTCTGCAAAGTCACAGGAACAGATTTTCTACAGAAAGGAAAAGTTGATAGATTTCCTATCCCAGCGAGACGCCTATTTTGGTTTTCCTTCCAGTGGACTTGATAGGAGACACTTGTTAAAACCTTGGATTCAGGAGACACTTGTTAAAACCTTCGATTCAGCAGGATTATGATGCTGGTTACAGATTAAAACATTCCCACGAGCGCGAAGGTGTCGGAAGCAGGCAGCGTGCTGATACTCTTCTTTTTTATTGTTTTAACAGCTATTTGTCGTCAGGGATGTAGCCCCAAGCATGGTTCTTGCACAATTCCAGGAGAGTGCAGGTAAATGCTTCCTACCCCTCCTTGCTTTCCCCCCACCCCTCCCCAACTAATTAAACAAGTGATGCTAAACACAATAGCACTGGGGAGGGAGGGCGTTTTGGAAGTTGTGGTTTTGAGCAAGACACATTATTCATGCTGACTTGCCCAGAATAAGGGGGGGGCGCAGGCTTTTAATGAAGCTTTTGGTTTGTGAAATATGGCACCGAGGAAGAGGGGGGCTATGGGACAAACCGCATGAATACTGCCTAATGAGCACTAACTGTTTCTGCATAAATAGTGCAAATGTTTGGTGGCTATGTTTTTTCCAACAGCCTGATTAACAGGCTTTTTCAATTCCAAGCTAGAAGTACAGTGTACCTTTTCTGTCTTTTTCTCCCTTTCAGTGTTTTCCCCCTTCTTCCCTCCCACCCCCTGGTTTCTTCCATCGGTAGGCAAAAGTCAAGCATTCTTTAGAATGGGATTAGTTGAATCTCTGGGTCCCTTTCCCATTGTGAGCCTGGCTCCGAGTGCTGAGAGGTTAATGGCTGGGATGAAATCTTGTCGGTGGGCTCTGATGAATGCTGAATTTTGTTGCAGTGCTTTGAAGTCCCTTCTGTCCTGGCAAGGACACAATGGAAAGCAGATTTTATCCACAACCCAACAATTGAATATCTGGAATGCTTTAAAATATGCAGCATATATTTGCAGCACAGGGAAGTTTTGTCCCTTACCCTTAGAGGGGTAGTGGATATTAAATGTGGGTATTCTTTATCAACAGACAGGTTCCAAGTTGCTGCATGTAACCCTTTATCATTTCTGTGTACAATTGAGAGCTTCAGAGTTTACAAAAATGTTGATATTGATCCTGTGTAGGAAGGGTTAAAAGTGAAGTTTGGGTATTCCTGAATCAGACTCAGAAGTTTTAAGGAATAGAAAGTAATTTTTCTGCCTAACAAGCATACTGGTGGATTCTCTGTTGCTGGAAACCTTTGCATGAAGTCCTTGATGAGCTAGAGTTCCAACAGGAACTGAATCTGGACTGTCTGACAGACAATTCTATAAGAATCCTGCCTAAATGGCCATAGTAGCTCATTCATTTTCTCTGCTTCTGTAATTCATGCTTCAAAACAAAACAAAAAAAAAAAAAATTACCAAGGAACCATCTGAAAGTGAGGTGGGAAGTAACCTTTCATTCTCACAGGGCCATGGCAAAGTGAAAGTCCAGCCAGGGGATGTGACTTGTCCTGTGATTTTAATGTTTAGCAGCACTGATAGAAGCTGGTTAACCCCCAGAACAACAAATCTAAATCTTTTTTTAATTAAAAAAAAAAAAAAAAGGCTAACAAGTAGTAGGAAGTATCAGGGGGCCAGATGGTGAGAGGAGCATATCAGTCAGGGCTACCAGTGATTTGTGCTGCTGTCATCAGAATAAACATGCCTTGTAGGGGTTGCTGTCTCCTAGTCAGAACAACAGGCTTTGTTTCCAGATTTTTTTTTTCCTTCCCTTTCTCTTTCTAAGTCTGTTGCCTCCCACTCACTGCCCAGACATGCACTAGTGCTCTTATTTACTTAAGGTGCAACTTTCCCACACTTGATTTGCATGGTCTTGAAACAATGCTGTCCTTCTGGTGCTTTCAGATAACTTCTGCTTGCCAAGTTAGACCACTATCTTTAAAGTGAACACAGAAACAAGATTTTATTTTCTTTTAAGTTTTGATGAGTCATATAGCCTGTATGCTACAAATGCAACACGGTTTAAAAATAACATCCGAGCAGAACCTGCTCTGTGTTCTGGTATAACAGACAACTTGCAAACGTTCTTAAAATATCCTTTTCCCTTTTGCTGCCAGTCACTTTATTCAATGCAGGCCAGCCAACTAAACCATTTTTACTCATGAATCACTATACAAGGAAAGCTAACTTTAAATTTCTCATGAGAAACTGCTGCATACATATTATTAAACACGAGCTATTACTGTGAATCTTTTTCTGGAATTGATATCCCACTTTTTTTTTTTTCACTAAATGCCCATAGCCTTATCCAGTCTTGTTATGTTTTGAAGCTGATGTTTGAAGCAGTACCTTTGGCTCTAAAGCTTATGATTTTTTTTTCCTGTGTGGTGTTTATAAATTATTCTGCTTTCTTTACACTTGTTCTAAAGCAAAAAAACCCACTGCCACTTTGATTTGATGGGAGTAAAATCCTCAGTTTGGATACCTGCTTTTGCAGTTGAGGTCCCTTAGTTTGGCTTTTTTACACAGGCAAGTTACTTTGAAAGCAATACAAATTAAAAAGGTCTGGTCCTAAATTCTGATCTTTGTGCATTCTCATTTTATGCCCTATATGCCAAGAGCTACTTAAGGGAGGTTGTTTAAAAAAAAACTTATCTGGGTTTTTTTCATGTTCTTTGCACTGACTGTTTTTTTTATTTTTTTTTTATTTTTTTTAACACACAAGATAAGAATTTCCCATTGACTTTGAAAAGGCTGCTATTGTGATAGCTATTAAGAAAAAAAGTTAATTAGGATGCAGTTTGTCACCTGAGATTTTTAGAAGGGAAGTCAGACTTACCACTGGCTGTGTGTGCTTATCCATTGGAGAGATCCTTCTGGCTTTTTCCCATGAGAAGAAATTACCAGCAGAAGAATGGTGGGGGGTTTTACAAATAGAAAGCTTAGCTGACTTCTGTAGAGCTGAGGTTTGTTTTCATAATTTAGTGACAACTTAGTGCATAATTGCTGCTGATCAATTACTCTCAGGGCCTGTTAATGAAATACAGTACCTCAAAAAGACCTTGCTTTTTATATTCAACTTGTTTTGATTGTTTCTATCTATAGATCCACTTTAATTTGAAGGATCCTTGGTCCTTCTTTCTAGTGAGAGCTAAATGAAAGCCAAAATAAGCTTTCCCTGAAGGGGGCTTTACTTTAAAAGACTATCTTCGTTTCAAGTAGAGAATTCAGGTAGCTCATTGATGGTGACAATAAAGAATTCAAATAGTAGTGAATTCTTCAGACATTAGTGTTTCTCAGACTTGGATATGATTTAGTTATCCCCTGAAAAGAGGTTATTGTTATAAATCGAGCTCAGAAACACCAACAGCTCATCTTTGAACACATGTAAAATCCTGCCTTGCTGCTTTGTTCCATCCCTGACTGTGGCCCAGTCCATCCTGGCTCTGTGCGTGTGTGTCTCTATTCAGAATAAGGGTGGCTTCTGATAGAGCAGGGAACTCCTCATGTTCTGCTGCTGCCTTACCAAGGGCTCAGAGTTGGTGGTTATGGTTTTGTTTGTCTTCCTGCAAATCCAGCATGGCTGAAACGCCTGGAACCTTGTATTCATGAGGATCTCCGGATAGCTATTGTTTCCACTGACTTTTTCTTCTCCCCTCAATTTATAAAGCACTCTGTCAAAGTCCAGAGATTGATTTGTAGTGCACACCCACCCTCTCTGCCACATTTATATGAGGCTCCAAAAGAGTATTATTGTGCTAAATGGCCTCATGCTGGTTTTCTCAGAACAGTTATTCTTTTGTCAGGAGCCTGGCTACAGAGACCTTGGCAAAACTACCAAAATGTTTGTTTACAAGAAACCATCAAACAATCCTCAAAGAGCTTCTCCCCTTCCCTCATCTGCCCTTCTCCCCCACTTCCACAGCCTTTCTTCAAGCTTTGGAATTACACACTCGTATCTACACACAGCAATTATGATGGGTTTGGGTTTGTTTCCCTGTTCTTATTTTTTATTTCCTTTTTTTTTTTTCTTTTTTTTTTTTTTCTGTTTAACTGAAGGTGTCAGTATGGATGGCAAGGCCAGTACTGTGATAAGTGCATTCCACACCCGGGATGTGTCCATGGCACTTGCATTGAACCATGGCAATGCCTCTGTGAAACCAACTGGGGTGGTCAGCTCTGTGACAAAGGTATGCTAATCCCAGGGGGCCGTGTTACACTTGAATGTCAGCGCTGGCAGACTCTGCACTGAGGGACTCAGCACTCCTGGAACGTGCTGGGAGCGTGCTGGCCCTTAGCTGCTTGGCCTTGTCCCCACTGCTGTTCTGGCATCTGTCCTTAGCTTGTCCCCATCCTGTCCCACTCCTGTGTGGGGATGAATTCTGTAAAGGCTCTGGGATAACAAACAAAGCACATGGTGATGTTCCTGTAACTTTCCTGCCTGGCTTCAATGCTCCTCCCCTCTTGTAGATTTGAATTACTGTGGAACCCATCCACCCTGCTTGAATGGTGGTACCTGCAGCAACACTGGCCCTGACAAGTACCAATGTTCCTGCCCAGAGGGCTACTCGGGACAGAACTGTGAAATTGGTAAGTGTTAGATGGAACTGCTGAGCTGCTATCTGACAGTTAATCCCTGCCAGCTTTTGGTGGCTGGTTTTGGATGCACTTTACGAGAAGAACTCAATTTGTAATATACCCAGTCAGGGCTGGGTACAAAGATCCAGCCTTTCCTATTCATGCTTTATCAAGAACATTTGGTGTCTCTGAGCATGAGCTTTCTGCTCACTGGGGAGGTCACTCCGAGCTGCCCTCTCTGGCTGTGGCTCCAGCAGGTAGCAGTTAGTGTGCTGATGAGGTTAGCATGGAAGGAGATTTTCTGGGAGCCAGGAAATTCCTGGTTCTTGCAGGAGCACAGTGCAGCAAGAGTAATGATGGCGTGCCCAGAACAGAAGCATGTGGAGGGAGCGGGGGTAGCGTTGCTGCAGCCTCTGCCATGATGTCCTTCTGTCCCCGTGCAGCGGAGCACGCCTGCCTCTCCGACCCTTGTCACAACGGGGGAAGCTGCCTCGAGACATCCACGGGATTTGAATGTGTGTGTGCTCCTGGCTGGGCTGGACCAACCTGCACTGATAGTGAGTCCTTTTCAGTGTTCATTCAAAATATGCCAGTTTGTGGGTTTTGATCAGGCTTTCTAATCCCTTATAAACTTTCAAGGCAGACTACTTAACCTTTCCTAGCCTGAGCATTGCTTCCTGGCAGCCATTTACACCCCTGTGCACTCTCTTCCCCTTTACTTGTACCAAGGTTTTCGTCAACTACCAGGAGAAAGACTAGCCAAAATCATCTTGAAAGAAGCAGAATGCTGAATTTTTGTAGCATTCCGGCATATTGTTAAAAATGCTGTTTTGAGGGACTTGCTGGATCCAAATAGGACTTCCACTTGCAAAAAGGCCACAGGGGGTAAACTTCTCCCCCCAGTGCTTTGAACCCCCTTTTCACATTACTCTTCTCTTTAAAGGAGGCTTTTGCTGAAATCAGAGATAACTTAGAAATTCAAAGCAGAAGTCCTGTTGTTCTTCTGTTCCTCAGGAAAAACCTGAGTAGCCGCAACCATTTATCAGACTTGTCAGTTATTGCCATTGCCAATCTGGTAGTGGAACTAAGACTCTCCATATTCTGCATTGCAGATATTGATGATTGTACTCCAAATCCCTGTGGTCATGGAGGAACTTGCCAAGATCTAGTTGATGGATTTAAGTGTATTTGCCCACCTCAGTGGACTGGCAAAACATGCCAGCTAGGTAAGAACAGCTTTCTCTTCATCCAGTGTTGTTTCAGAGCTGGCAAAGATAAATGCAGAAGAGATCATGGTTCTGCATTAGTCATGGTCACGTTTCTGAAGCCTGTGGTGAATTTTGGCACATTCGGTGTCTGCTTGCAGGGCTGGGGTCTAGGACATGTCCAAGAGTAGTGTGGCTTCCATCACCTTGTTTCTGCATACTGGCACTTGAAGAAAATAGTTAACCAGAGACATCCTTCAAATCAGAACTGCCCTGAAGTGGGGAGGGTGCGTGTTGTGCCTCCCAGTCCTTCCCCCACGTTTCTCCCTTTACCCTGTGAGAAAGTTGCTGTATCTCTTCAACCATGTCAACCCCTCCAGAGCTGGGAGTTCACAGCTGGGTTCCAAAATGGGGATGATCTCATGGAGAATGAGTTGGCTGCATTCTTTACACAACACACTCATCCCAATGCCCAGGCTGAAGCATTCCTGCTTCAGAACGCTCAGCTGAGATGCGTGTGTGGGGGCAAGTTGCTCTTAATGAATGGCTGGGTAATCGTGAAATAATTAGCGTGGCCTGTATGTTCTAATTGCAGAGAAACTGAAAAGAGGCTGATTGTTCATCCTGCTGTACACTGCAAGTTCCTCTTAGCTCTGGAGGAGCTGCTGGTTATTGCTGGGGTGTGGGCTTCTCCCTTCCCCTCCTGAATGTTCTCCTTGCTTTTCCAGATGCGAATGAATGTGAGGGCAAGCCCTGTGTCAATGCCAACTCCTGCAGGAACCTGATTGGCAGCTACTACTGTGACTGCATTACTGGCTGGTCTGGCCACAACTGTGATATAAGTAAGTGTCCATATCCTTGGGTTTATTAAAGGCCACTTCTTTGGGTATATGCTCATGTGCCACTGAGTTCTAAGCTCAATTTAAACACTGGGCAGAGCCCCAGCAGTTGATGTTTTTAGAAAGGGAGTAGTTGGTGTGGAATGAAAATACACAATTTTATCAAAGTCATTAGCCTGTACCATAGCTATATTCTGATAAAGGGACTAAAACAATGATGTGAAGTTTTACTGCCTCTCCTAGAAGAATCGTGAAAGGTTTCCCACCCATTATAATAACCTTATCTCAAGGAAGGCATGCAGGAAACTTGACAAAAGGTTTATCTAGCTGCAGTTTTAGAGGGACCTGAACTCTCTATCTAGTGTAAATATATTTTTGCCTTCTAACCATGCTAATTTTATTGCAGATATTAACGACTGTCGTGGACAATGTCAGAATGGAGGATCCTGTCGGGTAAGCCCTTCTTGTTTTACTTTGGTTTTCCCCAAGACTTGAAACAGTAACTAAAACATTTGAGTCTAAGCACAAATAGTTTGAAAAATAGCAAAAAAGCTGGTACAGATGGTCATTTCTTTAAGCTGGGGGAGGGCCTGTGTCATGCTACAGCATGTTGAGTTATGTCTGTTGAACAGTAAGGGCAAAAAAATTTAACTTCAATAAATGACTCATTTTCACTGCCAGTGTCACCAGTGAATGGGCTGGTGGTTGTGCAAACTACCCACTGGAAATGTAGGCACTTCCCTTCAACCTGTGAATTAATGTATCCTGCCTGGAAATTAAGAATGTAAGCTGGGACTGGATCTGTGTTTGTTTTTTCCCCTCTGAAAATTTTGGACACAGTGAGATTTTTTTTTTTTAACTTTTAAATTTTTTTTCTTTCCTTAATAAGAGTATATCAAGGGAGGAACAACATTAACTCTAAAACTGTTTTTTGTTCTTTCCCAGGACTTGGTTAATGGTTATCGGTGTATCTGTTCACCTGGCTATGCAGGAGATCACTGTGAGAAAGACATCAATGAATGTGCAAGTAACCCTTGCATGAATGGGGGTCATTGCCAGGATGAAATCAATGGATTCCAATGTCTGTGTCCTGCTGGTTTCTCAGGAAACCTCTGTCAGGTAAGAAGGCTGGGTGAAAGGCAGGCCCTCAGCCAGTGCTGTTTGCTTCAACGCTCCAGATCTGAGCACAGAATGCCTTGCATCCAGTGAAGCATAGTATAAAGTTGTACTTGATATCGCTGTCAGTCTGCCAAGAAACTGCTTGATTAATATATATTGGTGGGGAAAGAAACCAACAAACCCCTGACAGGCTGTGGAGGATTCTCTTTGTTAAGCAGACTGCAGGGTTTGCACGTCAGGCTTTTTTGTGGAGCTCTAACTGTTAACTTTGGCAGTTTAATGTCGAGAGTTGTCTACCGAAACAGTGATGAGTGGGACTAAACTCTGTGTGCTATGAATGATTTTTTTGAGGCAGCAGATAAAAAGGTCAGATTCCACAATGTCAGCCTGTCATCTTGAGGGAAAGCCATGATAAACCTCTTTCACTCAGCTTTCCCTTGCTCCCTTCCCCCACTTCCCATCTCCCATCCCTCTGTGTGCACTACTTACAGCTGGACATAGATTATTGCGAGCCAAATCCGTGCCAGAACGGTGCCCAGTGCTTCAATCTTGCCATGGACTATTTCTGTAACTGCCCTGAGGATTACGAAGGGAAGAACTGCTCCCACCTGAAGGATCACTGCCGCACCACTCCTTGTGAAGGTTGGTGTTGCCTTGCAATGTCTGGAAATGGATCCCTAATGGCAGCTCCAGTGGGGAGTCACTGGAGTAGCTCTGGTATAAAGAGGATGAATTTTGCCATCTGCCTTAGGCCTCTCTCTGTGTGAAAAGATGAGTGATACTTGCATCAGCTATTGAACGATAGCATTATGTCAATGTGGAGCGAAAGCACAGGTAGCAAATAGACTGATGCATTTATTCCAGGGCATGGAGGTGTTCCAGCAATCATCAGATAAGATGCTGTGATTCTATTATGCACAGTTGGCAGAGTCCAGTGCTCTTTTATGTATTTACAGTCATATATTCATGGTTTCACTCAATGATTTTAAAGGTCTTTTCCAACCTAAATGATTCAATGACACGAGTGTCTTCTGAACATCCGTGGAAGTGAAAATGTTGCTCTTAAGGCATCATGTTGCAGGGGTAGTTCTCATGCTGGTCTCTGCTTTTCTGCAGTAATTGACAGCTGCACTGTGGCAGTGGCTTCCAACAGCACACCTGAAGGGGTTCGCTACATCTCTTCCAATGTTTGTGGTCCTCATGGGAAGTGCAAGAGCCAAGCGGGTGGAAAATTCACCTGTGAATGCAACAAAGGATTCACTGGCACCTACTGTCATGAGAGTAAGAGCAAAAAAAGAGAATGTGTTTTACTGTCCCCCAGTCTTACTGGAAAAAGATTCCATCCTTCCTTCCCAGACCTCTTTAAGGTTTCTTCATTGTAACTCAGTGATCCTTGGAACTGCTGTAAGTTTTCATATCCCTCTTGGGTGAGGCAGAGTGGAATTTGCTAGGCCTTGGGGAAAGTTCACGGCAATGAACCCTCTGGCCTTGAATTGTGTGTTTTTAAAAACCTTATGTATACAAGGTCTGAGGGAGTTAATAGTGGGGTTTAACGTGGATCTTAGAGTCCTGAAATTTTTTTTTGTTTGTTTTTAGTAGTGACAGGTTCATCACCCTTGTGCAGTTTTTTACCCATGTTTCATCTTGCTTATAACCCTTCCTTTCCAAAGGGTATTATTAGAAATAAGAAGTAGCACCAAACAGTCTGCCATAAGATAATAACTCCTAGTAGCTGTGCTTCTAGTCTGACTTTTTTCCCTACTCTTTTTTTTAATCCTCTTCGTTCTTCCCAACTGCTGCAGATATCAATGACTGTGAAAGCAACCCCTGTAGAAATGGTGGCACTTGCATAGATGGCATCAACTCCTACAAATGTATTTGTAGCGATGGATGGGAAGGAACATATTGTGAAACGAGTAAGTTATCCATCCTGCAGCACACAGAAGATCTCTTGGGGAAAAAATTGGGAAGGAGTGAATGGTACTGTCTTTAAGATGACAGTGACCTATGTCAATACACTCTGTTTCAAAGGCCTTGGAGGACCAGGTCCTCCCACCAAGTCCCAATCTTTTATATTGGGACTAAGCCCAACTTATGGAATGGGATTAGAACCTGGCTCTCTCACTATTGAGTTTCCTGCTCTGTCCTTTGGATAACTTTCAGGAAGAAACCCTTTGCATTGATAGATAGCACTTTATGGCATGTCTGCATATCATATTTGCATTTTGTCAATCTAAGGAATAGAAGAGGAGTTGAGTGCTCTGCTCCCTTCCCCTGACTAACAGGGTAGTTTATGTAATAGACCTTTTCAGTGATTTTTTACTGAAACAAGATTACAAACAAAATGAAAACAAACTGGAGGAATGTGGTGAAACAATCTTCACCTATGTCATGGTGCTTAAAGCTTTCAAATACTGACTTCAGCATTTAATCCACAATTGAAACACAGGCCACAATTAGGGATAGGTTATGCTCCTTTCAAGCATTATGTTTGTCAGTTCTGTAAACACCACTGAGCCTGTTTTCTCTCCTTAACATATCCAGATATTAATGACTGCAGTAAAAACCCTTGCCACAATGGAGGAACTTGCCGAGACTTGGTCAATGACTTCTTCTGTGAATGTAAAAATGGGTGGAAAGGAAAAACTTGCCACTCCCGTAAGTTCAGCACTTCCAAAACGTAACAGATGTGCTCTCATGGGCTCCTTGAACTTGTTGGCCTATGAGAGCACCAGCATTAAGGATAGTTTGGGTTTTCCACAGGTGACAGCCAGTGTGATGAGGCGACGTGCAACAACGGGGGGACGTGCTATGACGAGGGGGACACTTTCAAGTGCATGTGTCCTGTGGGATGGGAAGGAGCCACTTGTAACATAGGTAAATACCCTGTATAATCGCCAGGAAGCAGATGCAGGGATGCAGCTCTGACCTCAGCTGTTCCTCTTGGCTCAGACTTGACGGCTTTCTAACAACTGAGCGGCAAATGTTGTTTGTGTTACAGCAAGGAACAGCAGCTGCCTGCCAAACCCCTGTCACAACGGTGGTACCTGTGTGGTCAGTGGGGAGTCCTTCACTTGTGTCTGCAAGGAGGGCTGGGAAGGACCCACGTGTACCCAGAGTAAGTCAGCTCTGCTTGAACTCTTTCAGAGTGTTGCATGATGAGAACATGAGCTCATCCTGTCACCCTTGGAGTCGAGATTGAAACCAGAAGGGAAAGCTTGTTTGATGTAGGCTTTACCATCACCTGAATCTTTGTTTTTAATGACTTTATGTGATAGAGCCTTGACCTGGGCATGAGAAAGTTGCAAATGAGCTAAGTGGAGACAGATGTTGTCTTGTTTTCTCCTGCATTCTTTTTTGAGGAGCAGCTCTGTCTGCTTCCACTTTTTTCCCCTGTTAGATTCTTTACAAGGATCTCTTCCTCTGTACATGTGTTCCACAATGTAGTTAACAAATTTTGTGGTACAAGGCTGGAATCAATTTAGTAGAGAATTTCAGCATATTTTTGTAAGAGTTGAGCTAAGTATAACTTGGGCATTAGGGGAAGTTTGATCATTCTTTACTGCCAGTAGAGCTCTATTAGCCAAAGTCTGCATGTTTAATGCTGTCTGTCTTTACTTTGCAGACACAAACGACTGCAGTCCTCACCCTTGGTAAGTTTGCTATGTTTATCCTTTGCTTTTTTTTGTTGTTTTAGAATTCTGGGTTTCTTTTATCTCTAGCAGTTTTTAATGTCTGTGCTAATGCCTTTTCCCCACAGTTACAACAGTGGCACTTGTGTGGATGGAGAGAACTGGTACCGCTGTGAGTGTGCTCCAGGCTTTGCCGGGCCCGACTGCAGGATCAGTGAGTGTTTCCGTGGCTCTCTGCCTCAGCTTTTGTCTCACTTGAATCTTGTTGCAAGACAATCATCTTAATTGAGTTAAGTGGTAGATCAGATGAGTGATAGATGTCTTGTGTCATCTCTGTCCGTACCTGGATCTGTAGCAGGTTTGGAGAAGGCAGGAATCTCACTGAAAATGAAAGAGATTTCAAGTCATTCAGCTGGAGCTGAAGCCTCTTGGTTCAGTGGAGTGGGCAAAATGCCCTTTGGGACAGTCTTCCCTTGTGTTTTTGTTGCCCAGGCTTCTGCCTGAGATGAAAGTGTGCCAGCCAAAAACCTTGTCAATTAATAATCCACCTCCAAGCCCTGAGGTGATATATGCACTTCCCTGTAATTTAATAATAATTACAGGTAGGAGGACACATTTTTAATGACAGCCATGGAATAGAAGTCTCACAGCAGCAGTAGATCTGGGAAGGGTTTAACATTGACATCAACTGAAGAATCTGGTGGGGGACAAAACTGGAGCACATCAGAGGAGAAGAAAGTGTGTAGGAAGGAATGTGTCCTTGCCCTGGAAAGCTCAAGTAGCCACAGGGGTCAGGTTTTGATCTTTTTTAGTGCCACACAGCAGAAACGTCAAAGGACTTAATTCTGAGGTTATATTGGTGCTGCAAGCAGGAATGTATGTCTCAGTAGACACTAGAAAATGAACATAAAGCTTCAGTAGGTAATTCTATCCTATGTTTGCTTTTTTTCCTGACAAAACAAAAGGATACCATGGAGTAACTATTCTGTTTGCTCTCTTTCCCACCACAGATATCAACGAATGCCAGTCCTCGCCCTGTGCCTTTGGAGCCACATGTATAGATGAAATTAACGGGTACCGTTGCATTTGCCCACCGGGTCGCAGTGGTCCAGGATGCCAAGAAGGTATTCCAGATGCCAGAGCTGATCCTAGCACTAGTAGCAAGATCTGTATAACTGCACATTGATGGCTTTGTGGTTGTAGGGGGGTGGTTTTGGGGCCTACTACCCCTTGTTTTTAAAGCATGTATCTTTATTGAAGAAGCGACTTAGTGGGAAGTTTAGATGGACTTAGAAAAAAGTGTGTGTTTGCTATTTTTAGCTTATAATTCTGTTCAATCTCTTTTCAGTTACAGGAAGACCTTGCATTACCAGTGTTCGAGTAATGCCAGATGGGACTAAGTGGGATGACGACTGCAATACCTGTCAGTGTCTGAATGGAAAAGTCACCTGTTCTAAGGTACAGCTGTGCTGTGCTTTGGTTTACACCCCTTTCTGTCCTCTAACCAGCGGATTCTCACCAGTATTCATCCTCTCCTAGGTTTGGTGTGGCCCTCGGCCTTGTGTCCTTCACGGCAAAGGCCCCAGCGAGTGCCCCGCTGGCCACGCTTGTGTCCCTGTGCGGGACGACCACTGCTTCACCCACCCATGTGCTGCCGTGGGGGAATGCTGGCCCTCCAACCAGCAGCCTGTGAGGACCAAATGCAACTCAGATTCCTACTACCAGGACAACTGTGCCAACATCACCTTCACCTTCAACAAAGAAATGATGGCCCCGGTAAGTAGCAGTGGCTCGCTGGGCTGTGGCACACATGATTTATTCCCAGAGCATGGAATGATGTTTTCCATAGGGAAAAGTGCAGCAAAAGCTGACACTGCACTGACAAGCTGTGCAAGGATTAACTCCTCATTATCAAGAAAACATAAAGCAGAGAAGGATTAATATAGCCTTGCAGCCTAAATGCTTTTGTGACTGAAGAAGAAAAGCTAGGTTGGAGGAAATTCCACCTCCTTTTCCCTTCAGAACTCTTACTTCAGGGCAAAAGAAAAAATAATCCCAAACCTCATATCTGTGTGTTCGTGTGCATATGTATTTAAGAAAGCCAACATCTTTTTTCGTATCCTCCAGGGCCTTACCACAGAGCATGTTTGCAGTGAATTGAGGAATCTGAATATTCTGAAGAATGTTTCTGTTGAATATTCCATCTATATTACCTGTGAGCCTTCCCACTTGGCAAATAATGAAATCCATGTTGCTATTGTAAGTATTCCTGGAATATCTTTAAATGTCTTAGTAGTTAATTGCTTGGATATGTGTGCAACATGTGGATTTCATTAAAATCTTAATTCCTGGATTTGTCAGCACTTCTTGTGGTTTAGTTTCCATCCTGATTCACTTCAGGAATAGGAAAGGAATTCTGGTTACATGTGCGTACCTGAAAGCTGCCGTCTGGGGGCAACTATAATAGGGGGAGAAAACAGTTCTCTGTTACACTCCTGCTTTTGGGGGGTTTTTGGGTTTTTTTTAGGGATGAGGACAAGAATTCTGAGTCATTAATTCCTGCCCATAGCAGGCCATTTTGCTTTGTTGCTCTTTTGTTATATATTGAAAGTAGCAAGAGCCTTCACTGCCTGTGAAGGTTTATAAATAGCAGTGTATGTGATGTGGTGCTTGGTGTTAATTGTGTGCCTCCTCCTGCAGTCTGCAGAAGACATTGGGGAAGATGAAAACCCCATCAAGGACATCACAGATAAGATCATCGACCTTGTCAGTAAGCGCGATGGGAACAATACCCTCATCGCTGCTGTCGCCGAAGTCAGGGTGCAGCGGCGGCCGACCAAGAACAAAACAGGTGAGCTCCTTCTTGGCCCCCAGCTCCTGGCTGCACCCCTTCCAAGGTGTTCAACGAGGTGTGCAACACCTCCTCCTCTCATTTTGGAGACTTTTAGCAAGCCCCTGTTTATCAGGAACAATGAGAAGGCTTTGCACCCTAAAACCCATAAAAAAAACTTAGCAAAAGCTGGCTAAACCAGGGGCCTAAGCTGGCAAAAGGGTTGCTCCTCTCATGGAGAAATAAGACATCCCAAAGTGTCCTCTGTGGTTTGCAGCAGGACTAACTCTCTCCTGCCTCTTGCAGATTTCCTGGTGCCCTTGCTGAGCTCGGTGCTAACAGTAGCCTGGATCTGTTGCCTGGTCACCGTGTTTTACTGGTGCATCCGAAAGCGCCGGAAGCAGAGCAGCCACACCCACACGGCCTCTGACGACAACACCACCAACAACGTAAGGGAGCAGCTGAACCAGATCAAAAACCCCATTGAGAAACATGGAGCAAATACTGTCCCCATTAAAGACTACGAAAACAAAAACTCGAAAATCGCCAAAATAAGGACACACAACTCCGAGGTGGAGGAGGACGACATGGACAAGCACCAGCAGAAAGCCCGATTTGCCAAGCAGCCAGCCTACACTTTGGTAGACAGAGATGAAAAGCCCCCCAACAGCACCCCTACAAAACACCCAAACTGGACAAATAAACAGGACAACAGAGACTTGGAAAGTGCACAAAGCCTAAATCGGATGGAGTACATCGTATAGCAGATGGTGGGGTGCTGCCATGCAGGGCCTTTGAGTATCATTATAAAGGCACTCAAGAGCTTGTAGTTCTTAAACTGTTGTGTAATATTTGAGTCTAAGGCTATTATTTACTTAGAATCCCTGTGTTAATTTAAGTTTGGACAAGCTGGCTTACACTGGCAATGATAGTTGCTGTGGTTGGCTGGAATACCAAGTGCTGCATTTCACATCTATGCAAAACTAGTCAAAAGTGCCCTCATGTAAATTCAGCTGCAGCTGATCCATCACGGAAACGTTCCATAAGGTATTACATAGCCTTATTACTCTTCCTTAGTGTTCATTTTTTTTTTTTCCTGCCAGATGTTCCGATTTATACAGTTTCTTTAGAATAATACATTTTATTTATATTTATTGAATTTGAGTTTTTTGTATATTGGTTTTATGGTGACGTACAACTAGTTCTGTATTTGAAAGTGCCTTTGCAGCTCAGAACCACAGCAACTATCAAAAATAAGTTTATTATTTATTTTTTTATTGTATTTTTGTTGGGGGCGGGTGGGGGGAACTTGTCAGCAGTTGCTGGTAAATGAAGAATTTAAAGAGGAAAATGGTCAAAAATAGAAGTTTGTATAGATATGTAAATAATTCTTTTTTTATTAATCACTGTGTATATTTGATTTATTAACTTAATAATCAAGAGCCTTAAAATATCATTCCTTTTTATTTATATGTATGTGTTTAGAGTTGAAGGTTTTTGATAGCATTGTAAGCTCGTGGCTTCTCTATTTTGAATTTATTTTCTTGTTACATGTTGCCTATATGCCAAAACTAAGGTGTTCTAAAATAGTTTATTTTTAATAGGATGGGCTTTCATGCCTTGATGCTGGTTTTTGTACAATGTCAAATGTTTGAAACACCTTCCATAGTATCACTTTAAGACTATTTGTAAGTACTGACTGAGGCAGTTTAGAGAATTAGACTAGAAATTTTTTTTTGCTGCTTTAGACTTGAAAACCGTGTGACAGGCAGATAATCTGCTAAGAAGCAGTTTAAGGGAACAAAACTGAGCTATTACTTTATGTAGATGAAATGTGAGTGGTTGCATGTAATTAAAAATATCAAATTAGTGTGTGAAGTTGGAAACACAGCAATCTTATTTTGTAAATTCTAATTATTTCTTTTCTCACCATGAATATGTAATACTGAACCACTTGTAGATTTGACTTTTTTGTAATCTACTGCATTTAGGGAGTATTCTAATAAGCTAGTTGTTGAATACTTGAACAGTAGAATGTCCAGTAAGATCACTGTGTAGGTTTGCCATAGATTACACTGCCCGCCTTAACAAGTGAGGAAATCAAAGTGCTATTACGATGTTTAAGATCAAAAGGCTATAAACATAGTCATCTCAGTGGTTAACCATTGAGATCATGAAGATACCTTGTATTGTGATATTAGTGTTACATGAAAATGCATCTTTGATGTGTTGTTCCTGGCAATAAATCTTGAAAAGTAATATTTATTAAATTTTTTGTATGAAAACATAAAAGAGCGTGGAGATTATTGAGCTTGGAGGCGCTCCCGGCCAGTCAGTTGTGCAAAGGCGGGGGCAGGTGCTGCTGGAGGTTTCCAGGACCTGCCCCTGCCTTTGGTGGAGTCAGTTTTTTGTTAGATGATTACATGTTCCCCTCTGGCTCCAAATGGGGCTGAGGAGGTTTGAAAGCAGCGTGTCCCTTGTTCTCACTGCTTCTTGGCCAATGTCCCTTGGTGTTCTGAGAGAGGGTGGTGTGGCTACACTTGTGCAACGAGTTTACCCTGCACGGGCCAATGAGCTGCCCCCAGAGAGGAACCAAATCAAAGTAGCTAGGCAAGATCTAAAGTGCTGACCTGGATAGGAAGGGATCCATAGATGATGCTGATTTCTGATGGGCAAAAAGGGCTTTGTAAAGCATGAAATAAACTCTGAAAGTATTCAACACCACAGCTTTGAATGCTGAACTAATGCTGCCCCTCCCACCTTTGTGCAGGGGCTGGCTGGCTCAGGATCTGCTCTGGTTTCACCACGTTCTGATGAAGCTGCAAATTTGTTCTGCTAAGGGGCTACTGCAAAGCTGAAGGAACAATAAACTGTGTAACAAGTTCATTGAAAATTCGTTAAAGCAACCTGCTGCAAGGTTAGGCCTTTGCATCTGTATTTGTTTGGAGTAAATAAACAGGTATTTTATGTTCAGATTGCTGCGGTATGAATACACTGAACACTAACAAAACCTAAGACTGAGAAATACTTTCTTCTGTACTTTTTTTACAGCTGTCAAAAAAAATGGATAAAATCTAATTAGTGTTATTTTTTATTTTCAACTCACTTTAGAAGATTTCCATCGTGACTACTCTACTTTGGCTGGCTGCTGCTTTTACTCTTCTCACTCACACACCACACAGGGCAAGTACTGGAGCCTGTTTAGTTTACTGCCTCCTGAAGGGGAAGTCAACAAGATTAGCTTCAGCTGACCACTTCAATAATTTCTCATCAAACAAATCCCATGAGTATTTATTTCCCTTTGCTTTATTGCAGATTTAGATGTTGGGGAACAAATACATCATGTCCAAAAAATCTACTTAAAGATAATAGAATCTTCCACCTGCCGCCAAAGGTCAAAGCTGGGCTATTCCCTGACTGCTTTCCTGTATCTCTAATGTTGAATTAACCATCTTCCTGCTGTCTCTTGTTCACATGAGTCTCAAATTTGAGGATACAGAAACAAACCACCTCTTCCAAAGGGCTCAAACATACCTGAAATTGCAGGAATTTGTAAGAGTGCCTTCTATTAAGGAAAAAATAAAAGAAAATAAGGCATTTGATACTTCTGGGAACATAGAGTTGTCAGGCTTCTTGAAAACCTACTGAGGCCGTTTCTATTTACTGACTTCATTTAACAATGTCTACATGTAGTGACAAAGCTGTTTAGGTCTCTGAAGACTCAGTGAAAGCAAAACCTGGGTTCCTCAAGCTTCAAAACATGCCAAAGCCCTGAGCCCAGGCTTTCCTGTGCTCCATGCAGAGGTTTTGTTACTACAGAGCTCCTCCATACATGCCCTGCTTTTCCACATTTCCCCATGGATTTTCCTCTACCCCCTGGTGTTAGAAATTGTAGAATCATGCAATTTGTACAGGAGGCAGTCAGAAAATTCTACGCAATTGCCATAATGGTATTTTTAATTCATCTTCCTATCTCAGTGGCAACTCCAGAACTTACACTGGTGACTGTAACGCAAGAACAGTCCCCCAAAGCCCAGATCCACCAGCAGGCTGGGGGCTGGTCTATGAAGTGGTTTCCGTTGCCATGAAAATAAATAGAAACATGAAGTTTAAGGCTTCCCCCTTAGAATATCAAGGCAATTTATTTTTGTGGAAATCATACTTTGCCACTTCACACTTTTACTACTCAGGGAAGATACATTCTGATTAGTCAGGAGAAGTTTCCCACTGCTAGTGAAAGTTTGTTCTTTGGATCCTTCTTTATCTAAGGATTGAAAAATGCATGCTTCCTGAGCTGCCATTTAAGCATGTGAGAAATAATGAAATGAAATTAAATACTAAATGCAATATCTCCCCTTAGCAACCTGAGCTTTGCTCTACCTACAGCTAATTGAACCTGCCAAATCTGGGTTTGGTTCAGCCTGGGCTGAACACAGCCACATCAAAGCTCTGCACCTCCGCATGGAAAGGGCCCATCTTACATAGAGGTACCTGGGAAAGGTGCTGATGGTGCAGGTTACATCAGCCTTCACAACAAAATATTCATGTCACTGGGAATGCCAGCCTTGGGAACAGCTCCATCTGCATTGCTGACAGCAGCCAAGGGCAGCTGGGAGCAATGGGATATGAAGCCCCTCAGGCCAGGGGAACCTGAACCAGGTTGGGCCCCAAACGTGCCACTCCATCTCCAGTCATGTCCTGGTGAAACCATTTTCCCTTGCACACACCTCCTGTTCTCACAGCAGCTGCCACCTGCATAGCAAGAGTTAATGTTATGAATCAGCTCCCTGCCAAGCTAAAATGTACACAGTTATGCTCTCTGCTGCTCCTTGAAGATTGCTTGTTTCTGCTCCTTGTCTGCCAGCCCTCGGGCTGAATCCAGCCCTGCCTCCCAGCTATCCCAGGTCCAGGGTGCTGCCCAGCCATCTGCAGTGACAAGGCAGAAGTAGTTTATGGTTTTTAGGAGTGCCTGCAAAGATGAGAAGTTCTGACAAGGGAAGTACCAAATTCAGCCTTTTCCTCCCCATAAGATGGAAGTGATTGCACAACCTACCCCTCCTCTTCTAAGGGAAGCAAGAGTATTTGAGTATATTTAATAATTTTTTTTTTGCTTCCTCTTTTTTCAGCATTGACAGCAATGACCATCATAGTTACTGTTTGCCAGTGCACACTGAGTTTGCTTGCAAAGGTCAATGATTTCTCCCAATAGAGGGAAAACCCAATAAAAGGACTGTGCAAGGATTAACTCCAGTTTCTGGGGAGGAGGGGGAGGAGAGGGGTGCAGGTGGATGGTTCAGCAGCTGCTTCCCTGGCACTGGGGCAACAGCAGAGCCATGCAGGATCAGACGGCGTCAGACTGGAGTCCCAGCCCAGATCTGCCAGCGAGCGCCTTCTGTGATGTGCAAATTGTTTCAACCAGTTTCCCTACAGGGTGGAGAAATAAATGTCTATTCCTTTCATTCTAGCTCTATGAGATCATATTAATATTAAAAAGGGGCATGCCCAGCTCTAGAATTAGAACTCAAGATACTTTTCTTAAAAGATCTGATGCATAAATAAAAAAGATAATTATTATGCCAGCAAGTAAGGCTGTTATGGAGCTAGAGTACCAATTCCTACTGCTGTACTAAAAGAGTTAACTTGGGCAGAATGGGAGCAAATCACTGAAATTCTCCTTTACAAAAGGTGCACTGTCACAGCTCTCACAGGAACAGATTCCCAGCTCTAGAATAATTGAAGTGGGTAGTAAAGAAGGTAGGACACTTGTGGCTAATTTCCTGAACAAATTCCAGGTTACAGCTGAAATGCCTTGTGACACTCCATCACTTCCACAACTTTCAGGATTTCTCAGCATAACACAACACAAACAAACATCAAGTCCCTTTCTAAAAATGTCACCTTGCTGTTACCATGGAAAGGACAAGGTCATGCACTACCAGGTTCAGTTTTACTTATCTAGGGGAAGCAGATGGACAAAAGGACTTGTGTGAGTTGAATTTGCTGCTACTTAAGCAGTTAGCTTTACCTCGGGAGCAGTGCTTCCCTCAGCGCTGCCACAGCTGTCAGAATAAGCACTTCCAGCTCCCTCCAGGTTCAGCTGCAGAGTGCTTTGATATCCCTCTGATGAAAGGCTCCGTTGCACGGCGCTTCCCTCAGCCCACATCTTCACCCGGGTTACTGGAAGCAAGTTGATGTTTATTAAAGGAGAAAAAAGCACAAAGTAAAGAAGTGAGGAGTGCCTTTTATTAAAGCTAATTTCTGAGGCCAACCCACACTTCCCACTGCTGGCAAAAAGGCTCAGTGTTATTGCCTCTGTTTGCTGCAGCCGGTTTGAATACAGAACCTTTCCCTGGGTACTCACTGATAAAGCCAAGGAGATAACCACTCACAGCATGCAATCTAGGAGAGTCTGCATTTCACATCTTTCTTATTCCAATTGCAAACAGAAAAATATTTCTTCCTTTTTATCTCTTTCTTTAGGAAGAAACCATTTTCCAGCCAAAAGCCAATGAGATGATGTAAAATGCCAGTTAGAACTCCTCCAATGCAATCCATGCACTCAGCAGTGAGAGGGAAGGAAGTTCACACTGACCAAAGAAATGCCTTCAGAAGCTACTTAACATCTCAGTTGGTCAAAACCTTCTGTGGGAAAGGAGGTCTGTTTGCTTACCTGTCAAGTAACACCAAAACCAGCACAAAGCTTAGCACCCACAAGATCTTGGGATATTTAAAACCTTCCTACCAATCAACACTGGGCAAGGGAGATTTCACATGAGCTGCTTCCTCTTTATAAATGATTATGTAAAACACTGGTCTAGCTTTTGATATGTGTTTAACCATACAAGTGCACTAAACAAATATTTTTAACTGCTTTGATGTAAAGAATAATGGAAACTATCATCTGCACACATTAGAAAGTGTTTCACTAGGAAACAACTGTTTCAATATCAGCAAATAGCGCAGACCAAATGAACCAGGTGATTCACTCAAAACAATAACCCACCAAAGCTGGCTGTTTAGGATAAAAAAATGAACCAAAGATATTGTTTCTGTGCTTCAGTGGCAGTTTCAGAAGAGAACAGAGTCTTAAACTTTCATTACTTTGACAGAGACGTATGCTAATGCTGCTCAGAAGCAATTTGGTAATAGAAAGCCAAGACTTGCAAACTGCTAATTTTGCTCCAGCTCAGTTTCCAGTTCCCTTTTTTCCCCCTAAACCTGATTTAGGAAATCAGGTTTGTGGTTCAACAGCATGTCAGACCACACCTCTGCCAGTCCTCTGGGTGCAGGTGGATGGGTGATAACGAAAAAAGGCAAAGTCTGGGCAGATGACCCTGGGCTTGAAGTAGAGAGAGACACAGACACAGCTTGGGTGTCCCAGCACCACCAGGTTTGCAAAAGAAAAGCTGGCATAAAAGTCCTGCTGCACAGACAAAAGAAAGCACAGTTTTGAGCAGCAACACCACCTAAAATCCAGACGTGACTGTGAATTGAAAGCCTTTCCCCTAAATAGCCGCATTTCTGAGAGGATCCAAGACATAACTATTTTGATAGTAACAAAGCTCAAAAATGCACAGCTCCAAAGAGCCTAGAACTTTTCAAGACAGTGAGGACAAAAGGAATGATGCCACAGTGGACTTGTGGGACAGCCCACCTGTCTTTGTTCTGACTCTCCAGCCTCTAACACTTCCAATCACCTTACATCTCTCAGTGTTGCATGACCACTGCTTTGAGAGAGATGTTCCCAGGCACCAGAGAAGAGATTAAAACTGCATTTTAAGTAACGTAACAAAATATCCTAAGGAAAAATCAAGTGTTCTTAGCTACACAGCTAAGCTACTAAGCTACTACTAAGCCCCCTCTAAATAAATGTATAACCTTCATTTGAAAGGGTGCAGGCAGATATGTCATTCAGTTAAGACTGAACTAAATTATAAGGTGTGTTTATATATATTTATATATATATATATATACATATATATACACACACATAATAACAGTATGGGATGATAAAACTATATGTGGTTGCCCTCTGGTTTCTGATACTTGAATTATATATGCTAAGACCTTAATATAAACTATCAAATTATTCCAGCTATTCTAATTTTTCTGATAAATGCTTAATTAAATACCCCTATACCTTTTCCAAGTTCATCAAAAAGGTGCTTTTTACTCCCTTCCTGGCCCACTATCTCCAGTGCATAAAAAAGACAACAGCAAACATACCTCAGGCTCTTCTTCCTCCAAACCAGGTTCTTTGCCTCCTTGGTTTTGCTGGTACTGGGAAAGACCTTTTAGCACAGCCTGGAGCTGGGTAAGGATTTGCAACCTGACTGCAAAGCACTGAGAAACATCACCCAAGCAGCTGAAAGAAAAAAGAGAACATGTCCTCCAGACACATGCAGAATCTTCTTCATTTGCAGCAAGAGCAGAAACAATTTCCAGCAGGAAGCTGTACAATCAGCAGTGTCTTGCTGTCAGCTGCAGAGTCGCTAACTCTCATCAGGACCTGGGTTACACCACCAACTCTAATGCTCCTTGGATGTGAATCATCTCCTTAACCTCAATGAGGAGATCCACAGTCCTAAGTAAATGTCACTGAGATTTTTCTAAATTACTTCACATAAAATCATAGAGCACAGAATATGTTGAGCTGGAAGGGACTCACAAGGCTCATCGAAGTCCAGTGCTGGTCCTGCACAGGACACCCCAACAATCCTACCCAAATGCTTCTTGAGCTCTACCAGGCTTGGTGCAGTGACCACTTCCCTGGGGAGTCTGTTTAGTGCCCAACCATGTTCTGGGTGAAAAACCTCTTCCTGATATCCAATCTCAACCTGCCCTGACCCTCAGATCCTGTCACTGGCTCCCAGGGAGAAGAGATCAGTGTCTGCCCCTCCTGTTCCACTCAAGAGGAAGTTGTAGCTGCAGTCTCCTCTTCTCCAGGCTGAACAGACCCAGTGCCCTCAACCACTTCCCCTCAAGGCCCTTCACCAACCTCATGCATGCCTCTATGTTCTCTCATACCTTTTATATCTATTTTTAATTCTAGTGCCCAAAACTGCCCCCAGCCCTTGGGGAGAGGCTGGCCCAGGTCAGAGCAGAGCAGGACAATCCCCTCCTGTGCCTGGCTGCCCCTCCTGGCTGCCAGGGCACTGCTGACTCAGTGTCTGTGGTCTCACTGATCTTAAGAAAGATGAAAGAAAACAGCTTATAAATTTATTTTACACATTTAAAAAAGATAAGCATGAAATAAAAAAGGTACATTTCCTTAGCTCATTAGCATTTAAATTTAAGAAGCAGTATGAACAAGCACTGTGAAATAAAAATTTATCTTAAAATAAGATTTAACTCTGGTATTAGTACCACATGAAAACGAGCATGTTGCCCTTGCACACAAGCAAGGCCTGATTTTGAAACACATATCCATGAAGATGTGTATACATTTTTATATATGAATTTCACCCAAGAAAGATGTTTGCACATCCAGATATAAAGATATAAATCTAAATGTATAAAAACAATCTTCATTTGTCCCCAAGGCTGAATGCATGATGGCCTGTATCCACAACATGGGCTAGAATTACACATTCATATCAAAACTACATAAGCAGAAAGTATAGTTATTTTGAAACTTCTCTGGAAAAGTGGGCCTCAAATCATCAGCTATTAATCCTGGTTATTTGAAATAAACTTAATTTGCTTTATTGTACAGATTATGTGAGTAAATAATGAATTTTCTAACATAGAGAAAGGGTTAAATTTTACTAAAATAAACAACATGCTCAGAAACAAGCAAGATACTAAATAACTGCAGCTGCTAACAGATCACACAAGGGGTTTTAACTTTTGCTGTCACCAGCTGATACGACTTTCTAATGGCACTGAATCTGTATAAATCCAAAATACTGCTTAGTAGATATTAATTTATACGAGATTTTTATTTCCATAAGTATGACTTGTGCAATAATAATTACGAATTCCTAAAGACTTAAAAGGATTACCTTTATTACAGTCCTAATTGACTAAGATCCTTAATTACTAAATTTTCTTAAAATGTGTTCCCCAATTTTCATTTTGTATTTTTATTATTTTCCATCATTTTGAATTGCTTCCTACCCTTTGCTTACACACAAACTTGGCTGACCACCCATGTTATCAAGGCAGCATTCCAGATTTTGACTTCTTAAGCCTTCGCAGTTTTAACTTCCCAAGACCATTTTCCACTTCTTTTTTTCTTTTTTGGGAGAGCTCCTGTGAAGACATGGGGAGCAGTTCTGGACATGATGTTGGCACTGCAGGCAGCTCTTCAGTGGCTGTGCTTGGCTCATTTTGGCTTGTCTGCACTCCACTGTTGTTCAAAGAAAGAGACCAGGAGGGTTTTTTTCTCAAAGTCAATGATTTCTTGTCAACCACAGTCTTTGTCATACCTTGCTTTGAAAACCTGGAATTAAGGAGTGTCTTCTCCTCCAAACAATTATCATCACACTTACTCATTTCTGTACTGATAGAAGTCAAAGGAGTCCCTTTAAAGGACACTTTTGTGAAATGCTTCAACTTTTCCTCTGAAGCACAGGTCCTTAGCTGAGCCTGTGTTTTGGTCACTCTCTGACTTTGTTTTGGAGCCGGCAATGCTGACTCAGAGCTGCAAGGAGGGTTCTCACTTCGAAGACTTGCCTCCAACCACTGCAGAGAGTGAGGTTTTTGCTGGCTGTGAACATCATCTGGCTGTCTCTGATTAACATCATTTCTCTGCTCTAATACAGGAAGCTCCAAGCTGCTCTCAGCTGTGTTTGTGCAGTCCTTCAGCAGGCCTGGACTCCTACGTTTCACATCAGGCTGAGCACTGGGAGAAGTCTCACAGTCGTTCTTTCTGTTCTCTGTCTGTGAGTCTGCTGAGCCAAGAGACACCTTCTTGGAGCCCTTGCTGATTTGAGGTTTGCTTGCACTACTTCTCCTTGGTTTTGTCCTCTTTACACTGCAATAAAAAGGAATTTTGCTTTTTCAATTAAAGAAGAACCTTTACTGACTCCATTTACTGTTTTTCCAACTCTGAAACGCCACTTGAGCCACCCTCATTCTGAACATGGAAAAAATCCCTGTATATCATCTTGACAAGCTGTAATGTTTGTCTAGTGTGGGTAATATCAAGAGTTATCCATCTGATTTTCCACTGTGCTAGGGGAGAACCCAATTTATTAATGACTAAGCCATGAAGGAGTAAGTTCACACTCTTTTCCAAGAGGCAGAACTGGATTCATTACAGCTGTTAAAGGTCAACAGAGCAGAAGTATATTCAATTCCTTTCTGAACTGGCTAGATAAAATAGCATTTCCTAAGTGCCTAAATGATTGCAAACCATTCCCATATATCCACATGCATAATGCATATCTGCAGGACAGAGGGGGCAGGCAGGGAGATGCAGTGAGTGTGTCTCTGTGTGAGAGCTCCTAATCTTTATTTTAGAATGTTTCTCTGGAATTTTTCCCAGGACATTTCAAAGCATTGCTTTAAAGTTAACCACTACTCATCTAGTAGGAAGCCCATTCATCTGGCAACAACTTAGGTAATGCAAGTAGATGATATTCTAAAAGGAATTACACAGGAAAATGGGATCACAAGGGACCTCATGGAGTGTCAGTACATAAACACTCCTCAGCATTATTACCTATGGATCTGGATTTCACACAGCCCATAAAATGAACTTTATGCCCAAGTCCTGAAGCTACATTTTACATGTTACTAGAGATGATCCCAAGCTCAGATCACTTTTTGCTGCCCCACTGCACCTGAGAAGCTCCCAGGACAATGGATCTAACTCTTCTCAAAGAGGGCTCATCAAAAACAGGTAGAGCTGGCATACCTCCAAAGCTAATCTCATTTCTAAAGACTACACAGATGAGACAACAGTGGTAAAAAGAAAAGTTGCCAGGGTTACAGCAAATCCCTGATTTCACAGGTGATTTGGGGCTGCTGGCAGCTCGCACAGGTTGGGATGGAGTCCTGGTACCGCATGGAGCAGTGACAAATTCAGCTGGTCAGCTCACCTTCCCCATCCACTCCACCAGGGATACTCTTAAACTGTGACTATTGATCCAGAGGCTCAAAATTAACAAAAAAATATACATTTGTGAAGTGTTTCTCACCCGATTCAAGCATCACATATTTATTTTGGCTCAGAGCTTAATTCAAGGAAAAACAGCCTGTTTTGACTCTGCCTAGTGCTATGTGTGATATCTATGTGGGTTGTAATAGCTTTCTCCATGCTGTAAAAAACAACAACATCATTTTATGTGCTTATCTACACTACAGTAGTAATCTTTGAGTAATTTAAAACAATACTTTGCAGTCTATATTATTTAAAATTTTATTACATAAGCTAGATTCCACCAAACCAAATTTCACCAATTATAAACTCCAAAGCTTAGAAAGAATAGTGGCATACATTTTCCTCAGGATGTCTTGCTTTATTTGTTCACTCAGACGAATCTTAAGCTTCTTGCTCTCAGCAGACTCAGTAAAATATTCAGACGTCCCGCTGGAAAGTTCTTCTTTCTGCTCCAAAAGAAAACACAGGTTTAAAACATGACAAGCTATGATTATTCAACAGAAAGCTCCATTTCTAATACTAGGATTTACAGCTGTTCTTTATTATTTTGATCTGAGCAGTCTAAAAGAAACAATTATTTTTAATCTTTTAATATTTGGAAGTCTAGCCAGTTCCCTCCCCTTAACTCCCAAGGAACATATTTTGTATGCTAAAATACACCACAAACAAACAAGACTGCAATGTAAAGGATGTAGCTTTCCAAACCATCTGAGGAAACTGTTGGCAAATATTTGACATCTTTGTGGCTCAAACTGTGACAAATGCCAGGAATCTCTCTCGTAGACAGGAGCATGCTTGTCAGTTTTTTTTCTGAAGAGACTGACTGGCGCAGTGGTCTATACACTTATTCTCAGAGGAATTCCCATGATTTTCCATACTTACAAAAAAACTTACACAGGGCTATTTGCTCATTGAACAAGGCAAGGGTTAAAACTTTCAGTTCTAACATTTAAAGGCTCCCAGCTTGTAGAGGTTGGCCATTACAGGACAACAGGGGAATTCTTTCTGGTCTCAGCTAACAGCAGCACCATCCTTTTATACAATACGAGGTTGGGGCTACTGTGAGGGAAGGAAAATGCTCTTTTTCTTCAAGCTGTGAGAACTTCCTTTCACAATGAAACAATCCCAATCAGAGAAGGGCCATTTGCTGATTTCACCATTAACTACTGCACACTCCAAAAAAGTATTATCTCTAAGGTTGAAGAGGAGAGGAAAAAGAAGCGGTGAAGTCAAGGAAAGAAGAGGCTTTGTGCATCTCCTTGTCTTTGAGAGCCCTTTTCTCCCTCAGCCTCTCTGATGCAAACACAGGGAGGGCCGCTTTAGCCCATTCCTTGGTGAAGGAAGGGCACTGGAACCAGGTGGTGTGGAAGAACTGAGGGACACAGGAAAAGCCAGCAGAGGCACAAGGCCAAAGCCTGTACATGACCCCTGCCTGGAACACCCCTCAGAAACCTGTCACTTAGGGGAAATTAAGCCCTGCCCATTTTTATTTCTGTTTTAAAAGAGAGGGTGGGGGGGACCTCCATGCTCTTTCCAGAAGAAATAGCCAGTGAAAACAGCTTCCTATTTTGCAAGCAGAAGGAGCATAGCCAGGCAAAGAAGTAAAGCCATTTTGGCACTTAAAAAAACTACAGCTGTTCTGAGCCTTCCTTTCAGAGACAAGTTACCCAAATGTCTGCATGAAGTTCTGTCCACTCATGGTGCAACAAGTGTGTTTACAGCAGGCAGAAAGCACAGAGAGCATACATGCAATGTGATCCCAACCTCAGAAATCAAGCTTAACTAGTTTAATTTGAGGGATTAATTGCTGCTTCTATTCTTGTTGGAGGTAGATTCCCCTAATTTGACTAAATATATTTTCATACTTTGTAAGTTATTAAAGACAGAAATACTATTAAGACACTCGAGCATTCTGCTAATTTTAAGAGAAGGCAGAGACTACAAAGTCTGGAGAAACTATTTTGATTTCCAGTAACAGTCACACAACTTGGAGGCTGAAGAGTCTTGCACAATCACCCTGCATCAAAGCAGCTGTTGAACACTCATACTTGGCCAGAGAGCCCATCTGAATTCCTGCTGGGTAGGAATGGCTAAGGTTAACTCTGTTAAATCTGCAGTCCGCAACATGCTGACCAGGACTGAGACAATTCTTGTCACTGTGATAAGCAATGCATGGGAAGCAGCCCTTGGTACAAAATCCAGGGGAGGACTGGGGATAGTTTCTGTCCCCAGGTATGCCCTATTGCAGAGAAGGAATAAAGCCCAGTTCTGACTTGCACCTGATTCCAGACCCTGCAGGACTGGGATGGTCCAACCAGGCTGTGAGGAGCAGACCCTGCAGAGAGGCAAGGATGATGAAGTCATGGCACTTGTGAGTTGACTCAGGCTGGAGCTAATGGCCCCAAGTTGCAGGGTTAACACATTCCCTCACTGCACTGTCATTAACCTTTTGTTTAGCTTTCAAATAACTTATCACACCAAGCAGTGACAGAAAGGGTTAAGGCATCAAAAAAGTAAAAATCAAAATGATTTATATGTGAAACACTTTTGAACATGCCCTCTAAGTACAGTAGATTTTCTCCTCAGAACCACACCCTGTAAGTGCTGTATTTTGAGAGCTGAACAATTAACATAAGGCATATGAGTCAGGCTTTGAAAGACTCTGTGGGAACCAGAGAGCCTTTTGCTATTAGTAGTGATGTAAACTCCCTAAGGCTGAAATAAGTCCACAATAGAAGGCAGGGAGAGTCATAAATAACAACAGTGGGCACTCCATATACTAAGACATGCAGCCATTATTGGTGATACTTCCTTTATTTTCTTTATTAGACTTAATAATTTTAGCTAATTAAAAAAAAATGCACTGTTTTGGGAATTCTATTTATTTCCTATGGGAACTTCAGGACTTGTTAAAGAAAGAAAAAAAGCTAAACTGCTCTCATCCTGTCTAGTAATCCCAGATTCCTTTTAGGTAGTGAAATAATTAAAGAAAAATATTCCAGGCATAAAAGGGAGGACAGCAGAAGCAGACATCATATAAACAATGACACCATGACAGAGAAAAACGTCAAAGCACCGCCAGACTTGCAACTCGACTCTGAAAGAGCTGCAGGGAGTGGGATTGCTGCTAACAAATTAAAACCACATTTCTTGGCACATTGTTAAAGACAGACATATTTAAATTTGTATAAAGACTGGGTGGGCACAAAAGATTAAAATGCTTCTCTGGCCCTTGAACTGCCAAGTTCTGTTAGAAATATGTGCTCTTAAAATCCCAGGGTAAGCTCAGTCCTTTTTGTCACTAAAACTGTAGAGAAGAGCCTGCACAAGTGAAGCTGACCAAGTCTTACCAGCCTACTTGCTCATGACACTGGCCTCCCCAAACCTGATTTTAAGACCCTTAACACTTATCCAAAGATTTTTTTTTCTACTCACTCAAGGTGAAAAAGAAGCCCTCAAAATTGTAAAAGTGGTGGTCACTGCCATCTCCAGCTCTCTCCAGGACAGTTGAATTCAGCAGCACAGCATTAAATATCCGTTAAAGAACTACCCATGGATAGGCACTGGCGAGGAACCCTTACAACTCATTACCCTGACGCAGAGTGAAAGCTTTGGCCTTTCCAGCATCCCAATATACTCATACAAATACTCTTTTCTTTTTTATTTCCAGTCTAATACTGGGTTGAAAGAAAATTTTCAAAGTGAACACTGCTGTCGCCCTTTCCTGCCTCTCTGGTGTCATGTTTTCTAGTTGTCTCTTATTCTTCTCATTGCCACAAGCTTATGTACCAATAAAGTAAGACTAAGATAATTAAATTTCATGTCTGGTTCCCAGCCCCATAATAAAAACCACACAGTTTTAAAAATGCATTTATCAATGGGGCTCATCAAAAATACTTAATACATCAACAGGTTCAAGAAATCAGTTTTTATATCACAGTGGCAAATGGGAGGGGACTATAAAGATAATAATACAGGCAAAGCTATGAAGTAAAGTATTATCCTAGGCACATACAATAAAATTAAAATTAGCAAAATTGATAAGACAAACCCTTTTTTAGGGGAGCTTTATGTAAGTTTGCAATTGCATGATTTCTCTTCGTGCCATTCTAAGCTGTATCATGAGCTCAACCATCAAAGATAACCTTTGGGTTTCAGAAGTGTCCTAACAGATGACTGACAGATCACAGAGGTCAGACAGGACTCCTGCCAATCTGATAAACAAAAAGGGCTCCTTAAAGCAAGTGAGGAGGGTTGTGAGGGAAGGATGAATCAGATACTACAATCTAACTGATAAAAAAGTGACAGAGACAGGACTTTGGGTCTCGTCTCCTGCCCTCTCCCAACCCACATGAAGGAAAACCTTTCCACAGTTTCAAGATGCAAATTTTTTTGCATTTCCAATGTAGTGATGCATCAGTCCTGGCAGTTCCACTTATGAACTCCAACCACATCATAAAACACTTGCAGAAGTCTTCCAAGTACAGAAATGGATATTATTCTCAACCTGAAATGCAGTTCCTTGATCAGATTTGTGGAATATTGCTCTACATTTAAAGTTGACTGTACTGCTCTAAAAGTCAGTAAATTCTAGTAAAAACCATTAAGGATCATTCCACATTACATTGGAATACTGGTGTTGCCTTTGAAATAGGTGTTTTTAAGGAATGCTGGTGTTTTTCAAAAATATTCCAATTTCAATCTTGAAAAGAATGTACCAGAGCAAACTGCATCTGTCTAGGAGGAGCAGAACTGCTCAACTTTCCCATGACCTAGCACAAAAAGCAAAATCAAACTCCTGGATCAGTGCAGTCTTCATCATCTACCACGAAAATTCTTTTGAATTTGACACCATGAATCTTCAGGTTTTTTTGTCAGGACATGGTCTGTACTATTAATTCCAGGCATTGGCCCAATCTATCACAGGCCCCTGTGATACACATTCCACTTTCTCAGAACACAAGGTGTGAACCCCCAAGTTTCTCACTGAATCTGTAAGACCTGGCAATTACAAACATTCCAAAGGTCCCCCAGGCATCACCAGATTAGCTTAAAGCATATGAGTTCTATGAGGAAAATGCCTTCTTCCTTTTGAAGTATTTGGTTCAGATTTTAACTGCATTTCACACATAGGAGGAATCCTGGACTGTTCTGAGTGTAAGAAATTCAGAACTCTCTAGATTTGCATTTGAACATCCACTAAAGAAGAGAAAACAGAAGAACCCCTGCTGTAAACGGCAGAGAACAACAAAATGTGATTCTGTCTAAAACTCAGAGCTGCAGGGGAGCCTTTTTATGAATTCAGACCTATGTGTAACACAGAGCAAATACCCATCACACTTTCTAAAGGCACAGAAGTTTTTCTGAAACAACTGATTTATTTACATACTGAGCAGCATGTGACACAGGCTGTGTGCATTTGCTTGAAGGCAAGAAATGCTAAAATTAATGTTAAGTAATTGAGCTATTAATCATTCTGATTTTATGTACTGATGCTACAAGACTCGGATTCTATCTTCAGAGAAAGTGTCCACTGATAAGAAATAGAGGAGTAGACAACAGCTTTTCAACCAAAATAACTTCTCTCAGTGACACTGAAGAAAAATGTAAACTGTGAATTTTTACCATTTGAAAGGAAACCAATGTCTTATAAGCATGCATCTTCAGCCAAGCATTTCCACCAATTTTTAGGTTACTGACTCCAGTAATTATGAAAGAGGACATGCATGCAAGACACATTTCATACTTGAAAGAGATTTTTATAAAATAAAGGAATAGCAATTTGCAATTTAAAGGTGATTGACCCCTTTCTCCAGCTTATAAATCAAGAGAGACTATCTGAGACAGGCCTTCCTGTAATCCTGTACTACAGCTTTTCCCAGCCTGCCACAAGAATCCTCTGTGTATCTACTAAACCTTACTGGGTATTTGGGTCAGCCAGTGCAGACGTCCCTCAGCATCACTCAACAGCAACAGTGAAGCAAACTTTGCATTTGCCCTTCCAGACACAGCATAAGTTTATATGACATAAAAGAATACAGTAATTTCATGACCATAAGGCGCACTGGACTATAAGGTGTACCCCCCGGGAGTCAGCAAAATTCGCAACATTGTAGATCAGATAAGGCGCACAGGACTATAAGGCGCACTTCTTTTTTTGCATCGAGGCTCCACCCCCAGCTCCCCCTGCGTGGTTGCTGGCCAAGGCCCAGCCTCAACCCAGCAGCCATTGGCTCCCGGGCTGGCCTGTACCTGGCGGGGCCAGGGCATGACCGCCGCCGCACCGTGGAGCATCCCCGGGGCCAGGGCATGTCCACCACCACTCCGTGCAGTGTCCGCGAGGCCCCGCTGCTCCAGGAGTCCCCTGGCGCTCCGGGTGACCCGATGCCGGCAGGCTCGCCCCGTGACGCCGCTGCCCCTAAGCTGGTGGCTCTCCCCCTGCCCGCGCAGCGGCCGCCCCGATTCCAGTGGCTTTCCCCACCCCGCGCCAGGGCTGCCCCGATCGCACTGGTTATACAACACCAAAATATTTAAAACAAGAACTGCACATTTCAGGAAATAATTACTCTTCAACAGTTTAGTGTTATAGCTTGGTTTCCAAAACCAGCACCAGTACCACCACCCCAAAAACCGCCAAGACTTCTGAGTCCACACTGGGGGTCTGTCCCTCCAAATCATTACAAATTGTTCAAAAATCCTGCAGTGAACTGTACCATCGTATATTTCAGTTTCTTATTCAGTCAAGTTATGAACTTCCTATTCATTCTAAAGAGATTTCTGCTGAAGACTGAGGAACAGATTGCTCAATTTTTTAAAATCCTGTCAAATATTCTTTGCCTAACAGGAATATCAAGAATAAGTAAGTTAAACCTTTTCAAATCCTAGAGTCATCAAAATCTCACAGATGCACCACAGTTAAATAAAATCTTCAGCTCCCTGCAGCTTTAACATGATCCCTGCCAGCCTTCCCCCTGCCCCTCTGCCAGGGGTCCTGTCCTCTCCAAGTGTGCAGAGAAGAAAGAGCAGAGAAACAGTTCAAATCCACATGAACCACCAGCATTAGCTGTGACAACAACAGTGAGGGGGGAGGAAAATGAGGGAGGTGAAAGGATGATGACAGATGATAATATCTTAAATAACCACAAAGCTTTGACAAATGAGATCTTGCGAATGCTGCTAAGTAGTTAGATTTAAATCAACTGGAGCACTCCTTTAAGAAGCAACTACCAAAATGAGTAAAAGATTACTCAATTTGTCCCTACTTTTTGAGGATTGCTTCATACGGAAATCATTTTACAACCTTAATCACTTACACTGCAGCTACAGGACCACCTATATTTCTGCTCTGTTTCACCTGACTTTGGATAATGAGGTCCACTTTACTGAGGATGTATTCCACTTACTTGTTGGCTTTAAGGCAATAAAAATTACTTTTTATTTCATTCCATACATACACTAATATTCTGTCTGCTTTTCAGATAAATAATGCTACAGAACAAAGCTTTTCCAATCAGTTCCTTGCAGCAATATCTTGGTCTTTTTCCAGTGACCACACAGTTAATTCACTCAGCAGTTTGCATGAGCACAAAAATTGCTCTTTTCAGTAAAAATACTGCACATTTATCAACAGATGACATTCATTTACAGCCCGAGTGCCTTTCTACCCAGCTCTGGGACGTTCCTCTGAAATTCTCCAAAGCCTTCTCTGGTCTTGACTAATTGAAATAATTGTGTCAGTTTTCATTTCATCATTTGTCCACTTCTCTGGATAGTTAATTCAGCAGACAGCTGTGAGACTTCTGCCATGCAGAAAATAAATCAGTTTGTAAGCTAGAAGAAGAAACTCTCAACAAGTTCAGACAAATCTCACTGAGGCAATTCACAGCATCACTGCTCTCAGGTCTCCTCCCTCCCTCCCCTTTTGCTGGAGGTTCCTGCCCCACACAGAGCTGGCAGAAAGGAGCAAGCACACATGCCCCAGCTGCTCCCACCCACAATTCAGTGCATGACCTGGAAAAAAAAAAAAAAGAATAAAATTTTTTCCCTGAAAATCCAGAGAAGCTTGGTGTGCATGAATCTACAAGACTGTGATAGAAAGATGAGATGCAGGCACACAGCCCTTTTGGCAAATGCTGCTGCAGGAGTGGTAATCTCCAAGGAGAAGAGGCAGACAGCTGGGACAAAAGGGAATATTGTAAAGCTGCTGTAGCTTTCTTTTTATGAACAAGTCAAAGATGTCAGGATCATTACTCTGAGATGCTGTTTCTCAGAGACAGCAGCCTAATGATTCAAGCTAATTTAAAGCTACACCAACAATGAAAGGGAAGTCTCACCCTTACCCAACACGTGGTCCTGCCGAGGATGGGTACAGAAGGGACCTGGCTGAAAGTGAACCAGCAAACAACAAGAAGAAACCACAATAAAAACACCTCTTGTTTTCACAGGGATCACTGAATGACCCCAGCACTGACAAACACCGAAGACAAGAATACCCAGGGAAGCAAAGGCAGGAGGAGCACAGACCCCGAGGGATGAATGAAAAAAGTGACAGAAGCTTGAAGTGTCAAAAATGAAAACTCACCCCAGCAATTCTTCACCCGTTCCACTAATGTGGTATTTGGATAAAGTTCATTAGACTGCAGTTTCCTTCTCTACCTTTTAAAAAGAACTAGTGAACCCCCTTCATATTTACCAACTACAGCCTAAATGTTTTTCTCCCGTTTCTTATAACGACTGAAAAGAATTCAACACATTATCTAAATTCTCAGAAAACCAGATTTATAAAAATTTAAAAAGGACAGGGACATAAAAAAACAGTAACAAGACAAATATTACAAGATATGTAACATAAATGTGTTGTGGATGTTACTTTCAAACCCAGGTAATTTAGCTGCTACCTAAAGGTTGTTTCAGCTCCATTCATCCAAATCCTGGCTTCATGCTTCTGCAACATATTTTTTGCATCACAATTGGCAAGCGTGTGGGTACACGATGAGTTGGTTCAGTGAACTGACATGATGGAAAACTAATCTTCCAATGAAAAACAGAGAAACCTCACAAATAAATAATTTTCTGCTAGATCAAGTCAATGAACTAATTCATTCTCCACTGAAGAATCACTTGGTCCATTGTAACCAGAAAGGAAAGGAATATGTGGCTGGATGTAGAGGGGATGTAGAGTGACCTTTCCAGTAGTAGCCCACCAGCACAGCAGTTTCACTGTTATATTTTATACACACATATAGATATACACACGCCAAGATTTGTACTTAGTGTGAATTGTGCAATTCTATTTCACAGCATTTCCTTCTTTCCCTACCCAATCTGATATCACTTAACAACAAGTCTTTAAAGCATTTAAGATAACTAAATTCCACATAAAGTCCTGGACTACTCTTTACAAATTGCTGTTATCTGAAGTTTTTATTCTACATTCCATAGACACACTATTCCAGCAGGGCACACTCCAGTGGGACAGATCTGTTAATTACAGCTAAGTCTCATGTTTGCATGAAAGAACCAGAAGCCTCTTCCCAGCATAATCAAAACCCAAGCAAACCCTGCCACTAAGGCTCTTAAGAGTTTTAAAAAGGAGAATTCTCTAATGCTCCTGAAGAGTATTACAATAATACAATTTATAAAACAGACATGGACAAAGAAAATGAAATAGTTTATTTCCCTCTTGGGGATTTTAAAAGCACTTGGAACATCTTTAGCACTTCTTTTCCTCCATGTGTACCTGTGAGGGTTTTGTTTGGTTTTGGTTTGGTTGGGTTTTTTTTGTTTTTTAACAAGGCTCAGTGGAAACCCCGAGACCTTTTGAATCAAAATAGGATCTCCTACTCCCCCCATTCTTTTCTGATTTTACTCAAACAGTAATTTCAAATTTCCACTTTAATATCTTCTTTAGTTTAACCTCCTTCATGATTTCCTTAGAAGTGCTTCCTCTCACAGATTCTGGTAAAAAGCCACGTGGTTATCCATGAATACTCCACTGTTTGCACATTTTCAAATGCTCATAAGCCTTCCACCCAATTCCATTTCCATTGTTTCTCCAGATAACCCATTTCCAATTTTCCATTTTAGCTCTCTGTATAATCATAATCGAGAAAATGTCGTCACTGACAAAGGTCACTAATCTCTCCAGAGCTCTCATATATTTCCTTGGGTTTCCTTTTTTGCCATGTTCCCAAAACTGTCTTCTTTTTCAAGATAAAACTATTCAATATTACAAACACAGTTTGGTGAAACAAGAAACAACAGTTTTATGTTTAAACTTAGTATTAATAACTTGGCCTATTCTTCCATCCTTTCCTTAAGACTTCCATTTGCTTATGTAATTTCAATAACTTGCTATATTGTTTCTTTACTAGATATTTCCCTGCTTCCAAAATGCTTGAAACTGCCTGCAGCTTTTAAACAAAACTATTTATAAATACATCCTAGAAAATTACATCTCGATAGATTTTTTTCTATTTCATTTCTTCTCTGCTCCTTAGAGGTGCTCTCAAATATTCTATTAGTTTATGCTTAAAGCTAATTTGACAGAGACTGTCTAATCCACCATAACCTTAGTCTTGCATGAGGCGTCACAGAAGGATTAAAATTGGTTATCCCAGCAACTGATGCTGAGGTTTGTGCTTGTGAATATCTCAAATGCCTTCTAATTATAATCCTTCCTAAGGTGCAGGACATAAAAATTTCATTTTATAGCTGGCTGTATCCCTTGAAACTCGTGGTTTAAGCACAGCCTATTTCAGAGCTACATAGAACAGCCTAAGAAGCAGGGAAAAGGCTGAAGACAGGTGAAGGTACAGAGCTGTGGTCAGTGAAGGAAATGTGCACCAGGCTGACATAAACCTTGTTCCAAGTAATGGGAAAGGGGAACACCGAACCTGATTTGTCTTGAAAGAAAGAAATGAATACTTGACCCAGACCATAAACCAGTCTTAAAAAAATACATAATCCCTAAGTCTTGACTAAGTCAATCACAGTCACAGCAACACAGCAAAGTGACAAAGTCTCCATTAATGTATAGTTAACTTTTGTATAGTAAGCTTTTGTGAAACACAAACAGGCCCTCAAATCCAAGGGAGTGAGCTGTTAAAGGTTTAAAACAACTTGCATCCAACACTGTGGCATTATTCAAACCCAAACAACATACAGAAGAAAACAAAACACAGCCTCATTTTCAGCCTGTGACAGAATCTGCAGAGTGTATCAACAGAAAGGTCTTCTGGGTGGTCTTTTGTAGGGCAGAGTTTAGAATTCCAGCCTACTCATGGCTCAACTGCACAGAGAAAAGCAGACACACACAAAGTGCAGATTCTTTGCCTTTCTTCTGGAGTGCCAAAAACTTGAAAAACTCTCAGTGGCAATCAAACACTCCCCCAGTTTGGCAAAGCACTCAGCAGAAGTATATGACAAATCTAGTCCTAATGTGCTGTAGGAATCCCAGAACATAAAACAAATTGGAGTGGACCCTTTAAGTGAGAGTGGTAAGAATTAAACAAATGCTCCAAAATATTTGCTGAGGGTCTGCTCCCATCTTGTCAAGTTCTTCAAATCAGGGAAGATGCTTAGGGACAGCTTTCTCTTATTCTTTCCTACCAACACTACACTGACCATCCCAGACAGGCCTGTGCACACACATTGCATCTGTATGCAAGACTTTACTATTGATTAGGTTATCAGCTCACTAAAAGATATTTTCATTTTAAATATAAAACTGTTTAAACTTGCCTTTTAAACAACAAGGAGTTTCCACAGATCAAGATCCAATTTTGAAATAGTAAAGCTAAAGTCCCAAACATCAAATTTTTAAATGTGCCTTCTCCTTCCCACACAAAATCACAAGAAAAACTAAGGAAAACCTCTCAACTCTTATTTTATGGAAAGATTAAAAATACCAAATGACAGAATTGGATATCTCATAAGAGTTACTTAAGCAAGAAAAACCCCATAATTATTTCTCAGTCAAAATGCAGAGATAGAATTTTCTACTTCAAGCATTAAGTAGTTTTCAAGATAATACTGAAAAAGTAATAATTTTCAAAAGAGCAAAGTACTTCTAGAACAGGGAGATAATGTTTTTCTGAGAGTGTAAAAAACATTTGCTTCATTCTTTGACACTTAAGGGCATGTACCAAGCTAGGAAGCAAAACATGAAAATCCGCATTTATTATTATAAATATGAACACTCTGCCTGGTATNAAAAAAAAGAGTTGAATGAGTAAAAGAAAACATATTTTTTCAGAGGTCAAATTCACTAATACATGTAAGATCAACTCCTAAAATCCACCCAGACCTCACTGTCAGCCACAGAGCAGCACCTAGGCCCATGTGAGTTCTCCTGAGACAACCAGCACTTAACTGCAGGATAAAATTCAGAAGCCTTTGACCCTGATGAAGCCTTCAGGATGAAATATTTAAGGAGAATTGCTTATGGTATTTAACCACACACCAGTGCCTTCTCCTCCATAAATGTTTGGGGATTTTTTTTTCCCAGCAGGACCAGCACTGATCTGCTTGAGTTGCTGCACAGAACAAGAGCTGAGAAAACATACAAGAAACCCGTGGACATTGCAAACAGCTATGTTACAATTTTGAAAAGTAAAATGTTACAAGGACAACAAACAAAGGAAAGAAAGATCCTTAAATCAAGATACTATAATCATACCCTGCTTTCTAAACACATGGTCTTTTTCTTTAAGACTTATAAGGTTCAGAAAATGCTAAGCTTTCAAAACTCCCATTTTTGCCTGCTTATGCTCATTTCAGGATGCTCTTTTGAATACTTTGGCCCAACTCTTCATTTGACTTTCTGGTGCCAAGATTACAGTAACAAATACTTGAATAACTACATCTGTATATAAAAATCCACTTCATTTCTATTAAAACCCCCCCAAAATTTTTAGAACAGTTTTGTACCTACCAATCCACCGTTGTCACATGTCCAAGCACTTGGATCAAAGTCAAGTTTACTGACACAAACAATTAATTTCTCTGGAAACACACGGAGCTCTAAACAAAAAGAATTTAAAAGAGGATTACACAAATCATAACCACTTTCAAAACCACTCATAACAACAACATACATGCTGTTTTAGTACACAAAATTACTTTTTTTTTAATTGCACACTCACTCATTTCGTGCACCCCTTTAGCTTCTCACCTACTCTCTTCAACATGCCAGTCCTCCTTTTTTTTTTGTTTGTATAAAGCATTCAAAAAAATCAATAAGTAGAATAAATTGAGTTCCCAAGAGGACAGGCATGGCTGCAAATTAGTCCACCTGCACCCCTGGGTGGGAAAACCAGACACAACCAACAGACAAACCACATAACAAGGATTTCTTTTGTACTGTTCTGGTGATGAATCTTTTCATCACAAAAGCTGTAAATTAGGTTTGTAGCCCAGAACAACATTCAATCAGGGCTTGGCATCAAACCTCAGCATAAGGTCAGGGCAGAATGTTTCACACTCTGACTACAGAAATTTTTGAAGTCATTAACAAATTGGTTAACTACTACTGAATTATACATTTTACTCATGATCACATGGTCTGTTATGAACACAACAAAGTTTCTGTTTACAAAGGATTAAAAATTGGAGAGTTCTCAGATTAGAACATACGAGACAATGCTTTATTCAATACCTGGTAATGCTATGGGAAGAGCACAGCTGGATATTTTCTTGTTTACATATGGAATTATTTCCAGATCAGTATCTTCATAGTTGCAGCTCTGATCTTTTTGTATTGCTGGGGTTTGTTTTGTTTTTATAAAAACAGAATTAATAATTTTTAAGGAAGCCATAACACACTATTTTTGTGGGACAAGAAAGAGACAAGGCTTGCAGAAAAAAAAAAACTGAGATTGATCTCACAGATATTTTTTGTAGAATTGAAAAGTAGGGCAAGTTACTTCCAGTAACATCTTATTTTTGTTACATTTTTGCTGGTTAGCAAATTGCAGGCATCTTTAAGTATTCATTGATTCTTTAGAACAGTTCAAATTGAATAGACAGCAAACAGTGCTGAGATTCCAATGCAGACACTCTGAAATTCTATTCTAAAAGCACAAGTTTGATGAAATATTTAAAGTCAACACTGATCTCTCCAGCCAATATGGACTTAAAAAACAACCAGCTGGTATTTGAAGACAGATTTAAACATTTATGAATACCATGAATCCCTATAAAAACAATAAATTATTTTAAAATATCTATTCAATTATTCAGTATTTTATAGGGTTTGGCTTTTTTTAAATTTAATTCAGCCAAGAGGTCAGTGCAGACGGCAGTGATCATTACAGCTCCTTTGCATTGCTGTTGGCAGAAGAGGATTGATCTCACTTCCTTCCAGAGCATCCTGGCTTGAGAAAACATGAAGAAAAGGTCAAATGACATCACCTACGTCAAGATTTTATAGCTGTGAGGTGAATGAAAGCCTTTCCTGCATATACTTGTACTGCATGTTGATGTCACGACACTCGAGCAATAATCAAGTGATTCATGCTGCAACCTTTGCTTGATTCACCCTGCAGAGACTCAGGAAAATGCTGAGTCTCATCATACTTACAGAATTTGGTGAGGCTTAGCTGATTACCCTGGGGCAAGACATACACAAATTTAAAACTAAGTTAAAAAAAAAAATCTTATCTCAAGAAACACATTTTTCCTTTTGTTTTGCTTTCAGGAATCTTCTGTGTAAAAAACCCCACCAAAAAACCCAAGCTCTGAAAGAAATTTTGATTTAAGTAGACCAAAATCTGACAAAGTCTTAGCTATGTTCTCTTTCTTCCTCATTTAAGTAAATCTGTAAGAAACTGATCTCTTACCACGATAATGTTTCCCTGGAGCACAACGGAGATTAACCCATCTCTTCATAAAGTAGGCAGTAATGTGCAAACTGCTGGCTGCAACATAAAACAAAAGGATAATATTAAGTGTAAAGGAATCTTGAGCATTCTTGTCTCAAAGTTTTGCACATCTGCTAAGACTGGATTGAGAGAAAGCAGCAGCTCAACAATACAAAGGAAAAAGTAAATTTAATGGAATATTTTTTTAAAAAACCTGCTGAATTCTCATACTGAAGTATCAAGAAATTAGTGCCTGAAACATGGCAAAAAACTACACAGATTAATAACCACCAAGTTCTGGAATCCAACCACAGAAATTAAATTAATTGATTGATCCGAGGTGTCATTTGCTTAATAGTGTGGTGTCATGTTTTCATTCACGTTCTACAAGACCACTACAGATATCCATTTATTTAACTGCCTTCTAGAGGAAGGTGACAGATCTGGTAGGAAAACAAAATAATAAAAAAAAAAGATAACTACACATAAACCCAAAGATAAAACGGCTTAACTCTACAGTTCCACTGAATGAGGTGAGAAATGCCCACATTTGAACTCCTCACTATGTTCAGCAGGTACCTGTAACCTTCAGAAGCTTTTTCAGTTTCTGTTCCCAAGAATGACAGAAATCCTTGTGCATCAGCAGTGTAGAAAATGGACAGAAAAGATTCTATTACAACGGAGAGATAATTAGACCAAGGAAATCAGCTTTTACTTCCATTCTACTTAAATTCCCAAATGACCCTGGAAAACCAGCTAGCACTTCATTCATGAAGGTACTTAGCAACCCGACTCCCACCGAAAATGCCAAAAACTGTCAGCTGTGACTCATCCTCCCCAGTTTCCCTGGGCATCTCACTGAAATCAAAGTGAGAGAGTTGGTGATATTTCCCCTAACTTGAATGGGCTTTGCAAGACTTCAGCTACTGATGCTTTGAAGACAGTCAGCTATCCTAGGTGCAATTAGCACAGATAAGTTAGAATATTAAGTGCTACTGCTGTTTGTATAATCTAATAATTTAAAAAGAAGGAAAGCCTGCTTGTTCTAGTTTCAATCCCTATTGAGATAGTGCCAAGGCATGCCTTATTTCTAAGACATTAATTTTCATAAATGCACATCCTCCTGAAGAATCCCCCACTCCCCTATTTCCCCAAGATCTTCTGGAGCTCACCATCGAGTGCTGTTGAGCCTCAGCTCTCATTAAGAACTCCAGTTATCAATCACAATCAATCCCTTTGAAATTTATCAGCCATCTTTTTTCCTTCCCTTCAGGAAGACACCCAAAATTTGACTTCCTTTTAGAGATCGAGTCAAGATGTAACAAGTTCAACCATCCCTTAAAAATGATGAGCACTAGGGAAAAATTTGGATGTAATCCACCAGCTTTATTAAGTGTTTACTTAAAAGAACAATTAAGGAAAATTACTTTTAGCTATTTCCAGTTTGGCACCTACCATTCTTTATCACTGCTAGTAGGCTTAGTCCAATCAAAGAATTTGCCCTGTATATAAATAAGTTATTAGTGTGATAACAACATACACCACTGTGACCTTGGAAAGCTGAGAAAGTAGCATTCCTAAAAGTACAACTTGGAAAACTAATCTTCAGACCGTAAATATTAAAAGTTTTCCTTTCCACCTCCATTTGTCAGCAATATTCCACATGTTTTGGGGCTTTTTTGAAAGGAATCTAAATTGAAAAAGTGTGAATATTTTTATTTTTTTTTCCTACGACAGGAAAGGCAGGATGCTTTGTTCTTGAAATTAATTTCTAGATCAGTGACATCTAGATCTGTTTATTTTTCTTGCTGTTCTGGTATTCTCTGAGAGGTTAAGTGTTTAATCACATGTGATTGACTGAACAAAGTTTCAAATTCTCCTTATAGGTCCTTGATTCAGCCAGCTACTGTTCTGTGGAAGAGAACACCTACATCAGATCTGACAAAATAAATAATTATGGAAGAGATCAAGACACCTCTACAAACTATTTTTGCAGCATCAGCTCAAGTCTGCAAGTCTTACAAAGCCTTCGCAGGGAATTGCATCTGAGCTAATAAGCTCAGCCCAGAGGGACTAACACTAAAAAAATCATTTTAGTTTCCATGATTATTTACTACTCTGCTGAAAAGGCCTGAACAGGTATTTGCTGTTACTTGTTGCTAAGCCTGAGAAAATATTAAGATGCACTACATTGAAGACACCTGTATTTTGAAAGTATCACACAGCTACACTCAATAAATGTTTTGAAACCCTCTTATACGTGACATATGATCTACTCTGTAGTCAGCTGGAGTTTGAAAAATCCCCATTTTTAAAGCTGTGAAAGTTACTGCAGAACTATAAAAATGGTGATATCCTCTTTCAACTTCCTTCTGGGGAAATACATTATCCAATTAAGTATTCTGCTTCATGAAAAAATAAATTTAAGAATAAGACCTTCTTATTCAAGAACTCCATGCAACTCACAGCTTTTTAAACTTTATACACATTTACTGAGCATGAGTTTAAATCTGTTCATGATCTCTTGGAAGAACAGACCAACTGATATGTACCAAATGGTCCATCACTAACTTCTTTTGAGCACAACTCAGAAGTTTGAACCTCAAGGTACAGACAATTTTTCTTCCAGCAATGTAGAAAGTTCACAATCCTGGGCTCAGCAAACCTAGTTGATCCCATCTTCAGTTTTCTCTTTACCATGCAACACAGACAAAGCTCCCTTTGTGGATTACCAGCACACAGGGAGATATAAAACTGTATTTAGTGACTTGAAGTTTTGTTTTTCTTGTTTCAAAACTGGGCACTCTAAGTCACCAGATCCAAAGTAAACAAGAAAAAAACAAACCAAACAAACAAATCAACCCCAAGGAAATAAATAGACCCTGAAAGCCAAAAGCAGACTGCATAAAAGTGGTTCTAGAAAAGCCACAGCTCAGTTTCAGCTGAAATAGGCACCAGTGAGGGCTGCCTTTTAAGGGAACAGTAATTTGCCCTGCTTGTTGTATTTCAGAGTCCCACGACACCAAGAGGAAGTATCAGACATCAATTCTCCTGCAAGAATATCCAGCAACACTTTTTTTCCAAAGGAGACACAGCCAGGCTGACTTGAGCTTCCAGAAGGCTGCCAAGAGGAGGCTGTGGTGTAGCGTGGAGCAGTGGGAAGCCCTCTCCCACGGCTATTATGGACCATTCAGCTGGGAGCCTGGGAAAATGCCTCTGAGCTGCTGAGTTATCTGGAGCAGCCTGGCAGGTGTTCACTCCCCAGCACAATCTGGCACCTGCCTGGCTCTCTGCTTCACTCCAGTCTTGTCCAAAGCCACAGCACAGGCCAACTGCCCCCAAAACATTTCTTTATCTAATAGGCACCTATTTCTCATCACACAGTATTTTTATATCATACCTATTTTTTCCTCCCAGCCTAGACACTTCACATTTCTGAAAGGTTGTTGTGGATTAGGACTGACTCTACTTTTGGAAAGTAACAATAAAGTAAATCATTGCAACACACATATTAGAA
>PYHW01009533.1:260388-273110 GCA_013186435.1 Turdus rufiventris | reverse complement strand
GGACCAAAATTTTAGTCAAAATGGTGCAGCTTATAATCATGAAATTACTGTACTTCCCTGATACTCTGCCAGGCTCCAAGCCCTCTCAATTCAGGCCTTTAGTGCACCACAGGAGATTCTGCCTCCTCCCTGGAATACACTCCCATGTTGCTGTGGATGCAGCACAAGCCTTTACCATATCGATTATCCTTTGGCAGAGAGCACCACAGTTCTCCTAACTACCATAGCATTTCCAATCCCTTCATTTGATACACCCTTGTCCTCAAACTGCAAGAGAATGAGACAATAAATGATTTTATAGATCTTGATTGTATTCCCCATAATTTATATACTTTCTAGGCTGAAGAGTCCAGGCACACTAAATTGTTCCCTGTATTGCATTTCATTTTAGATTATGTCTGTTGCCCTTCTTGGCATTTTTCCCAATTCTGTTGTATTACAATCTAAGGTAAGACAGAAAAAAAAAATAATCACAAAAAACCCCAAAGAGTGTGTAAGCACAGACATTTCTTTTGTTCTTGTCAAATATCCATTACCCTGAGAGAGAAAAGAAAAAAAAAAAAAAAGAGTTCAAATATATAACCTTGATCTTCTAGAAGAAAAATGCTTTGGTGAAAAAAAGATGCCCTTATTCCCCATTATTTGGCTGCAAAAAATGGTGGGGGGGAAAGTAATCTAAAACAAAACCAGGAAATATTAAGTACAAGATACTAATCAAAACATTTTTCATAAGTCATTGCATAAGTTACTGCATACTTCAGGGAGCTCTGTTGTCACAGACAGATGAATGTAAGTTTAAAGTTCATACAGATCTGCAGGACTTGGCCACAAATCATAAATGAGTCCATTGTAGGGAAGTTGCAATGTAATTCTTTTGAGAGACAGATATTACAATGTGCAACTCCAAATATCAAAGTTCACTGGAAAGACTCCTCCTCAGACTCCTATGAAAGCTTATTCTCCCTCTAGTTGCACTCATGAAAGTGTTGTAGATTTGCTGTTTAAGCATGCCAAGTAAAAAGATTGTAGTTCAAACCAAACAGTTTCACAGCAGATGAGCATGAGTTAACAGCTGTGAGGGTGGGAATAAATCAGTTCTGCTGTTACAGGATTATATTGTGGGACATACCCTACAAACATTTCACACAATTCATGTCTTACACCAATAGCAAACACTCCTAAAGCAAACTGGGGCAGTCTGAAAAGGGTGTTTCCCTTAAAAACATCATAATGTTCAAATTAAAATGCAAGGCCAAAAGAGTTTGGAATATTTACCATCATGATTTATTGTATATTTTTTGTGTGCTTGCAGGAGCCAAAAAAATTGTTTCATAAGCATGAGAAATGTATTTTCTTATGAAATTGCATCTTATGCGTTTTTCTTTATACTAAATAAGACATGAACTTTGACTCCAGATCTCTGTAAGGCTGAACTACTCATAACAGCTCTTGTACCTCTTCCAGTTTCTCATTTTAAGTAAGCTTGTCAGAAGTTAATGTCTGAAAATTTCAAGTCTGAGACTTCTACCTGTTTGTAAAGTACAGTCACATTTGCAAAAAGCAACTGGGTGAAAAGATGGACTCAGGAAACATGATCACAGTAAGTCCCATTTCATGAGAGAAGAAAGTTAAAAATATATTAAAAAAATACACAAAATCCCAGGGAAAACAGATAAAATCAAGCTGGGAGCTCACTGTGCCATTTGACAGCATGCTCTCTAATTATTTTCACTGTAGAAGAGACTGTACAATAAAAAGATCTGAAATCAGAACAAAAATGTCCCACCCTCAAGCCAACAAAAACAGCAAGGATGCTAGGGAAGGATCTGAAAATTACTTGTAGGAAAAACATAGTTAACTTTTTCCTCCCTCAAGAGGAAGAAGTAGGTCAGTTTACAACATACCTTTTTCCTTCCTTCCATTTCTATCATTGACATTTCTATCAGCCAAATTTTTTTTACTTCTCCTTATCGGTTCCTATATGGCCATGTAAACCTTACCTTCTTCCTTATTGTTTTCAGTTCTCCCTTTCCCATTTCTCCTGTATTTCATATGTCTACTCAGACCTCTGTAGTCTCTTCTTAATTCTCACTGCTCTTGAGCAAAACCAGACACTTTCTGTGGAAGATGAAACTTCAAATAATGCAATCACAAGCCATACCTGGCTGATGCTCTTCTAGCATGATTTTGGCCATGCAGACTGGATGCAGGCAAAATTCAACCTTTGAAAATCCATCCTATTTTAAACTTCTCTTTTAAAAAATAGAATAAACCAAAGTCAAGCACATTTGGATGTTAATTAAACACAAGAAACAAAGTTTATACCAAAGCCTATGTCCAAAGACTAAATTGAAGCTTACTTTGGCAAATTGTTCTTACTGGCCATTTGGGAAGGGTGTGGAAATTGTTCAGACAGAAGGAAGAAGAGGAAGAACTTGCTTGTCTTGGCTACTTTCTCTCATTTTTCCATTCTTTCATTCTTTCTTTCTTTCTTCTCCTGTGTGTAACACCCACAGCTTCCTAATGAGCTGGTATGCGACCCACCACACACTGCAGTGTGGGTGTAAATCAAATGAAAAAGAAATATAAATGAACAACTAACTTGCACGGATATTTACATTAAGTGCCACAAAAATGAAAGGTAGTGTCAAATAATATTAATATTAAACATAATATAATGTTAATACTAAAAAGCAGCTGTGATAGGTGAAAATGGTAATAGTCGTAAGGAGTAAAAGACTTAACTTAAGGTAGCTTGGCTTCTAGTTCTGAAATAAAACCTAATACAACATGCCTTGACATTAAAGGTAGTCTAAAATCTTATTAATACTGGTCTAATATTTCTCTTTTCAAGAAATTTTGAATTCACCCTGCAGTGTGTACAGCAAACTAGTTAAAATTGACTTGAAAAGATGCTACTACAACCAGGGACCTGCTGACCTGGGACACTGGAAATAGTAAGTAAGCAGTTAATAATTACAGACACACACCTCCTTACAAGAGCAGGGGGTTTACAGCAGTGAAACTCCACACAGACTTGGATAACTTGAAGCAAAAGAAACCACACGGAGCTTGAAGAACTCAGAAATTCTTCATAACCTCCAAATGCAACAAGAGCTGCAGCTGAAGCCTTTTCCCAGCAGCATAAACCAGGCTTGTGCATTCCTTTGTGTGGTTCAAAACACTGCCAGCCAAGCATGTGGCACTCCATTTGTGTGAAAAACCCAAACCCTTCTCCCTGCAGCCTACAAACAGAACCTGTGATCCTAGAGAGGAGGGCAGGACACAAGATAAAGCCTCCTGGCCCTGTGGCTCACCTCAAAGTGTCAGTCCTTAGAGGCAGGGCCTGGTTGCCCCACTGAACACCCATCTATTCTGTTATTTGCTTCCCAGGTAAGAACAGACTTGAATGGAACTTGAAGAAACTTGACTCTCGGACTTCAACAAAGCACTCCTTTCTTACAAATTACAGCCCTTGAGCAAAGTAGGCTGAGAGAAAAAGAATGAGTTGGCTTTGGAAATGAAGCTTAACATGAACGTTCGTTATCAGAGCCCGTTTCTTCCTTTACTTCTTTATTGTTAATTAATGACGGTGAGATTAACTGCAGAAAACTGATGGAACAGTCATTCTGCCTCATCCAAAGTAAATATCCTTTAATCTAAAACTGTCACTAATATCACTGATGACCTCCTCAAATGCATATCCCAAAGTTTTTAATTTTCAGGAAACAAGGGGAAGAGTCAAGCAGATCAGTTCCCAACCCTGGGACAGCACACCAGTATTTTTACTGAAAAGTTCATGATATGAAAGAAAATAGAAGACAAACTCAACAAACACCCTCAAATTACTGTTGCATCTGCCCATATATATAAAAACAACTATTATGTCTGGCAGTTTTACCTTAAAAAATCATCATTTTTTCAAAACCTTTTACTAAGGCAGGAAACTTTAAAAAATAAATAATAAACAACATCCTCTGATAAAAGAAAACACAGAAAAACCTCAACAAATCTTAGAAATTCTGATCTCACCATCTGCAGTGTTCACTCACAATCAGAAAAGTACAGAGGTCTGAAAGTTCATGTGCTTGACAAACAATAATATTTTAAAGCGATAAAATGTAGTTAAAACTTGCAAGGAAGAAAAGGGTTTGGAAATCCTTTAGTGGCCTGAAGCTCCTCTTGCTTATGTAGTATTTGTGCTCTTGAGAGATAGGAAAAAGTCCAAGTCATGCCAGAAGAACCTCGCTCTCATTTATGCCTAAAATTTTGCAATAATAAGCCAACCATACAGGATATAACCTGTGTTTTATCATTATTATTGACAACAGCATGTAAAGCTGTAAAATGCATCAATCAGCATTTTATAGGAATAAACATTTTCAATAATGGAAAGCATGTTTAGAGGCAAAGAACTTGTTACCAATTGCAATTGTTCATTTAATATACATTGAATTCTAAAATTTATGAGTATAGCGATGATATAGTGTAAATACGAAATCAATGCAGTGCAGAAGTCATATTCCAGCAGAGATCTCTCAGTGTATTTAAGGAAATGTGACAAAGCATGGCCAGCACAGAGTTTTATACTGCAGCCTTCTTTTCTGTGACAAGTTTATAACCTGCTCCAGGCTAGTAACAAACATCAGACATTTTTTGCTTAAGAATTATTTCACATAAATAAGACCAAAAGATAAGCCTATCAACTGTAAACCACACTATTATGCTAACAGTGAGATTGTATTAAACAAAAACTGGCAGCCATTTAGCCCAAAACTGACCTTACAGTAAGGCCCAAGCTACAGTGATCATAATTTTTAGTTCAAAATGTGGATGTACTGAAATGGCACCCACTGCCCTCAACAGCCTCACACACAGAAAAAAACGAGTTCCAAATGGGTGAGGCTCTTAATCCTGTTCTCTTCTGCATCCCCAGGGTCATGGGTGCTGCTGCCAGGCCTGCAGTAGCACTGGTGAAATGACAAATGTCATTTATCACATTACACCAACTTTTTAAGACTGAATAGATTGCCAAAAGTAAAAGGAGAAATAAAGATATTATTTCTGTATTTAAGAATTCTAAACTAAATGTGAAAGTGGAAAGGAGATTTAACTAACCAGCAAGACTACAATAAATTTTGCAGGACCAAGGGTTGTATAAGCTATATTTTTTAGTTCTAATGACAGGCTCTCAGATTAATAGTAGCAGCATTAAGCAACACAGAAAACTAAAATCCACTTAATTTTTTCACTTACATAGCTTAAGTAATTCCAGACCAATACATCAACTATTTCAGACCTTCCTGACGGCAAATTTCTCACAGAAAAAATAAAGAACAGTACAGTAATTTCACGACTATAAGGCGCACCCTTTTGACTAAAATTTTCCCCCAAACCCGGAAGTGCGCCTTATAGTCCGGTACGCCTTATCTGTGCTACAAAGTTTGGAAATTTGCGAACCCAGAAGTGCAGTCTGCAAACTGAGCCAGGACCCGCGGGAGCTGCGGCCATGCAGGGGAAGTCGGGAACCACGGGATCGGCAGCCGCCGGGTGAGGGAAACTGGGAACCGGCGTGGCTGCCGGGCAGGGAGAAGCGGGGGGAAGCGGTGCGGCTGTGGGGAAGCGCCAAGAAGTGCCGCGGGAAAGCGCTGAGAAGCGGCGAGAAAGTGCCGTGGAAAAGCGGCGAAAAAGCGTCGAAAAAGCGGTGAAAAATCGCAGTGAAAAGCCGCTGAAAAATGGCGAAAAATCGCGGCGAAAAGCTGCCGAAAAATGGCGAAAAATCGCCACGGAAAGCGGCAAAAAAGCGGTGAAAAATAGCAGCAAAAAGCAGTGAAAAAGCAGTGAAAAACTGCAAATTGAGACCCTGCCAGTAATTCGCTACTTTGTCGCATGCCGCACAGCTCCTCGCTGCAAAAAAATAGCACGCCTTATAGTCCGGTGCGCCTTATCTGAGCTACAAAGTTGCGACTCTCGCAGGGGGGTGTGCCTTATAGTCGTGGAATTACTGTATTTTCCACTCCGCTTTACTTCACACTCAGTTAAATAATTTCTTTTACCTGTAAGAAACAAAGGCCCAGCTGATCCATGTTCCATGGGTTTCCACTGACCACGTTGTTTAGGTGCCTCCAAATAGTGTTTGACCCTTGAAGCAACAACTTCTTCTAGCAACTTACAGACCTCCTGAAAGAGAAACCACTGGCCTGGTTTGATCTACATCTACAGAAATGTTCACAGGCACATAGCAGAAATCAATACAAAGTTACCTCCTCTCCCATTAAAAGGAAAAACACTGAGAGGAGAAGCACAGGAATTAGGAAATTAATGGGAACAAGGAGGGCAATGAAACTATTTTTCTACAGAACAAGAGAAGAAGCACATTACGAAATTATTACTTGGCAGATGAAATACATTATATTACAATACTAACTTTTTAAAATCAGAAATCAGTTTCATATGCATGCAAAGTAGGAAAAAATACATGTTAAAAATATATCACAACATTAGGTATTGAACCAAAGTTTTAGTAAAAAATCTCTCAGGAATTGTCAATACAGTATTTTTCTGTAAGAATCCTTATAAAACACAACATATTTTGTTCTAATTCTGGGTAAATTGGTGGGGGGGGGAGGTGGGTAAGACTGAACAAATTAGGTCACAGCAACTTAATTGCTCTAATTAATTTAGATTTTTCTGCTCCTAAACATAACTGTTCATATCTTTCATACTTTCTTCAACAAAGCACAACAAAACCACATACAACTCAGGAAGAACGAAACCTTCTGCCAAAATTACCCAGAAAAAAATACTTGGACTAAAAACCAAAAAATCATCTCCTGAATACCAGAATAAGTTTTACATAAGCTTAATACACACACACTGATTAGAGACTTTCCCCTCAGTTATGAACAATGGAAAATGAGAATACTATGTGCTCACAGTAATGATACTTTGTGGCACACAAAAATATAATTTTACCCCTATAATGTGTTAGGGTAATAGATAAAACTAAATAAGTAGTATCTAAACTATCTTGCCTTGAAATTTCCTTTTGATTAATGTAGAAAGTACTCAGAACAACAAATTATTAATGCATTGCTCTAAATGAAAGCAGAGCATATACATTAGTCAATCACAACCAGTATTTTCTCTTTACAGTAAGAAATACATTTTCCTTTCTGCCTGTAGAGCACAATTACAAATTACTGTATTTGCTCATTCTTCTGTTTAATTCATTAAAGTGCTCCTATTACACATTTTTTCATGGGCCTGTGTTCAGGTTAGAATGAAAAGGTCTTGAAAGCAGAAACATGGTGTGTCTTTGGTTCCTTCTACAGCAATAAACATTACATGCACTTTCTTCATTTACATGGAACGTATTTTACTTGTTAGGCTCATGGAAATAGTATTGAAATGGCTCTCCAGAAAGAACCATACAGACCTCAGAGGGCAAAGATAAATCTTTGACTTTGCCATTTAGGGGGAAAGGGGTATGAAAGAAAGGGCAGGGAAATGGGAAGGGCAGAAAGATGGGGAAAACCGCAGCATTCACAGCAATGGAAAAAACTGCAGCATTCACAGCAATCCCAAGAATACTGTACATCCAACTGGTCACAGCAGCGTGCCACAGTGGTCATTCCAACACCCAGCTGTGTTTCCTTACACCAGTCCCATGCTTTGGGCACTGGTGTGGTTCCATCCTGCCCTCCATGGCATGTGCTCCAAGGAAGAGCCAGCAGGGAAAAGGCCACTGGAACAGCATCACCAGGATCCTTGGGCTCAAGCCAATGACTTTCATCCAGGGTAAGCAGGGGATCAGCAGGAATTGTGTTTGTTACAGAGGCATCCACACTTCCCACAGACATGAGGAGAGGGCTGCACCACCACAAGTATTTTCCAGAGTTTAGAAACAACAAAACCACAGAATACCCCTCACGATGCACATGCAAAATCATAAAAATATGTTGGGATAATCTTTCTTTAGGACCTTTTCTTCCCTCACTTACACAAAGATTCTGCATAGAACTCTCAGGAGGTGAATTGCAAAGCTATTGGACTCACACTTCTCAGTTGTTGAAAATGTGCAGCCTTCGTATTTCTCTTGAAACATGCAGTCACAGAAATATACTGAACACTGTCCTGTCATGCCTCTTTATTAAATCAATCATGAGCTAATTTCCTGAAATTCATCTCTTTTGTTTTGGCAGTCTTGCAAAATACATTTTGAGAACATTTAAAACTCACATAATCAGGAGAGTAAAACTGGTTATAAATAGAAAAGGTAATGAGTGTTCATTTACTCATAAAAAAGAAATCTGAAAATTTTTCCCTAATTTCTTATTTCTCTGCTTAATAAAGCACAAATCCGATGAACCACATGCTGCTAAATATTCTGCTTTTTCTCCCTCAGGATATCAATGCATTGTTCCTTTTAATTTCATTTCAATGTATGACTCTGAGATGTCTGGGGACGCTGTGCAGTGACAAGTTAATGATGGCATTATTAGGGAAGCTATCTGCTGAAAATCACTGTAACGGAGACTTGCGGGAAAGCCCACAGGCATCCCAAACACATCCTGCCTTCGTTTGCAATAGGGAGCTTCTCAAGTTCCCACACAGAAGAGAAAGCTCCTGCCAGCAACTCAGCACAAGATCATGTGGGATTTCTGTACAATCTGATGAAAGTTACAGAACTTTGCTGCTCACTGATAGTCCACAATTTCATCAGCATATACACGATATGCTTTAAAATAACGAAGTTCCTTTTCATAAGATGCAACAGTACTACTATGGCTTATCATGCGTATTTTTGTTTTCTTTCACCCTCTAAATGAAACATCATTTACACTTCTCAGAATGAGGAAAAAAAATTGTTAGGAAGACATTTCACCAACAAAATTATACCTGCCCACAATCTGGTTTGTATCATTCAGGATAATTTACCGGCATTTATGAGAAACATATTTTTAAATTAAAAGTTAAGTCAGAAGAATCCACACAGCATGCATGAATGTGCACACACACAGAGTTTAAAAATTAAAAAGCAGATTTAAAGTGGTCATTAGTGACCCAAAAAGCACATATGGTTGACTTAGGGGTCCCAAGGCAACCACTGATGGTTAGGTATAACTAACAATATTCTCTTAACACTGAAAAATCCTGAGCAGTTCAAGGCAATCCAACTTTTTTCCTGCAGACATACGCTTTTGAAGTAGGATTGATATTTGTTGTACCTCTTTCTCATGATCTGAAAAACAGCTGGTGTCTTTACTGGAACCTTGAGGCAAAATATGAACATCCACCAAGACAGCAAAGTTCCCACACTGGAAGAAAAAAAAAAAAATAAAAGAAGAAAAAACATGTTGAACTGTAGCTGCTAGGAAGCACATGCTGAGCAGACAGGGAGATAAATAATCAGGTAAGCACTTGCATCCGATACAGAGTTACAACAAGCAGAACATTAAATAGTGGAAGTTTATGAAGTACAGAATTACAAATTTATCACTGTTTAACAAGAAGCAAGAGCGCCTGGATAGCTCACTGAAATGTTTATGTGACAATTACAAGTATGTGGAATTTTCTTCTGCTATCTAAATGTCACTTTAAAATCTGAGTTCAAGCAAATTTTAGAGTGTGAAAAATAAGCCATTCCTTCACCAAACGAACATAATTCTATTTCCTGAAAATTTGGTACCATATTAAATATATAGTTAGCATTTCAAATTTATTAAATACAATAATTTCACAACTATAAGGCGCACCGGACTATAAGGCGCACCTCCGAGAGTTGGCAAATTTCACAACTTTGTACATTATATAAGGTGCACCAGACTATAAGGTGCACTTCCGGGTTCGGGAAATTTTAGTCAAAAGGGTGTGCCTTATAGTCATGAAATTACTGTACTTAAAAATTCAGCATTTTAGAAGTCTTTTCCTCTCTCCAAGCTACCTAATGTAAAGAACAGTAAGTCTGGAGGAATTATCAGTAAATATTTGGTAGTTACCACATCTGTCATCTGTACTTTGAATGGTTAAATAATAAGGCTTACATATTATGAAAGAGTATATACAGTTATTAGGATGATATAGGCTACATCACCTATTTCTGAAATTCCTTGACAGGTTTTGATTGAGGATAGTGTGGGCATACAAGGGTTATTTTATTTTATTTCATTGTTACATCAATCATTACAATGAACTAAGACAAGGAAGAGCACATGGCATGAACCCATCCCACTGGGCACTAATTCACTCCTATTCTGCTGTCCTGCTCTGAGATATGGGGTTCCCTTTTTTCTGCTGCAGCCCAGCACCAAATCTCAATCAGATACCTTGAGCTAAAAGTCAGCATACAAGGTAAAAGCCAATTTCATCATTCTGGCTTGGCTGCTTGTGGTGCACTTGTGATGCAATGAAGTGGCTCCATGAGAAGGTTGCACATGTGCGGTCATGGCAGCTGCACATGCGGAATGTCTGATGGAACAGAAACAACATCCTGATCTCAGACAAAGCTCACATATGCATGGAGCATCCAGAGTGACACTGGGCTCCTTTCAAGGGATGTTGCAGTGCTTACTTCCTGTCCTCACTCACTCTCTCTCTCTGTATTTGCTCCTCACTGCCAAACATCTGCAAAGCCCAACCTCAGAATTCCAATTGCTAATAGAGCTGGTTCTAGAAATGATGTTATATGTGGTTTTGGACTCTGGTTTTACATCAGCTGCAGTCTAAGGGCTACACCTGTATCTCAGGTGTAGCATAAGTACAGCTGTTGAGAGTACCCTTACCTATACCATTAGTACTAAGAGTAACAAGATTTAGCATCAATTTTTTTAATAATAACAGCACATTTGGTAAATTTTAAATCTCTTGGTTTATAAAACACTTGGATCTGTAAATCAGCTGCAAACAGAAGTTTCTAAATAATAATTCAAATATAATTTAAATGTAATTCATGGCAAATATTGTATTGTAGTTAGAATGCAAAGTTTGGCAAACAAGACAGGCATTGTGAAATCATTTTGAGAAACTTTTAAGTTACTTATAGGTATCAGTGACTGAAAGAGCAGACTGCTTTGATCTATTGTATCAAAAGGCTTCTCTTTCCTCCAGAGAACCAAGAATTGCCAGATGGCTGCAACAGCAAACCTTTCCAAGCTTTAAATGGATGACAAAATATCTCACAAAAATCTCTGGTGAATCATTAGTCAGCTCCAGCAAACTTTAAATTGACTACTGAACTTCAAAGTTAGCAGACACTGCAGATTATAAAGTGAAAGCCAGTAAATTATTCACAGTTCAGCACTAACAACAACAAACAAGTAGTTGATACATCAAGAAAATTCAAACTATCAAGTGCTCCATGTTAACTGGCATCATTTTCTATTGACTACAAAACTTTATGTATAGATACAGAAGCAAAGTATAGACTTGTTTTTCAAGGAGACAGAATGTAATTATTTTTTTCTGAATGGCACTGTTTGTCTCAGTTGCCAATCTTGAAACAACTGGAAAAAAAAGAAAATAACAAACCACATTCAAAACTACACAATGGAACAGTTTAAATTATCTCGAAAATTTTACAAACACACCCAACATTTGTAGTACTTCAAAGAAAAAACAAATGGATATAAATAGTGCATAAATCCCTGTAATAGTCAAGGTTTCCCAATAGAAGATTTCTCTCCCTCTGAGCTTTGAGCACTCTTCTTTGTAGAGAGCACACCTGGAAATATTTCAATAGCCACAAAAAAACAGTTTTGCCATACAATCAGAACAGTCTTTGGACAGGACACAGAGACGCATATGTGGCACAGGCAAAGAGGAAAATGGGGAACCAGAGAATACAAGCACTGACCTCCCAAGCTTTTTTCTTAACTCCTGGATGTGATGTGAGCAAGAGCTCCCATGCAGGCTGCCCTGCATTCCTGAGCTGCACAACACCTGTAGAGCTACACCTGTATTTATGCTTCATGTGCCTTCACAGGGTATAGCTCTGTGGATGATGTTTATACTGCGCAGCTCAATACAACTTTGGCTGCTCCAGCAGCAAACAACAAGCACAGACTAAATGCCAACACAAATAATTGCAGGGAACAGAGGCAAGTGGAGGAAAAATATACACAGTTTATATTAGCAGATCTGATGCTTTTGCAGAAGTTTCTTTTTTTTTAATTTTTATTCTGATGACACGTAAGTCCATGAAAATACTAGTTTTTATTTTAGTGGAAATGAAGTGTTTCCAGTCAGTGGGGCTGCAAGATGCAACTCGTGACTCCTAAGCACCACAAACTGAAAGGCAAACAAAAAAAACCTGGCAACTTTTAATTTCATACTTTCAACATCCATCTCAAAACTTGCACTGAAAATTGTTTTCTGAGGTGTGATTGTCAAAACTGAAACTTGAATGCCTGATTTGATGGGAAACACATTTGTCAAGAATCAATAGGAAAACATTTCACTCAAAAATTAAAGACAGAAGCAGATGTTCCAATTTGATATCCCCCATAATTCTAGATTTCAAAAACTACATTTTTACAAGCTGATTTTTATGCTCACTTTCTTACTGTAACAGTCTAATGACATTCATTGTGTTACTAAACAAAGGACTTTAAATGATTTCAGAATGTTGTTAGTGTATTGTTGTACCTAATTCAGAACATCTTTTCAGAAATCAAATTGTTTATACAAATACATCAAACACTCCATAGACTCTGCAAATTGAA
>PYHW01009533.1:248666-260338 GCA_013186435.1 Turdus rufiventris | reverse complement strand
AAAGAAGCACATATTAGATGGTAAACTATTCTTGCAAATCCTACAATGAGTAAATAAACTCAAATAAATACTTTTTATTGCTACACTCATTTTTACAGTGGGCTCCTACATGGGTACTCTTGTTTCTTTAAACAGCATCACTTGAAGAGCGTAAAACCAGTTCTTATAAACAGGAAGTCCTTGGGATGCTGGAGATGGGTTTGTATCCAATCACAGCCCTCCAAATGTGCTGTATCATTAAAGCAGACGAGTGGAGAACCAGCCTCCCATGACACATATTAAGGTTTCCTATTTCTGTGATTACAGACGTGGACTGGAGGGTCACAATAAATTGAAGTTGAGTTGGAACAGAAACATCTCAGAGTTTGGCTGGGTTTTGGGATGGGTGGGAAGGAGCCAAGCTGCAACCCTCACACACTCAAAACTCCAAAACTGCTCCATGATAAACATATAGGAAAAAAGTAGTTTATTTCTACTGTTCCCTCTTCATTGAGCACTGTGCTACTCTTGTTACAGAGAGAATTTTATTCCAGTCTTAGATGATGTCTATAGTTTAAAAAAAATAAAAAATATATATAGACTTGATCTCAATGACCACTCAAAAATATAATTGGAAACCCTTTCTGGCATTGTGACAAAATTGATAGGACATAGCACCAGCCTCCAGGATGCAAAAGCACAGCCAAGAAATTTTGTGGGAAAAAATAAAATAAACCACACATGAGCTTATGTGAAATATCTTGTCTTACAATAAACAGGAAAATTTAAACATTTTCCATCCTCTCAAAGTTCTTTTTGAAAATGAGTAAGTATTCTGCACTGAGTCAAGCAAGTTCTAATATCTACAGCACTGAGCATAATTATGACCAATTAATCATTGGTCCATACACTGTGCCAACTGCATAATGAAAAAAATTACGTTTTCCAGGCTTATTTGAAGTTTATTCTCCTCCTTCATTGTTCTGATCCTAAAGAAAATTGTGTTTTCCTATTGTTTATACTATTAGCACCAACGATTTACAATATTTTGACTTTTTCCGCTTATACAGTAATAGCAAGAGGCAAAAATCCCTTAAGCAAGTGAGCATTTGTCATTATATAACATTAATTTAACTTTCATTTACAAGCGTGTCTAGGAGTACAATGATTTGAGGTAATGCACAGTTTGCCAAACCATAGGGACACTGCTACAGTACTTAAGTGCCTCAACCTGTATAAACACAGGAGTCAGAATAAGTATTTATGGCACTGCCATTGCTGACAGCTCTCAGGGCATAAAGGAATTTTAGTGACAGCTAACACTGTACATTTCTCATTCTTTTAAGTAGTTGAAGTTACAATTTGACATGTGCATAACATTTCTACATATTTTTCTTGAGAATCTCCAGGGGTTTTTGGTTGATGAAATTTTTATTTTGTTTTGTTGGGGGGGCAGGGTGTCATCCTTCTGGCGAAAAAAACAACTAATCAGAGGGAGGAGAAGGGGGGGAAAAAATAGAATTTTTTTTCACTAGGCAACGCAGTTGCACAGAAATAGTGCTTCCCTGGTTAACGCTCAAAGCAAGGCGTTTCTCCAGCTCTCTGTTTCAGGGGGTTTTAGGCACCAACAGATCACCAATGAATGGTTTTACTATGATGAGACTAATCAGGAGCTCACCTAACAAGAGGAAACGGTGATAGCAGAAAAATTTCTCAACAGCTGATACAGAAACAGAGCAGAACAGATGCGAGAAGCCTCCAGAAGCAGCCAAAAGCAGAATCCCTCTAGAAAATAATTATTAAACTCTTCACTCTTCAAAATGTTCAAGAAATAGGATGCAAATGTCAGAGGAGAAAAAGGGTATATTCCACTTTTGACCTTTTTTCTGGATAAGAGCTTCTTGGTTCTGGAAATTGTACAAATATTGTATTTTGTTATAAATTTATATCCTAAAGTTGTAGAAGAGTTTCAACAAATTCTTATTAAAGAAGGATTACAGCCATCAGCTAACATCACCTACATCTTTTAAATTCCCTGCTTTCAAAGATCTATGGGGTCACTGCAACAGTAAAAAGGGAGCAGCAGATCAAGAGCAATGCTATAAAGGGGTCTAAATAGAAGATCTATCCTGAAAGATAGCTGTACTAAATCATACACAGAATCAGCAAGAATTGGACAACCTAAAATGCAGTCAGACTTTCCAAAAGGAGGGAGGAAATTCCCCCTTTTATAACCTGCATACAAATTATATCTAAGCAATCTTCCACAAGTGGTTGGCTAGCTTTTTTTAGAAGTATAGTTTATGTATGAGGAATTCCTGAAAGGAGGAGAGTTTAATTTTCTGGTGTTTTAGTGGAAGAGAAAAAGCAGTTATCTGAAAATTCAATCAATAAGCTATAGGCACATTAGGATCCCAGTGAGAGGTTCCCATGCCAAGCAGAGGCATAAGCAGAGAACAAGCCTTTAGAACAATCCTTTGATAAATGTGGCCTGACAACTCATGAAACTAGGATGCAACATCAAGGCAGCATTTTAGACTTTTAACAGATGCAGATGGACAGGATATTAAACTTAAGAAATGACGGGAAAAAGAAAACAAGAAATACTTGTGAATGATTCAACCCTTAGGAAAACATAAAAAACACTAAGGAGTTTCAGATCTGATGGAGCTGTGTATGATACTGCAGACTTCCAAATTAAGGACTAACACTGTTGTTAAAGCACTTAATTGTGAGAGATCCACCCAAATCAACAGATTACAATAAATTAATGAAGACAACTCCTTCATAAAACCAAATACCTCCCTAAGTAAAGGAGCTGCATGTTTTTAGCAACGTAAGACTGCTGCAGTGCAAACAGAGCCTTCAGTTCATCACCCACAGCCAGGCTAAGCAGTAATTACTTAATCTAAACATCTGAACTGGTCTTGGAGAACTGCTCTATCAGGTAGAATGTTGAAAAAGAGACCTAAATTGCATGAGAGAATTAAGCTTAATTTAGGTTCTCAGTCTGTGCTGGTCTGATCCCAATTCCGTAGGAGGTTTTGTAGCCCATGTATGAAAAGAGTCATGTAGTTGGAGCTCAAACAATTGCAAAAAGCAAGTTTTTCCTTGGGGCTAAGTCTCCAAGTAACAGTGCAATCTCACCATCATTTTGAAAGGATATACACCATGTCCCTGCCTGTGTCAGGACTGATCCAGAAAAACAGAAATAGCAGCACAGTATTTGCTTAAGATAATAAAGATAATTTGAGATTCCAACAAGCTGCTGTCACTCTCTTGTTGTAAAGTATCATTCTATAAACTATGGTATTTTTTTAAATCATTGTAATCAAGTGAGGATGAAATACCCATGTCTGCAACAACCTGCTTTTATGCCACTTCAGGTTGGAGGTGAGTGGCCATATTGACTGGGGAGGTGACAATAGTCACAGTTTATCCCAATGCAATTAAATTCTTAACTGTAAAATTTTAAAGACACTTCCTAGGGCTTAGCTACACCAACAGAGTGTTACAGGATAACATGTTATTGTGTATCACCTGATCATTGGGAAGTGGGTGCAGATAAAGATTATTACCTTACTGAGCCCTTACCCATAGCTATCAACAATAATGATACAATTTTGATATTATGAAAGTAATTCATGAGAAGAACTGCCTTGTCATTACTGTACTAAACTGGAGTTGGTTCTACAAAGTCAGTGCTGGGATTTTTTTTCTTCTCCAGGTGGAAAGGAACTTGTACAAACGTTGTACAAAACACTCTGCATGGATGAATTATTTCGTTTGTAATTATCAGATCCTACAGCAATAGGTATCAAAACAACTGCAGTAACTACTAAAGCTTCCACAACTCCTGAAGATTGACAACTATAACATGACAATGTAAATTTTTTTTAAGAAATTACAGCCAGTAATAAAAAGGTTTGAGGGCCTTTTTCACACATTCAACTTGGTAAATACAGTAATTTCACAACTATAAGGTACACCCTTTTGACTAAAATTTTGTTCGAAACCCAGAAGTGCGCCTTACAACCCAGTGCACCTTATATATGGACAAAGTTGCGAAATTTGCCAACCCAGAAGTGCGAGCTGTGAGGCGAGTTGTGGGGGGGAAGTGGCACCATGGGAGTGCCAAGCCATGAGGAGGGGGCGGGAGCAGGCAGCCCCAGGCAGCCCCGGCCGGCAGAAGCCGTGCAGGGTGGGCAGAAGCGGGTGGCCACAGCCCCCCCAAGCCAACCCAGAAGTGCGAGCTGCAGCCACGCCATGACAGTCCCGAGCTGCGTGCAGCCCCGAGCTGCCCTGAGCCGCAGCTTACCAGCCGGTGCCAGGAGAGGGGGGGATCGGGAGTGCCGAGGCCCGCGCACAGGGAGGGCGTTTGGGACTGCATTTAAAGGCTATAGCAATCTGTGAAAAATGTTTGCAAATTGAGCACCTGCCTGTAAACCCTGCAATTGTGCGATTCCGTTACTAATTCATTACTTCGTTGCATGTGGCGTGGATCCTCGCTGCAAAAAAAAAGTGCACCTTATGGTGTGGTGCGCCTTATATATGAACAAAGTTCTGAAATTTGCCGACACCCAGAAGTGCGCCTTATAATCCGGTGTGCCTTATAGTCATGAAATTACTGTAATTTTCACAAGTTTTCCCATACATGCTTTACACGCTGTATTTTAACGCTAATCTTCCAGCCATGAAAGCAGCAACAAAACATAACCAAGTATGTATTGGGAAACTACTGATGGATTTGTTCAGCATGAAACTTGTATAGTTTTCAGCTGAGGAAAAATTACCAATGTACCACCTGATTTTATGTTTCTGCACGTACCAGAAAATGAAGTGCAATAAGAATTAGGTGGAGACACCACCCTCATTATCTTCTGATGTAAACTCTGTCAGATGAAATAAAACCAGAGGTCAGATAGCATGAAAATATAATTTACAAGCTTCCTGTAAGGTGAAGTAGAAGCAAACCACAGTGTTTGTTTCACAAGGTAATGTGCCCATTGCTGGGATGAAGCAGCAGTAGTTCTCCAGCACGATGCACCCACTAACATTCCTGATTTATTTGTCCAACAGCTGCAGGGATGGGCTGACTTCCTTCGCACAAAAACAGAATGGGGAAGTGAGGAAATAGTTCCACATGTCCAACTTTGCAATTATTTCAGATTTCTTTTTATTCTAAGAGACAAGGTCTCACCTGCTGTGAAATTCCCTTCCTTGCCTGCCTCTCCTGAAAACGTTACCTACCGCAGCACATAGCTACTGAACGGGGAAGCAGGAGGCAACACAAAACCAAACCCAACATCTGCAGCCCATGTTTCAATATAAAATATTTGCAGATGCTAAATCTTTATGCCAAAATCATTTAACAGATTGAAGATAAAATCTGATCATGTGCAATCAATGTAAGACAAATATATAAAGCAAAAGTATTTTTATTTGCTAAAAGTATAGCAAGCCAAACTCCTTAATATTGTTAAATTTACTGAAATGGTTGAAAGGTTGCGTTTTCCAAGTACGTAAAAGAAGTGCTTTTAATTCTGTGTTTTAAGTAATTTGTCTAAATCCAGCCATGAAAGTTTCAGAACAGTAAGAAAGCATTTTCAGAAACAGGACAAGAAAAAAAGTGACTCAGGCTGAAAAAGGCGTATTACAAAGTGACACCCTTTGGACAAAATCCTTCTATTAAGTGGGAGCAGATTAAGTCAACACAGGGCAGAAGAAGAGGAAAGTTCAACTAAATATTCAATGCTTTATCTACAAAGGTACAGGGGAAGAAATAGATGAGTCTTTCAAATGAACAAGTGATGCTCTAAATCTTACTGCTGAAAAAGCAGAATCAGATGATGGACAATATATTATATTTGAAAAAGATCAGCAAAATCCTCAAGGAATTTCCAGCTGGCAAGCAAAGGGATATAATTCTTTTTTAATGTCCAAGAAAAAAAATTCATTTCATCTGGTATTGAACAGAGTATATAATAAATAGACTTTATACTTAAATAAAAAGAATAGGAGCAACGAGCAATTTATAAAAATACGCAATATATGAACATAGTTGAACACTGACGAGTGGGTGAAAAGCAAGAAGGGACTGTGAAAAATACCTGGTGGAGTGTTTGTCACCAGAAAGACTCCTGGGACAAAAACATAATCTGCTAAGGAAGCTCTTTCCCCACTTGTCTCTCCTTGCTCCAGACTGCCTCCATCTTACATCTCCCTCAGGTTAGCATCAACCAGAGCTGAACAGGTAAACCTGCTTCCTATCTGAACCAGTTTTGATTCAAGATCTGTTTCAAAATACATCCTAAAACCTGCAGAGTTTGACAAAAATAAATAGGAAGTGACTATTTATATATCTCTCCTAACAAACTTAAGCAGTAACCCCAGGGAGGAGAGCAGGGCAATGAGAAGCAGGTGGGGGATGACAAGACCTTAACTTAAATCAGATGCAGCTCAAAAAGTCCACCTGACTCCGCTCCAACCTCGGGCCCTCAGGATGCCCCAGGAACCCATCCCTTACCTCTAAGGAAGGCAGGTGAGCACAGCATTAAATTGCACAGGTTAATCAATATTTCTTTGTATGCCCCCAGCAGGCACACCAGAAACTTCTAATTCATAAAAGTGAAGCCTTTTGCAAATACTCCTCTTCCCACAAGTTAGTTTCTGAAACTGGGAAGTTCTGATCATTTTTCTTCTAAAAATTAATTTAAATCAGTTAATTTACTCCAGTCTCCTCAGAACAGAAGACCCAAACAAAGGGTGATTGTTTCTAACATGAAAACAAACATTTAAAGAAATAAATTCAGTGCTTTACATAAGTAGAGCTTAATCTCAAACTGGCTTTGACAGTTTCTATAATTATTTTTCACACCAAGTGCAGTGATAGGTATAATATTCACATGTGGTCAACAACATCATGAAAACCCAAGGAAAAACACTTGTGAAAAGCAATATACAGACATCATGGGTAACACATTGCTCATTTTCACCTATTATGAAGAGTAATAGAAACAACATGCTTCCAAGATTTAAGAGACGCTCCATTTTACGTATGGAGAGGGGTGAAATGGCAAAGACTGATTTATTCTCAAAAAAACACTTCTGTTTCACTGGGATCAAAAAAGTTATTGCCTTAAAGAAAAAATTACATCATTTTAGTACAGTCAAAAAGGACTACCAGCACCTAGGATTTCCACTGCTATTTGGGAATGCCTTTTTAAAAAGTTTAAGTTTTACATTTCAAAGCCTTTCTATTTTTTTCCCAAGTTTCCCGTGGATTATATTACTAATTGGAAATATGTTGGAAATATTTCCCACAATTATGTTTAGAAAAATTCCAGTGATAATTAGCGCCAATTCTCATACATGTGGTAAACATTAAAAATCACTGAAAATGATAAATAGCATTGATTTCATGCAACAAAATGTAGACATTAAATATGTAAAACACTGTATTGGGTCCATACTGACCCATACATTTTGACAGCAACTAGAAGTCTACAGGACGAGGTTAAAAACATAAGCAAATAATGATACTTTCCTCAGCAGATGTATTAGACTTTTGTCAGCAGGAGACCCTGGGATTTATATCTCATAGTCTGCATATGTATTTGCAAGTCATCAGTGATGGTTTTCTTCCAGAATTTGTGAACTGGTTTACAGAACTTCTTGAATATTTGCATCCATGACATCCTGTGGCAAATCCAATCACACATGCACTAAGAATCACATGTTCTAGTTCATGTCAAATAATCACTGGAGACTTTTGCACAACTGCATTGTAACCTTGCATAACTCCGCTCTTTTCTCAGGTCTTTTACAAATACAACATCTGCCCAGAGTTTCCTGTTGGACTCCAGTACTGCCTTCATCCTGGGAATCTGTGCACCTTCTTTTTCAGCTCAACAGCCTTTGGTGAAGCACCTTGTCAATCACTTCTGAGGATCTGAATGGGTTATGCCAATCAGATTTCCCTGTTTTTACACTGCCTCACTCCTGTAAAGATACCAGAAGGCTGTGAAACATTACTTCTGTTTACAATGGGTGTTTTGACTTTTTCCCAATGCATTACACTGATCCTGATACCCATTCATTCTGCCCCACTGCAGTTTGTGCTAATTTGCCCATCACAGATGTCAGACATTGAACTGACAACTTTGTATTCCTATCACTCAAGGCACTCTCACATACATGGAACAAGAGCAATATCTGCCAAAGTTTATTCTTCACACATATCTAAAAGCTGGCTTTCTGTGTACTTACTCCATTGCGAATACAAATTAACTAAAACCAAATGAATTAATGAACTATATTAATACTTGTTGTTTCTTTTGCAGCTGAGAACATTACAATAGTGGAGAATTTGTTTCCAAAGTTAATGCATGTGTTTCAAAAAGGTCAACTTTTTAGCATGTGAGCAAATAGCAAAACTCTACAAATGCAGCTTAGCACCCTGTCCTATTGAGTGCAAATACAGAGAATCATGCTAAAGCTCATGCCTTGTCTTTCAGAAAGCTAATTCTGCTTCACTTGTCATCCAGATTCTCCCTGTAATGAACCAAACTTCTGAAAACACCTCACATTCTGTAAAACAGCCTCTTAAAATTCTTATTTTTATTATTTTCTATCAAAAAATACATGTATTTGTACATTCACCAGGTTCTTTCTTTCCCTACTCCATCTGTAACCCTAAAAAACCACCATAGGTCTTCTAATTCTTCCATTAATTTTTCCTGAATTTAAATTCAAGACTCTCCACACCTGCCAAGGTCAAATTCCTCTTTAATGCATCTTCTAAACAGTCAAGGGCTATAGTAAAACTGACAGCACAAAGCAGCTGAATAAATTCAGCTATGCCCTCTATTATCGGGTATCTAAGATGTCACCTGGCTAAATTAGATCTTGCTTAATCGCAATGTTTATGTCGACCCAGCAAGATGTTAAAATGGAAAATTAAAACTTAATTTCTTAACAGCACACCTGATTTTCCATAACCTGTATCCACCTGCTTAGCTCTCCAAAGATAAAAGAAATAGAGTTGAAAGGCAACAAACTTCCCTGCTTGCTGTACTGAAACTTAATGTCCATAATCAATAAAATGAGAGAACCATCATTGTCAACTGCTTCATCTCTCCTGAGGAGTAAGCAAATCATTATCATCAGTTCCAACACTGCTTCTCTGAAAAATGGAATTTTGAGACTGATGCAGCATTTGCAGTAATAAAACCAGTACTTTAATTTACACAAAGCAACAATCAGTTGGTAGAAATGTACAAAGTACACTCAGATTATACTTCATGCCAACAAAAACAATTGTTCCTTAGCTTGCTAGTACTTTTAATTTATTGCCATAGCATGGACATAGAACTCCTATTTGTAATTAAAAAAAAAAAAAATGGTGCATCAGCCTAAGACTTTTTTTTTCCTACTTGCTCTGGTTCTGGTCTATATCACTCTCAGTTCCCAAGCCTCTTTCCACCTCTCCTTATCTCAGTCTTCATTTTCCCACTGTCAAAGCCTATTTTTCCAGGAAGGAAAGTTATGGTAAAGATGAAGAATATTGTTCAGCACCTCTTTGCCCTTTGGCACTGCTATCAAACACTGGGATTTTATCTGCCACTTTAGCAGAGATCTTACAAAAAACACATTCCTTTTTGTATAATGTACACAGTGGTCACTCAAACAATAACCAGTAACAGATGCCTGAAGTGAGTAGAATGGACTATTTAAATAGAACTTTATAAATTCTGATGATCCCTTCCCAGATTTGAGACCTTGACACTTAATTTATAACTATCAGTATGGCCCTATCCTTCCCTTTGTGTGTTTATTTCTGGTTCCAACTCAGTAAAGATCCTTTGCCCATCATGCCTTAAGTTTCTCTGTGACCTTGCAGATAATCTTACCCTCAACTTGCCTTCATTTAACAGTGTAGAGATAAAAAAAAAAAAAAAAAAACAAAACCCTCTGCAAAGAATTCAGCACCCAAATAAGGAATTCTGTCAGGGCTATGAACTTACATGCTTACATAAAATTACTGGTTTCATTCAGTACCCTGCAATGACCACCTGGGAAAGTTTTTCTTTCAAAGGAAACACAGAAGTATGAAAGAAATGTAACCTGCCAGAATCCACTGAAGTTTTGATGGTACAAGATTTGTATTTAGGTCTGCTTTCCAAGGGTTTTCAAACAGCTCCCACTCAATATGTATGGGAAATTAAGTAGTAATTGCTTTAAATATCCTTATACTTCGATGTTACAAGAAAGAATGTTAGAATTGGAATTTTAGAAGAAAATTCTCCACGAATCTATAGCTGTAAACATTATCTGCCAACAACACTTTCACTCACAGAAACGGCAGAACTAAAGATTCATTTGGCATAACAACAAAGCAGATTTTAAGACTACTGTCTTTATAATGCTGCATTATGTTTAATTATCTTGTTTCCACAGTCCCTTTTAAGATAATAGAATTCCTGTATGTACTTGTGGATACAGATGCTTAAGAAGAAACTTTTAAAAAAATGTCATTAACAATCCATCTCACTAAAACAAAAGGTATCACCAATAGTAGAAGCAATGGAAAAGAATACATTTTTTAAAGATATGGTCAGATTCTGCCATTCTAACAGCACTGCATAGATGCAGAACAAGTTTACAGACACACACAGACTGTCAGTGAACAAAACATATCCTTCAGTATCTTTAAGCTAGTAGGTCCAGGAGAAGTTTTACATTCCTGATTAAATTTTTCAAACAGCCAAATAAAACTAACAATAATCCCAGAAAACGTGCAACTCTTAACGTTTAAAAACTTGGCAATCAGCAAAAATCTACATGTTTTTTGCTGAAGACTTTCAGACATGAATTTCAAGATCATTTGTAGGAAACAGACTTCCCCTTTCTTCTAAAGGCAATGCAGCAATAGGATTTACTCTGTGCAGGCAGCAGATAAACAGATCTGTGAAGCATTTCTCCAACTGACATCATATTACAGGGTAAAAAGTTTATTTCCTTCCTGGTACAATACTCACCTGTACCCACTCTGCTGGAAATCCATTGTGCTCAGACCAGGATGGCAAGGAGAAAGGACTCTTTCTATATATCAGTAACATTTCTGATCGAACTTAAGCAATGCCTACCAGAAGTCAGGAGTTTTTTAATATAAAACACATGACAGCAGATGCTACAAATATAATGTGATTTCACTGGTTAGAAAACCCAACCCTGTCATACAATTTTAAGTGTGCAAACCACAGGAGCAAAATCAAAGGGTGAAGCCTCATGCTGCAAAGTCACCTGCCAAAGGCAGGACTGTGTCAGCTAAGGAACTTTAACAATATCTGCAGAGCTAGAACAGCTATGGCTGAGATTTTACTTTCTACAAATCTGCATCTATTTTAAGAGGCACATAAGAAAGACTGCCCTGGATAAATTAAGTTTAAAACCCTACATTTTTTCCCCCATTAATTTCAACAGGGGAAAAATAAAAACCAAGAAAACATACCTACAGTAATTTCACGAATACAAGCCGCACCATTTTGACTAAAATTTTGGTCCGAACCCGAAGTGCGGCTTATAATCAGGTGCGGCTTAGATCTGGACAAAGAATGAAAAGTTGCTGTTTTAGGAGGACAGGTGTCTGCTAAGAAAGGCAGGAGTCTCTCTTTGAAATGGAGAATGTAAAC
>PYHW01009533.1:215835-233406 GCA_013186435.1 Turdus rufiventris | reverse complement strand
GTGCTCCCTGCCACTGACAGTGCGGGGGAGAGGCAGGGGCTCTGTGCCACCGGCCCCCCAGCCCAGGGGGAAGCAGGGGTTCCATGCTGCTGGCCCCATGGCCTGAAGGGGAAGGCAGGGGACTCTGTGTCACCAGCAGGGCGGTGGGGGAGGCAGGGGGCTCCCTCCTGCCAGTCCCACGGCCTGGGGGGGAAGAGGAGGCTATGTTCCGCTGGCCCCGTGGCAGGGGGGGAAGGCAAGCTCTGTGCCTCCCTCCCCCTCCCGCCGTGGGTGAAGGCAGGCTCTGTGCCTCCCTCTTGCCGTGGGTGCAATCGGGCTCCGTGCCACCCTCCCACCAGCATCACGGGGCAGCACCAGGCCAGGGCGAGTGATCCCGCGATTCTGTTACTAATTTGTTACTTTGTTGCATGTGGGTCCTCGCTGCGAACGAAAATGCGGCTTATATTCCGGTGCGGCTTATACCTGGACAATGACCTAAACATTGCCAACACCCAGAGGTGTGGCTTATAATCAGGTGTGGCTTGTAATCGTGAAATTACTGTAAGCAAAAAATTAGTAGGAAGAATCAAAAAAGTTACATGTATGTTAAGCATGCAATAATTTAAATTGGTAACAAGGAGCAACAATGCTGAAAAATCAATTGCAGAGTGAGTTGGATGACCAGAAGGAACACAAACTACAACTGTCAAGTTAAGGCCCACAAATCTGAGACAGAACGGTGATCCAAGTAGGAAACAAAGGGAAAAAAGCTTCCATTTGAGCTGAGCTATTGAAATGCAGTAACAAGTTACTCTTCCGTCTTTGGCAAATGAACAAATTGCAGAAAACAGTAAATGAAATTTTTCTACTGCAGCCATAAAATTACTATATTTAGTTCTGCAGCTTGGCATCAATACAGTCAATTTACACAATTCTGGAAGAGAAATTCTTTCTACTCTGTCCAAAGTTTTAAACAAGGCCCTAGTGATATTATTTTTGAAATCCAGATAGAGTTCAAGATTCTGCTTTAAGCCTCACCAATTAAAGTTAAGATTTATTTCTCAGAACAGCAGTAAATATTTTAGCAACACACAGAGAAAGATTAATTCAATTCATATTGCATTTACCATGCAATGCTTTATGAATTATCAATATAAAATAAAATAGAAAATTGATGATCAAATATCTTGCATAAAATAATATCTATTGCAAATCACAAGACTGCATCATCCAGCTGCTTGGTAGGTGACGGAAGTGTGTTTAGGAACTAAGTGTATTTTCTGTATTAAGGTTTAAAGCTATTTTACTGCATCAATTAGTTTATTTCAATCCTCTTAATTGCCCATAAAGCCAAGCTTAGGATCGCCTCTCAAAAACAGACCAATTGCTCCCTCCACTGGAAATAAGCAACCATTACACCAGGGTGCAGAGATGCACAGGTAAAACACAAAGTGAAGTTAAACAAATTAGAAGGGGTTTCCACTTAGTTACTTGGTAGTCAGCTAAGATTTGACAGACTGGTAACCTGCACTTTTCATTCTCTTACCAGAAAGATTCACGTACACAGGTTGACAAAATCTAAAAGCTTAAAAGTAAAGGATGTAGATGATGAGGCACCCGAAACATGGAATCATGGAATGGTTTGGGTTAAAAGGGACCTTAGAAACCATACCTCCTCCAGTTTTAACATCCTGCCAGGGCCACAGAAACCTTCCACTAGACCAGGTCAGATTGGATGTGGCTCTGAGTGGCCTTGAACACTTCAAGGCATGGGGTATCCACAACTTCTCCTGACTACCTGTTCCAGTGTCCACCCTCATAAGGAAGAATTTCTTCCTACTATCTAATCTAAACCTACTGTCCTTCAGTTTAAACTCATTCCCCTTTTTCCTGTCACTACATGCTCTAGTAAATAGCCCCTCAGCACTTTTCTTGTAGGCCCCTTTCACAATGAGGCCACCCTTCTCCAGGCTGAACAACTCCCATTCTCTCAGCCTTCCCTCACAGAAGAGGGGCTCCATCTCTCTATCATCTTCATGTCCCTCCTGTGGACCTGCTCCAACACAACTGTCCTGAACATTTTCAGACTGAGTAAAATGCTCCTATCAATTTTAAACACAGGGAATGCAAAATAAAGAATATAGTATTTTCTGTACTCCACCTGCAGAGACAAGTAGGAATACTTTTTAATGGAAAATCTTCTGCATGGGGAACTTCCTTGCAAAACTTATGTGAAAGCTGAAAAGTCTTAGAAAACATTCACATGAAATACAAACCCAGTGAGTTTAAAGATGCAAAACTTGACATACAAAATCCACAACCTAACAAGTAAAATGTTAATCTGTTCATGAAGTGAATTTAAATCATGTCAAAGTAAATTTTCAGCATTTGGTACATGCAAAAACTTACTCTTTTCTCAAACACTATAAGAAATAAAAAGTTGTATTGCATTGACATTTTCAAAAGCTTTATCTGTGATACCGCTTACCTAAAGACATCCTCAATGAGAACCTAGCCCTTGCTCAGGCAGCCAGGGATGCTAAACTTGGTGACTGCAAGGTCCATGCTGAATACCAGCAACACATCCCTGCTGAATGATGAAGCTGTAATGATGCAGGTCAGAAACCAAGTATCTTCAGGCTTTTTAATGAGTACAGACACTCCAACTCACAGCATTTTTTTTCTTGGGCACTTACATGAATATTGATGGTATCAAGAGTTCTCAGCTGAGAAAAGCAATGCCTTCAGCCTCAGCTCCTGCTGTTACCCACATTAGTGGTGCACAGACTTGGAGTATCAGCTAAAACGTGCTTAAAATCAAAGCTGTTTCTCCTGTAAGTCCCTCTATCAACTCAGCAGCACTGAATAATATGATATTTAACTGAAGGTTTACAATCCTGTTAAACAGTAAAAATATAAAGCAAACATCCAACTACATGACAGCAGTTTTCCCTGGAAAATAACACATAGCACACAAAAATTAAGTCCTTGGTCTTCTTATTAAAGAGGTTGGTTACCCACAAAACCAATTTGATAGCTTCTACAGCCTGATCTCACAGGAAGGATTTTGTAGCTGCCCTTCAAAAATTTCCAAGCCTACCCACAGATGGAAAATCTGTTATGAAAATGCCTGGAAAAAACACTTCCAAGATAATGACATGTTGTGCTAATCACAATTAGGTTTATTTATTAATTAGCTGGTATAGTTACAGAAGAATTATGAAGTGTTATGTTTATTACAGAACGTTTGAAAAGCTTTGCTCTTCACAATGAACTTCAATGGCATTTTACTGCACATAAAACAACCAATCCCTGAAAATGGAAAAAGAGGCAAAGAAAGAGACAAAATGTCAAGCATGATAAATAGTTTAAACTAGGAACCCTTAGGGCTGGGAAGTACATAAATAGTATTACAAGATTACAATAAGAAAAGTATCCACCCAGATTTTTACTACAGGCAGCAAATAGTGTTTTGCTGAGGATGCATGCAGTTTCTAATTCTCACTGCACACCTAATCATTTTTAGTTACAGCATTTTAATCCTCAGCTGACCCTAGACGTGCTCTGCCATGATATAACAGCAATTCCAAGTTTGCTTCCAGAGGGAGAGAAAAGCTCATATAAAGTATGCTACTATGACCAGAAACCTGAAGAATGCACTTTTAGTATCAACAGACATTCTAAGCAGTGGTACAGATTTTTTTTTTTTTAAAGCTATGACATTCTACTTACCTTAATAACGAATTTGTTGGATGCCATGATAAGCCACTGTAAGCTGGTCCTATAAAAATACCAATTAAAAGTGATCAACACTGGAGAAACACTCAGATCTCTGCAGCAATAGAGAAGGAACTTCACATCTGTGGCTCATACCTTCATGACTACTGTTCTTCAAATCCTACACTCTGCTTTTAAAAAAAACAAGGAAAACTCTTACTTAAAGGAAAATTACTTAGCCATCTGTTGGTTTCTTTTAGTAAACCTCATAACACTCCAGGCACTTTGCATCCAACACAGGAAATACAAAGTTAGAACTCTTTTAAGTAAGAAACTTTAGGTTTTGGCTCACCTGGTATACATCCATGCACACACATTATGTGTATTTAAAATTTTGTACTACACACCCGGCAACATAACCTGAGTCTTATGGTGGTTGCACAAAGTAAAGTGAACTTTGGACATCCTCCTCTCTTGCTTATCCCAAACAGGACCTAAATCACTTAATTTGTGATCCTGAGTGAAGTATATTGAGGTGCACAGCCCCTGACCCTGCCTCAGACCATTCCAAGCACCTCAGGAAGTGTTAATTTGTGCTAGAAGTTGAAAACTCCCTTGGGCTCAAGAAAAAAAATCTCAATTAATTGCTAAGGTTTTTTTTCCAAACTGACGATAACAGTCATGGACTGAAACTAGCTGGGAAGCTCATCATCCTCCACATAAAAAGGAGCCAAAAACTGACTTGCCAAAAAAGTAGAAAATAAGGTTAAACTCATGAAAGTCTTTCCAGCTAGCTCCAACAACATCTGGATTCAGGAGACATGCAATGGTCAGTATGGTACCAAATTAATAGCTACAAAAAGCAGGAATACAAAAACTAAGATACATTCTGTTTTCACACAGGGTAAGAAGAGAGCCAACAGACAAAAAAGAGACTTGGATTGGTCAGAAAACCAGGTGAAGCAGAGTCTCAGTAAAGTGGCAGGAGGTAGAGTACAATACAGTTCAAGCTTCAAAATAAAGAAAATCAGTAGCTGGTATCTGCAATAAATTAAATACAACAGAAACCTCACTGAGAATAGAGCTGCCTTTCATAATCTAAAGTTTCCCAAAGGATTAGTCTCTTTAAATGGACAAATGTGGTCAATTTTGTAGAAGATGGTATAGGAAAACACTAAAAATTGAGGAATGTGTACACATTTGTCATTACATACTTCAAGTTATTGTTAAGTACTGTGATAGAGCTGTCAAAATTTCAGGACACAAGTCAGGCTGCGGATACATGATTCTGTCAGGCACTATGCTTACACATTTCAAAAAGCAGTCATTATCACTATTTAACTTCCAAAAAGTGCAAAACAAGATAAACACCCACTTCACAACTACACAGAACAGCGCAGATGATTTTAAATCTTAGCATTCTTAACAGTCCTGCACACAGAAGATGGAATACCATCATGCCTTGTGCCATGCTCTTATTATTCTGCCTTGCACCAAACAGCCCTGGAAACTGCTCCTTTTTATCAGATTTAATTCTGTCAACTTTATTGATGGCAATTTTGAGAAACACAGCGAAAGGAACAGAGGTCTGGACCACCTGAGACATCCTAGTTCAGTTATATAGTAAGTTCAACTGAACTCATCCTAGCATCACTGAATTCTTTACGGCAACAATTTACTTTCCAGAATAAAACTGTTGCAACACTCTGCTACTACTCATGTGAGAGCAGTTGGCAGGCAGAAATCCCCTCCAAATACAATTTACAAAATAATAGAAGAAAAGCATAAAAAGGAAGGAGATGCACAAGAGAAGTTAGCTTTGGTTCAGTTTGGTCTTCCTGGGAGTAAGCTGACTTTGGGAGTTTGCCAACTACCCTATTCTTTGCACTGACCACACAGATAAGACAAAGGAAATGCAGCAGACAGACAAAATGTAAGCAAATCCACAGAAAACAAAAAGGAAAATATTTTATGTGTGAACCATCAGGGAAATCACTGAAGTAACACAGGTGAAAAAATATTCAATACTAAGACATCAGAAAATGAGGAAAACCACTCATCAGTAGTTCAAGGAAAAAAAAAACCAAACAACTAGCCCCAAAATATTTTACCATTTCCTGTGTTTAAAAACAAAACAAACACCAAAAACACAGATCTGTTACAATTGCTTCTGCTTGGCAGCAAGATTCTGTCTCATGGAATGCTTTGTCTGTTGCAAGCCTCTAAAGTAAACGCTCCATAAGGATATATGAAGATAAGCAAATATAGCAGAAAAAGTCCTCACAAGACTATATATATATATATATATATGTATTAAAAAAAAGTCCTGATGTGGGATCTGTAATATTCCAAGACCTTAAATATTGATACAACCTGTGCACGAAGACATGATTTAGACTCAAATACATAGGTTGCCTGTAGCTAGAGTGAGACACACTTAAAAAATAACGTGGCAGAATATCTTTCTTTCCTAAATTTCAGTCAAATGGAGCAGTGGATACTCAGGAGAAGCCAGAAAACACGGTCACCTAGAGAGCAAGCTCAAGTGTCCTCTGCCACCTGATGAACAGCATCTTACCTCAGCAAAGCAGCTTCCTGTGGTGAGGAAATGCAGAATTTGGAAGGGACGAGGGATTGAAAACTCCTGGCACACTTGGAAATACAGCAGCAAGATTCACCCACTGCCCATCTCCGGGTGCCTTTATCACACGTGGGGAGAGGGGACACCTGAAAACAGAAACAAACAAATGCTGATTAAGGATCTCTGTAGGGTAAGTTGATATTGACTATTTTTGTAGTCAATATCACAACATAAAAGAGGAGTTCCCTGAATTTTCCTGTCTAGCACTTGTCAGTTTCTGGGAGCACATCCTAAGCTTGGGATGAGCAGCACAGTGCTCAGCTACTCACACGTCCAGTAAAGCATCTCTGGTTCTGAAAAAGCACACGACAATCTTCCCATTTGCCATTCAGGATTTCTATGCCCGCTATTGCCAATTACTCCATTTAACCATTGAAAAAACACTCTTCCAGCCACTCAGCACCTTTTCTCCTCACTGTTACTCATATTCTTTCATTCATAAACTGCCCATTCACCTCTAAGGCTCAACAATTCAGTTGCAAAAACATGACCCAGTCACCAGAGAACTGCCTAGAACTAGAGGGAGGAGAGGTTCTGGGGAGCATCAAAGGGCCATGTTAAACGGGCATTATTATCTTCTCTAACTTTTGTACAACAGCTGAATGCAATTAATGAAAAACTACTATGCAGTTTAAAATATTATGCTCCTTTCTACTTGGAGATCAGGCATTAGGTAGTTGGCGTTTGTCTACAGTCATAAACTCTGCAACTACAAACGAAATTGAAAACAAACCCATTCATTAACACAATATAAAACAAGATACACCTGACAGCGACCGCAGGAGCAAAGAGTAAACACAGGAGAAGTATTACTGTATTCACAGGAGTATTTCTTATACTTACAGGAGTGAATACAGCAAAAGTGAACACAGGAAAGCAGAACTACGGAAAAGCGGAGGTCAGGGAACAAAGTTATTTGAACTTGTTTTGACCAGGGCACTTCAGCCCGCCCACAGAAAGTCTCAGACAGCTGGGCGCAGGTGTAAAACGGAGTGGCTGCAGCAGCAGATATGCAAGGAAAAACAAAATTATATACATATATGTATATTTAAGCCTGACTAGTGCTGGCCAGGACGGGAGGGAGCGAAGAACGGGCGGCGCATGAGGGAGGCTCGGTGGGAGCCGACCGACACCGCCACCAGAGCCCCAGCTCTCCGAGCATCCCTTAGAGGTTTAACTGAGAAGAAAAGAGGAGCTGGAGAGCCAGGCACGGTTAAAAGAGCCAGGCGGCACAGAGCGGCTGTCCCTCTGCTCTGCCCTACCCAAAATGGCCGCGCCCGTCGCCGCCGCCCGCCCCCGCTGCCCGCACACAAAATGGCCGCCAGTGGCCGAGGCGGGTCCGAGCCGTGAGTGATGCTGCGCCCGGCTAATGACAGGCGGGGAGGGGCGGCACCTCCGGGGTCGTGCTGCTTCCACTTCTTCTTCCTGCCGGGGCGCGTTTGAATGTGTGTGTGTGGGGGGTGAGCGAGTTGTCGTTTCCTTTGGAAGGCTCCTTGGCAGTTCCTTCCTCGCTCCCTCCCAGACGGTGGAGAAGCCTCAGGTGCGCCCTGCCCGCGGTCCGGGCCTGAGGGAGCCGCTGTCTCCTCAGCCGCCCGCGCCTCAAGGTCGCTGGGAAGGAGAAGGAGGAAGAGGTAGAGGTTTTGAGGGCTCCATAGTGTGTTGGAGGAGTGGTTGGTGGGGCGGGTTACACCTGGCAGGGTTAAGGTGTAGGAGCACTTCCTTTCCGGATTACAGCTTTGTAGCTGTGAAAAAACGAGATTGTTTGTTAGGGGTTTTGTTTGTTTGTTTGTTTTTGATTTTTTGCTTTTGTGGTTTTTTTTTTTTTTCCTAAGTTTAAAAGTTTAGTATGGAGCAGTAGGAGACTAAGATAATAAAAGTTAACGGTTGGGTGTTTGGCATTTTAGCTAATAGTGCACTTATTATTTCGAAGACATCCTCTTTGCATACTTATTTATTGCATTAGCCTACTGCATATTTATAAAAAAGCATGCATATTTAAAATCTTCTCTAAGCTAGTTTATATGTTTTAAGAACTGTTCAGCATGGTTCTTTTTTGGGGTTGCTTTTTTAGAGCATGTGCATTTTTGGTTGTGGCTTTAGTTTATTCTTATTATTACCTTCATACTTTCTTTAGACTGTAGGTGTTGATAGTAGTAGGGGTCTTTATTAGGTGTCTGTTGGATGTTATTCTAACTAAACAGGCAGTTTAATTACTACAAGCATAACTATATCAGCTGTTTTACTACTATGTTTAATAAAGGCTATAGCAAATTTACTTTTAATGTTGTATATATAGCATCTATTTTAATACTTGCAAAAAGCCAATATTATAATACATATTTATAATATAGCTGCTCAAAACGGGGAGGTATTTTCATTAAAAACTTGAGTATATGTGCAAAATCCCATGGAAAGTAGTTTTTTCCAGTTTTTTTATTATATAAAGATTAAGTTATTACTCTCTTTGTAATGATGCAGCTTCTGAATACCTCAAGGTGGTCAGGTAAAGCTGCACAGGTAAAGCGGTGTCAGAAGCATCACACCTTGCTTTGCCTGCAATTTAAAAGTTCTGTATTCCCTTAGGAGCTCAGCTATTAATTAAATTTTATTAACTATGGGGGGAAAGGTTTATTTTGTATCTGCTTTTGGGCTTCAGATATTTAATATCTGAGCAGTGGTGCTTGTAATTAGATAAAGCTGTGTTGCTTTGTTGTGTTTAAGATTTAGCATGCCAAAGCTCTAAGTAAATGCAGCAATTAACATTTCAAAATGTTTGAATTGAGGGGGGGTTTTTTGTTTGTTTTTTTTAGGTTCATGAAGTAAGGCTTTTTGTTTAGTGTTTTAGTCATCGCCTCTGCACTGCAATTAAAGGTATTAACATTTGGCTTCATCTGTTCAGTGTTATTATAGAGTAAGAAAAAAAAAGATTTCTAGAATATATTTAAAATAATAAATTATCTTTACCTAGGTAGATGCCAGTTTGCAATGAGTCTTAAAACCTTCTGGAAGGACAACAAAGTTCTGATTGTTATGGGAACTAGCCTGGGGCTAGTGCACTGGGGCTGGTATTACTTGAGGTCCAGTCCTATTTTCCAAGTGAAGACAGAGAATTTTGTTCAAGAACCTGGGATTCTGACATTCATGATGCAAAGCGATCAGAAAAATAAAGAAAAATAGCATTAGTACTTTGATTTTTGGGTAAGTTGCCTAATCAGTTGTATCTGTGTTGTTGAGGGAGAAGATGAATTAATTGAGAATTTTCAGCTATAGCTTTGGTGTTCTAACTTAAGTCTTTCAGAGTTTTATTCTTCTTTGTAACCGAGTTAATTTTTTGTACCTACATGGACTAAAAAAGTGCATCAAAAATCTCAAAAATTACTGCTAAATCCCACATGATGGGGTCAATTAAGCGAGGGTATTATCTGTCTTAAAAGATATTTTAAAATAAGCTCCAGTAATTTCAGGACAGCAATCAAACTGTTGTGACTGGATCTATAGCAGTGTCCATTCAGGCTTAAAACTGCCCAGAAATAATTGTGACATAGTAATGGTGTTCATAGTAATATATTCCATGTTAGTAGGGATGATTACAATAGAGAATGAAACAAAATGAAGTACAAATGTAAGTACTGTAGAATTTGCATAGAAATGTAAATAAGCATTGATTTAAGTTCTACTGTTTTAAGAAGTGAAAAACTTTCTTTGTGGGTATCTTGGAGTAAGACACCTTTGTTTGAGCCAGATTTTTTCAAGTTGTTTGAACATCGAAAGCTGCTGTTTCTGTTGCCTGGCAAGCACTGCTGACTAGTTGGGGTTTTTTGTTCTTGAATAAAATCAGGTGGATATCACTGTACTTCTGATAATTCAGTGAAGTTTATGGTAGCCTGCTACTTGTAGACCTGGTAGTAGCAGGATAGACCAGTGGTCAGAATTGAAGTTTTTAACAGGTATAATTGATGCACTCTATATGTTTGTAGTAAAATCGTATTAGTAGATTTTCTCAGTTAAAAAGCATTATAGAATGTATGGGCCAATTGAGGTTCAACACGGCTCAGTGCTGTGTCCTGCACTTGGGTCACAACCCCATCCTGAGCTACAGGGAAGAATGGCTGGAGAGATTGCTGGAAATGCTGGTAACAGCAGCTGAACATGAGCCAGTGTGTGCCCAGCTCTGGGGAATGCTGGCCTGGACCTACAGGGGTGTGGCCAGCAGGAGCATGGCAGTGATTGTCCGCTGTGCTTGGCGCTGGTGAGGGATACTACCCTTCAAAGAGGACATTGAGGTGCTGAGAAGAGCAGTGCTCCTGTGAGGAGGGGCTGAGGGAGCTGGAGGCCTTTAGCCTGGAGAAAAGGAAGGCTCAGGGCAACCCCCTTGCTCTCTACAACCACCTGGAAGGAGGCTGGGGGTCAGTCTTTTCTCCCGAGTACCAAGTGCTACGACAAGAGGAAACAGCCTCAGGTTGCACAGGAGGAGGTTTGGATTGGATATTAGGAAAACTGTCTTCACAAAAAAGGGTTGTCAAGTACTGGCACAGGCTGCCCAGGGAAGTGGCCAAGTCACCATTCCTGGAGGTCTATAATGGATGCATAGATGTGGCACTTGGGAACATGGTTCAGTGGTAGCTTGGCAGTGCTGGGGTAACAGCAGGACTTGACTGTATAGGTCTTTTCCAACCTAAATGATTTTTTGATGCAGTATTTGTCCTTCTGTGACTTTTTTTGGTGAAAACTAAAATAGGTCAAGCTATACAATATTTTCATAAGATTATTCTAATATCCTTCTGGTTTTTATTGTAGGTATAATTAAGCTTGAAGATTTTAATCTGTGACTGTTGCCAGAAAAGATGAAGAAAACTACCTGGAATAGAAAGAACTTTCTGCTTGTAGCAGGACTGTCACTTGTAGGTGTCCATTTGGGAACCATGCTTGTGAACTACATTGCAAAAAAGTCTGCTCAATCTCAATCAGAAGCTAAGAGATCATCATGAGTGAAATAGATTCCTGCTGTCACTATTTATCAGTTTTGCAACATGATTAAAGCCTCATTTTAAGAGATCTGTGATGAGTAGTTTTGGGAATGTTATATATACTGTTTCACCCTGAACATACTAATCCTTACCAGCAAAGAATTAACATGTACTACTCTTAAAATTTAAAAGTGCAATGAATTATAGATCCAAGTAAAAATGAAACGTTTTGTTGGCTAGAATTAAAATCTTACCTTCAAAATGTCTCGCCTTGAAGCCAAAAAGCCTCCATTATTTATTAGTGAGCCTTTAACTAGAGATGCAGTGAGTCAGTCACTGTCTCTGCTGAGTGGAATATTAAAATCTTCCTACGGTCCAGCTGGTCGACTCAAACAGCTCCACAATGGTGTGGGGGGCTGTGTTTGTACCACTTCCCAATCCTCAGCCCTCCTGAGGCACCTTTCTGTCAGCCAGCCCGTGCTGCGTGTCCTGACAGCCTCTGTACAGAGCCATGTGTCATGCTTCAGTGACTGTGGCTTATTCACTGCCATTCTTTGCTGTGGCTTCATTGAAAATTTCAGGAGCCTGAATGTTGCACCTTTTACTGTCATTAAAATAAGTAAGCATCTTCTGAGTCTGTGCATGGACCACCTGAAATCTGAGGCTTGTGGTTGCCGGGTGTCTGTGGATTTTAGCAGTGTTGGGACTCTTGTTTGTTTGGTACGTAGTATTTTAACCAGCAAACCTGCCTGCATGCTTAATAAAACTGAAGTTGATCATCTCACCTCACTGGTTTTAAAGGCTTTTCTATTTACAGTTCCATGTCATGTTGAGACTAATGCTGTTTTAGGGAAGTGTGTGATAATACCTTTGAAAGGCAGAAGAGTTGAGGATTCTGCAGTTCTTCCTGGACTGCTGATAGAAGTGTCAGAAATCCAATTGGGAAAACCACTTGCTGTCAAAAGGACTGGTTCAAATATGATCAAGCTTGCACTTTTCAGTGTGTCCATGTCAGGTGATGGCTTTAACCCTGAGGAAGGAACTATAGCATTCCACCACGGAGTTTCTCTGGAAGTGTCAGAGCTGAATCAGTTGCTTAATGTGGGAAAGCAGCTGGTTAAGGATGAGGTGGGCCTTGTGGTGTGCCAGAAGGTGATGCATCCCTCCTTGAAACAGTACCTGAAGGAGAATGGTGTCATGGCTGTGGACAGGGCTGGGCTGTGTCTGATGGAGCCCCTGGGCCGCATGACAGGTAACAGGACAGTTCTCTGCTCTAAACCTGGAGTTTTCTTTCCTTCCTGAAGTTTTCATTGTGAGGTGAACATTACCTGGGGTGGGCTCATTGAAGAGGAAAGAGTCTCTTATTTCCTTCTGTATCCTACCACAGCAGCTGAGCAAGAGTTGCTCTTTTCTAGTCTGAAAACCATTTTTCAAGGTAAGATTGGTTTTCTGCAGCCCCGCAACCACAGCTTGTTATTACTGCTTGCTGCATCCAGTAACTTTATTTTCAGACTGATTCAAGGCAATTGAAACAATTACTCTTTTAATCTCAAACTGCCACCAAGTCTTGCATTCCTAATACGTTGGTTTCTGTGATTTCCACTGTGAATTGAAGTGTCAGGTATTGAACAATCTATATAAGTTAAAAAGCCAAGAGGAATAAAATTTATGCTTTGTGAAATGCATCAGCTAGGTGTTCTGATGGTACCAACACAGTTTTCTCCCTTTTTAATTGAAAGGTTCACAGCCTATAGCTTCCATCCATTTGTTGGCTCCTGGCTGTTATGGCAGTTTGAAAGATTTGTGCATTGAGAGTTTTGCTCCAAAACATTTTCTACATCTAATTCCTGAGAACACAGTTATCTGCAGCCTGATACTCTGTAACAGAAGTGAAACAGCATGGGATGAATTGAAGGTCAGCAATTTTTTTTCAAATCTTTTCTTGGAAAGTTGTGTTCTTAATGGAAAAATAAAACACTGAGAAATGTTATATACATTGAGTTTAGAAACACCATTTCGACATTTTTTCAGTACATAAATTCCGTTTATTTGTTTCCTGAATTTCAAAATCCTTGAAGTACTCATTTAATGTACCTTGAAGTATTCACTTAATGCCTCTGTCTTAATATAGGAAGTTGTTTAGGGACAGGGACCTCTTTCACCTGTTTTTGAGGCCAGTGCTAGATAAATATTTTCATTTTCATTACTTGGTCTATGAGAACGTAAAAATCAAAACTCCATAGCTGAAAGCCAGCAGCAACACTTGCAATGATAACCAAGCATTGTTTTGCATTGAACAATTGGTCTGGAAATGTCTTTGATACTGACTTTTTATATATAGTCCTGTTTTGAAAAAAGAAGGATTAAAATGCAGCTTTTTATTTCTGCCTTTCCTTAGTGTGGACAAATAAAGACAATTTCTTGTTATGTAAACATGGTCTTGGAAATCCCTCAGCAGCTTTATATCCACAAGTAATTCAAGTTTATGGAATCTGTACCAGAAACCACTGAAAATTTTATTCCATTGTTTTTTTCAAGTGGGGACAAATCCTATTTATTTTGGTGGGTCTAACAAGAATTTTGTATGATTTTCAGCGTGTCTGTGAAACTGCAGAACATGTATTACAGTTAACAATGAAGGAACCTTTGGCATTATTAGGAGGGGGCTGTACAGAAACTCACCTGGCTTCATACATAAGGCACAAGGCACGTAAGACAAGGGTTTTAAAGATGCTTAATATACTTAAGAAACAAGAATTTATGTAGAATCACTGCTGCAGTTAAAACACTTTAATACCATTAATGTGGTATTTTTGCTAACTACTAATATAAAATAAAAGGGTCTGTTTGAAGCACTCAGTCTTAATTATATCTTTTAAACTTAACATTATTTGTGTACTTGTTGATTTTTCTTTAAGTACCTATTATAGTAATTGCATGTTTCTGAGTGTTGAAAATATGTAGAGTTTTTATATTGAAAGATGATAATGCAGAGCTCCACTTTGACTCCTTCCTAATGTGGGATAATCATGACAAACATTTTTTAGTTATAACTGAACCATCTGTTTTGGAGGGGGGTGGTGGGGAAAGCAGCAGTATGATACATGTTTAAAATTATATCTGTAAAACAGTGTTCTAACTTTGCTTTCCTGGTTCTGCTTTCCTTTTTAGAGTTCTATTTTGCCTGCCAGTACTTTCAAAGACCTAGATTGTTCTCAGACACAATACCAGTTGGTTGCTGAGGGGTTTTGCCGTTCCCTGGAGTCTGTAGCTCGTTCTCTGAGTCATGATGGTGAAGAAATTCTTACAGACATGGTTTATGGACACTGTTGGTTTGTTCCATCAGGTGCTCCCAGTGTTTCCAAGTGGTCAGATTTTTTAGTTTCAAAATGTGGCTGTGGGATGAATGGTAACACAGAGAACCTCAGCTGGAGGTTTTTGCAAGGCCAGTCTGGCTCTTCTGTTATACAGGGCTGCCCTAAAGAGCCCTCAGTAAAGGTTTCTGACCTCCTGACTCTGGATTGCTTTGCTGCCAAGTGCGCTGGCCTGCAGGTAGCTGTGGAGACAGCCAACCTGATTTTGGATCTTTCATACATAATTGAAGATCAAAATTAACTCTGATCCTATGTAATTTGTGTAGTACAGCAAAACAACAATGAATTGAAAGCAGGGTAATGTACAATGTGCTAAAATATTTGAATAGGTTAGAATATGGACAGGAGACAAAAATTTTATATTCAACAGCTGGACATAGAATACTCTTCTCCTCGTTAATCCACTGTGCTCTCAAGCATTTTCAAATGTTCAAACTGTTCCCTCTGCATTAAGGAAAGTTTTGGATATTGGTTAGCTCTGTGGCATCTTTAAAGAAATGGGAAAAAGGGATTCACTTGCTGAGAAAACATTATGTATTGAAATTTATACAGTCTCAGCAAAAGCTTTGCGCATTCAAAGAGACTTTTATATTGCAGCAGAATTTTATCACTTTTTTTTTTTTTGTAGGTAAAAAAGGCTTAGCATATTCCTTGAACCACTTGTTTTTAATTTTGTTCTGTAGTTTTTGTCACCATCTACTATTTGTATACGCAGTTTCTGTTTCTAAATGGCTGAAAGATTTAAATTCATATATGTAATTTATTTAACAAGTTATAAAAATTCAACCTGGAGCTCTTCAGGTAGCAGGTAGGTAATAGAAGATTAGAAAAGAAATGGCAGACTGGGTGGAAGAAACTTTTGTTAAGTGGACCTTGATTGTCTTCTGTGGAATACAGGACAGTCCATAATGAAGTTTCTATCTTTTAAGCAAAGCTGCAATAAAAAATGTCCCACTTATCATTCAATTAACTCTTTGTGCATGGCTTCTTTTAATGAAGTAAGGTTTTAAGCTGCTCAGACTTGTTTTGATCTTTAAACAAGACTGTAGGCTGAATGATCAAAACTTTTTCTCATTCTCAGCTCACATGCAAGATCAAAAAGGGTGTTATAGTTTCTTACTTAAGCTCATTTTCTTTTCCACTTTTCTTCTCCCTCTTTGTTTTCAGTCACAAGGGACAAATTATTCATGGTCAGTTTCCAGATAATATCCATGTCAGTTGTAGTCTAGTCTGCTTATTTTTTTCCTGGTCTCTTAAGTTTTTAATATATTCATTCACTGCATATAAGCAATAGAATTGTTATGTATAATTCCGTTTTGAAATATGTAATTAAAACCAGATCTTTCCAGACTTTTTGTATGAAGTCCTTTTAATTTTAAGAACATAAGTAATCATTTTCTCACTGGGAAAAAAAAAAGAGTTTTTTAAAGTTCTTTATCTTTTTATGACCTGAAATGATTGCTTCAGTGCTGCAAGGCATGCTTTGGGGATTTGTGCAAGAATGTTACAAGGGTTGAGAATGGAGGCTGCTGAAAGCTGGTTAGGTAAAAGGCTGCTTTTATATCTTGATCCTTGCATATGCCATGAACTATATGAAAACATCAGGAATAATGAAGCCAGATGATGGTGCGTATCTTAAGGCATCTTCTTCTTAAGAAGAATCTTGGTAATACTTCATCTAATTATGACTCTCCAGCTCAGAGTGCTGAATTATGCTATTTTACTTCCTATAATAGCAGCTTGTTATGCAGTGTGAAAATGCTGAGTTCGGTGACTACAGCTGTGAAGTGAAAATTAAAAATATTCAAGTAGAAGTAGTTGTGAGTGTTCTTTTGGTATCTGAAGGTTGAATCACAGGTCTTGAATCAGAGCTGCCAATGTTTTTTATTCTCCCTCAAAAAGAGTCACAGATTAAAAAGCTGAAAAAAATTAATTTAATTATTGGTAAGTAGCTAAAAATCCATTTATACATGAACTAAAGTTTTTTTCATATATAGATAATTTTAATAACAATGAATTACTGTGACTAAAAAGGATAAATAAGCGGCTTGCTCTGCTAGTTATGGACAGTATAGGTTCAGTTCTCACTTGTACTGCAGTGGGCTTGAACCTTTCATGTTTAGTGTTTCCTCGTCTTTAAGAGAGAGAGTACAATTTTGGATACTCTTAAAAATCCAAGTAAAAAGAATTTTGACTCAATCTAACAGCAACATAAAGTAACTTTTTTGAACTTTCATATTTTCTAATAGAATTTGGGTGCAAAAATGGTTGGGTTTCCTCCTGTGTTTTGAAGTTGACAGAATGAAATGTCCTCAGTTGTAATGCCTTTGAGAAGCCACTATGGTTTTATTCCTGTTCCCCTTGGCATTTAAAGTTCAGTGGGAAAAATTAGCATTACATAAGTCATACGAGACAAGAGTTTTCTGATCATGACCTCAGTCATGTCTGATTTCCACAGATTGCTCAGATTAATTTAAACTTTAATAATTCTACTGATAATGCACAAGAAGTACAGACATTCATTTCTGGCCTTCTCAGCTATGGTCAGTTCATGGTCTAGGCCTAGAAGGAGAAATAAAGAAGTGCTGATGTTACAATCACTCAGATCAGCATATTTAAGTAAGATGCCAGTGTAATGTAACTGCTCCTCAGTTTAATATTTGTTTGGTATTTCTGTTCCTATTTGATACTTAAAACTTCGAAGTGAAGACCTGAAAATGCTGATTAATTAAGGGATCTTAATTTCTATTTATTGTAACCTATTTGAAGCAGGTGCACCCTAAGTGTTATTATTTTGGCAGTGGTTAAGAGGCATAATACCTGTTTTTCATTGATTCTGTTTCTTATCTGTGAATTTGTGGAGTCACTCTGAGCCATATCTGCGATCTTTTTC
>PYHW01009533.1:196482-215785 GCA_013186435.1 Turdus rufiventris | reverse complement strand
AGATTTGTGGGGGAAGAGTTCTAAGATCCAGATGGAACGTGAAAAACTACTTGTTGCACAAGAACAAAGAAAGAGATATTTTAAAATAACTCAAATCCTTGCTAAAATATTAGAGTAATTTCATTAATGGAACTTTGATCAGAATTTATGTAGACTCCTTTAATTATTTTTCTTGGTAAAACACCACATTTTTTTATATTGAACCTGGATGCATTTTCTTGTTCTCTGAAGTTCCAGTAACAGTACTTCGCTGTTACTACCAGTAATCTGTTTTATTGCTTTACATCTTCAGTACCCACACACACACACACACACACAGGGAAATGTGACCTTAAACAGGAATGGCTGGAATTCAAGATCAGCAATGTCAGATATGTCAGCAATCCTTCCTATATTGTGTCTTCAGAATCTGTGCTCTGCTGTTCAGAGGAGATGTTCATATGATGTTAATCCTTTAAGACAGGCTAGAAACAGATTTGTGTCTTTGGGAAACCTAACCTTATTATATTGGTAGTGTAACACTGGTTTGTTGTTTTAATTTTTTTTTTTTTTTAATTCAAGTCTTGGGGCTTTTTTAGGCTGAGCAGCCATTACAATGTTAGATCCAGGAGGGAGAGTATTGATTGCTATTGAAGCTTGTAAGGAAAATAGTGCCTGGAGTGTCACAAGCACAGCACAGCATGTACAAAACAATTCACCTTAACCAAAACCTCTACTCTTGAATTTTACTTGTGCCCTTATTTTGCTGTACTGGTTAGCAAAATGTGGTATTTATCACATTTTCAGCAGTGAACTGAGTCATGTAAGTATTACACTCTTCAATCTCAGAAAAATTAATGTCTTTGAGTCAGTCAAGGTTATAGAAAGAACTTTAACTGTATCTGCATTTATTGCTGTTCTGAAGATGCAGAAACATCCTGACTTTATTGCAAAGGGACTGCCTTACATGCCTTACTGCATGCTTACAATCTGCCAGCCAGACTTTTTGAGAAGCCATAATACAATGGTTAGTTCTAGAATATTAGTAGCTTTTATCCATTGTTGTAAATACCAGTTATTCCTATTTTTGCCAGCAGAGACAAGTTGCAGAGTACTAATAAATTACTTTTTGACCAGTAACACTGTGATCTTAAATTCTCAGTTAAGAAATACCTTTGCTTTTTGTCTATATGCATTGCCTGGTTTAAATTAGTCTTGCACATCATAAGCTTGAAAGCATATACAAATTTATTCTGAAATGTAGTCACAGTGTATATAAGTAGAACCACCGTGTTATTATTCCAGGCACTAATAAAGTTAATTGCACGACAAGTCGCAGGATTGGGCTGCTTGGCCTAATGATTAAACATGTTTTATTTTCATACCTTACTGCAAACATCTTTATAAACTTGAATTTTTAAATCTACTTGCACATGAAAAGCTTTTATTCAATTTTTTTATTGTGTGCCTGGAAGGCCCCAGCCCCTGCCTGCCTTCTACAAACTGGTTACTAGTGTCCTTGCTATTTTCTCTCAAGACAGCATCAGCTCTCTTGAGGTACATATTAAATACACATTAAATACTAGTTGCTTATTAATTTAATACTATTACGTGATGTCTTCTAAGCCTTTGTGTGGCAACACTGCAATGTCAACAGCTATTCCTTATTGCTAAGCTTTTTTTCTTTGTATAAACCTAAATCTAGTCTCTTTTTCTTTAAGGCTTGGTAGACTGATACGTTATCCCCGAATTAAAAAAAAAAAGTGAGGTTTGGGGAAAAACAAGTTCCCTAATGCTTGGTAATGATTCCAAAGGACCCTGAGTCACCATTTATGTGTGGGCTATGCAGGCCCTGCTGATGAATGGTGCACATGGGCAATAGCTGAATGTTTTTTTTCAGGGAAAAACTGAAAAAAATCTGGTACCTTCAATTCTTGGAAGACTTTGTGACTTTAAGAGGCAGAAGCAAAACTATTTTGCCCTCATTTATTACTCTTTGTAACTAATATTCCTCCTGTCATGTTCCTGCCTAGCCACTTGCTCCTGCCTCAGCTCAACAGAGGGAGAAAATGGGATGAAAAACCCCCTGGATCCAGATAAACCTCTCCTGCCATGTTTCCCAGTCTTTTCCCTTAAATTCCTTGCTGTCAGGTGGCATTTTGCCCCCTTTTTAGGTGGATTTAAGGAGAGCTGCCACAGGCCTAGCACAGGTGCTGGAGCCGGGTGGGAGTCCCCTGTCCCCCAGAGAGCTCCTGAAGTACCTCACGCATAGGCCGCCATTTTGAGAGCCCTCATGAAGGCTGCTGAAGGGTGTGGAAAAATCACTGAGTTTAATGAAAACTGGAGCCAGGGAAGAGCACTAGAGCTGTCAGCAAAGCCTAGTCCTGGGGAAGGAGCTGGGAAAATGGGGTTTTCCTCGTGCAGTGAGTACTTCAGGAGGGACAGGCGCCCTAGAGATCAGCCAGCTGAAGAGCTGACCTCAAAAAAGGCATGGACAAAGAAAAACCCAGACAAAGAAAAACCCGACTTCTCTTTGATGAGGGTGATAAAGCTGGTGGTTGTTATCCAGGGTAGCTATGACAGGCTGCTCTGCCCTCTCAGAGATAGATCCCAGGGACCTACCTGTGGAGAAACAAGAGTCAATGGACTGGGGAGCTTCCACGATGAAGGCACTTTCTGGGAAGGCTGAGATTGCTTCCCAGCATCTTTGAAAAGGGAAACAGCAACACTTCATGAGGGAATTCTGACAGGAAGACCATCTACCCACACGCATAAAAGTCTCCTCAGGTGTGGTCTGAGTATATGAGCATATAGGGAACAGAGATAGAGGATTGACCATCGCCCCTCCATCATCACAGGTGCTGCAGTCCATGAGATGACTCCAAAAAGTGAGTTTTTAATACATTTACTTTGCATCAGCACTGTGCCTGCTCAGCAGGTAGTTGTGTGACATGCCAGTCTTTTTTCTGCTTTCCATTGCTTCGTTATTAAGCGAGCAAGGAAATATTTGTCCTGTAATAAAAAAGGTAGAACAAAATCTTCACCTGGTTTTGCATACCTTAACCCTGGTGTTCTGTATTTCTTCTTTGGGATTGCCAGCAGAGGTGAGGAAAGGAAAATTAGGTTTTTAGTTTTCATTTGAGTTCATTTTGGGTATTTAAAATCATGATTCTAGGAAACATGTCCTGGAACAGTCTGTCCCTGTATCACTGAAGTGTCATGTAGTTGTGATCAGCATTGCACTGACTTCCATGCTTTGTGTTTGACCCAGATATCTTTGCTGAATCAGGTTTGAACTGTCTTCTCATGATACTTTACCTATAAATGTGAATTTGTCCACAAATTATTCTGTTTTCTTCCATAAATCGTTTGGTCTGGCCAGTCAAATGTGTTAATGTTCTACAGCTGGGAACATTTCTAATTGAAAGTTGTTTTCAGCTGAAACATGGTTATTTTGGTAATAGCTACTACAGCTGGAGATGCCCTTGCTGTTTCTTACCTTTGAAATTAACTACTTAGAAAAATATAATGCAAAATGCTAAGAATGTGGGATACTTGAACCCTGTATTGAATAATCTATTCGCCTCTTTTTTATTGGTATAGTGTGCCTTTCCAAATAACTCATCCCCAAAGCAAAGCAGCAGAGAAATTAGTTTAGATTTCTAATAACAAAAATTGCTCTGAAAAACCCTCCTTTAGATACTGAAATATTATAGCATCAAATAAAATTTATGAAAGTGGTATGCACTGGATGTCTTTGTGACTGTAAAAATCCCTTCAAGGAGATTTTTCTGTGAGTGTTTCACATAAGAACAGAATTCTGAGGGGAGCGTAAGTGCACTTGTCCTGGGTTTAGGTGTTAAGAAGATCTGTTGCATCTGTTTAATCAAAATGGTTGCAAAATGAAAAATCTTTTGAAAACTGCATTGAAACAGCAGATGTCACTCCAGTTTTTAGTTGGGCCCAGAGAAGGATTTCCTTCACTGCAAGAATAACTCATGCATGGCATTATTGCTTAGGTTTAATATAGTGTGTTAAGGAATGGATGGAATACATCCCAGAATTGTTGAGATTAACTGATGTTTGCTGGAGTAAATACCAGAGAAATACTATGTTTCTGGGCTGTCTCTATTTGGAGCTGTGCATGTTGGCAGGGGGTGGAACCAGTTTATGAAGAGCTGTGGAAAATGGACAGCAACACCTGTTGCAGTATGTTTAAGACAGTGGGGTTCTCTGTTAACTGAGAAGAATATGCAGTTACATGGCTGAACTGATCAAAGTGTTTTAAGAGAGTATTATACTTAAGTTCATTTTAAGCAAACTACAGCAAATAGTCTGAAGGAGCAGTTTGATTCAGTGTTCACATTTCTGTCATAACAATTGTTAAATTTATATAGGAGCCTGGAATGAAACATTTAAGTTTCTTGAAGTAGTGCTGATTGAAGCAGGCACATCTTGTGTGACTTTATAGCTACTGTGTGTTGCAAAGTTTAGGCCAAAAATCTCCTTAAGAATGTGGGTTTGCTTGGGTTTGCATGCTGGTAGGGGATGTAAAACCTCTCTTCCTACTAGAGTAGAAAGCAAGATTATTTCTATATCATAGGGTCCTTCTAGTTGCCTAAAACTATGACATATGGGCATGAAGTCGTGCAGAGCTACTTCTCTCTGAATCTCTTGCCTGTAGACAAAGGAAAATAAAGTTGTTCTTACGTTGCAGGAAGATAAGAAAAAATGTTTTATGATAGCAAAATGCATTTTAGGGGTAAAAGGAATAGTCTGTAAAAAAGCAGAAGTGAGTTTTCATTTTGCTGACAGGCATTTTGTTTGAAGCTTTGGATAATAAAAAGTGTTGCATGTAGTAATACCTCTGTAACATTATGAAGTTATTATGAAGTGTCTCTTGAATGTGCATACCAACCTTACAAGGATGACTTGCAATATTGGGAAATAAGGATTTATTTGCCATGATGCTTTGGTCATACCTAGCAGTTGCTGCAAGGTGCCAGGCAGGTGATATTAAAGGGCTCAAAATAAAATATTTATCTATATTTATAGCTTCCGATAGAGAACATTTGCAGGCCTAAGTGATGACTAGGTGTAGTGACTGGCAAAGCCAGCAGTAGTTGTAAAGCACAGAATCAATTCCATAGCTTTGACAAATACAGTTTTAAAAACAGCCATGAAACACAGAGGAGAGTGGATTTGGAGCCACAGGCCAAGAGATTATTTCTCTACAGGGTGGAAAGAAAACAATTTTATCATAATTGTGTAGTAAGGCTCCCTGAATAGAGAATTAGATTGATATTTTCAGGTAGTAAAAACAGAGGTTTTTGGCAAGGACACTAAGATCTTAACTGTGTGTGTGGTAGAAAGAATACCTGGACGAAAAATCAACTTATTCAATAACTTGAGCTTTATTGAGTAAAGATGGGCCGACTATGTCCTACGTGGTTGAAACTTGTGTTCATTAATGTTTAATCAAGAATTCATCTAAATTCCTAGCCATTTCTTAATAGTTGTCACAGGAACAAAAGATTGGCCCTGCTTGGGCTCTGGCTATGGGCAGAAGTTCCAGCTGAACAAGATGTTTATCTCTGTTAGGGGCAAGTCACTTAGTTGAGAACTTGTGCCATAATGAAACACCCAGAAGAAGAAATGCTGTGCTTCAGCCTCTTCCTGGCAGAATCCTCAGGGACAAACTGGTAATGAATAGAGTTGAGGAAATTATCTCAACAGAAGGTTCTTGGTGTGATGAATTGGAAAGTCTGTGTGGTTCTGGTTATTGTCAGAGTGAGGCAGGCTGCATTCTCTCAAATGGAGAACCTGGGGATTTTGTATGGGAAGTGCCTGTCTTCCAAAGAGCTCCAACCAGATGGTGAGTGTGGGATCTGCTGCCTTCCCAGAGACCGCACAAACACTCACTGGTTTCTTTTGGCCTTGAACAGGCTGCCAGGAGGTTGTTGTCATAGTGCTGAGTACTCAGCTCAGCTTGGAGGAGCTGGAATTGGTGAAATCCTGTCCTTTGCAAAGAATGGTGTGCTTATTTTTATTGTGATTGTTGTGTTAAGCTTTTTTTAGCCTCCTTTTCTTTAAATGGTGGGATTACAGTGACTCATAAGATAAGAAAACATGAGAATCTGATTTTATTCCAATTTTTAAATATTGGAATATTCAAAATTTGGGCCAGATTCTAGAAATGTCTGTTTCTTTTTGGTTCTGGGATATGAAAAGGTGTCATTTCCCCACCACTATGTTGAAAATTTGGTCTGTTTCTTGACACCGTTTGAATACAGGAAGGACAAAATAAGATACAGAACAAAAAGACCATTTTCTCTGCCCTCAAAAGATTGATGATGAGACACAAAGTAAGCACACTTTCAGCTGAGATACGATTATCTTAATTCTCTACAGTGACCTTTTAAGTGCTGAGAGAAGAACAGCAAGAACTCTCCTGGACTGCTCTTTTAGCTTCTAGCAATCACCAATTTAAGGACTTCTGTATCAGGCTGCATCTGGATTGTCAGCTTTAATGGGCACTCCTGGGATGATTTCTCAGTAATGCCTAAATGTGAGTTTCTTTAGGTTTGTCTTTATTTGGAAGAACTAAACTCTGTCTCACAAGAAAAGAAGGGGACAAAGCAAATGTGCTGGATTGAGATTTCAGGTCACGAAGGAGTCTAGTGATGAGTCTTTTTGTGTGAGCTTTAAGAGCAGTGACTAAAAGCCATGGTGGCATACTGACATGGCAGGATGAGATCCAAAAGTGTTTATATGGACTGTCTCTGAGCTCCTGGACACACTTTTGTGACAGGATTTAAGTCTCTGTTTTGGTCAGAAGAGTATGAAATCATGGAAATCACTTTTATGTGTGTTGGGGACAGAGCAGAGGGCTGAGCTGGAGAGCCAGAGAGATTTATTGCGTGAAAGCAGGGAAAGAAAGATTAAATATGTGCATGTCCTGTTCTTGAGTTCTCTAGGTGTTTCTGTTCTCACCCAGGCTCAATGCCATCTCTTCTAGAGCTCCCAGCACCAGATGGTAAGTCATATTACAAATTATTTAAGAATAAAAAAGATATTTACAGGTGAAGTTACCAAGGGCACTTACTTCATAGTCAATGTGCTCCAGACTGGGATTATTCTGTGATAGCAAATATTTATTGCTCTGAGTAAACCAATGCAGTGAGTTGTTACAAGCATGCAAAAATCTTGTATTAAAAATTAATTTAAAAAAATTAAAATATTAAAAATACAACTGCAAAGCACAGGGTAGGCTGGACAAACCACCTGTGATGGAGTAGTGACCTCTGTGGCAGGAGCAGCCTTGGATCATTCATAATGGGATGCTGTAGTAAGAGACCACGAGATGAACTTGAGCCTTGTGAGAGGAATACATGTTTATTTCTGGGTTTTATTTTAAAAAAGAGAAACAAAACATATTCTTCAGCCAGAACTGTCTGCATATAAAAGGGGCACAGTGAGGCTTACTTAGACAATCCCTACAACAGAGTAAGTGGAGGGAGATGTGGCTTCCTGATGGGTTAGAAGAGGAAGCCTGGTTTAGGATGCTGTAGGTCACACCTTAGGTGGGAAGAGGTGCTATTTGATCTTTAGTCTCTTGAGTCCTAAACTCATGTCTTGCCTACAGAGGGCCTGAAATTTCTACTTTACATACATGTCCTTATGAATTAAAGAGTAAGTGTTCGTTTGATCTGGGCGTTTGGGATTTGGCAGCTTTATATCACAGTTCTCCTATACCTGTCTGAAGTTAGTACTGAAGTCCACGCTGCGTTAAAGGTTGTAACCTTTGAGATGCCCTTAATATTGAGGATGAGGGATTCCTGTCTTCTAGACTTAGCTTCTTTTGCAAATTGTTATGCTGTGGAAACCATTAGAGAGAAAAATCTGTCTTTTGCTGAATTTATGCCTGGAGAAACTATGCAAATCAAAGAAAATATTTGCTGCTCTGCTTTTCTTCCCTCTGCTATTTGTATCTTTTTACACTTTTGTCAGCTGCAGATGGGCAATGAGTGAAGGACAAAAAAAGTGACAGGTGTTCAATCCTTCCAAATCCTATCTGGGTTTAGTAAAATATTAAAAAAAAATCATAAAATTTGAAGAATTTGGTTGCTGTGATAAAGCTAAGTCATCAGTTATATTGGCTTGCTGCAATGCTGTCATGGGACTGCAGGCAGACTGCTGTAGTAAGGCAAGCACCTTGGTCCCAATCCTTCAGTCTGATTTGCACAAAGTGCTTGTAAAATTTGGGATGTTGGTAAAATTGGTTTGCAAATGTACATTTTACATTTTTCTTGGTAGTGCACATACCTATTTCCAGAGCAGCTTAGGCCTTAGCAGTATTTCTCCCTTAATCCCAGTACACCAGTGAAACACTTCAGTATTGCTTATACTGGTAATATTAAATGCACAGAACTTGGCTGTTGAACTTGGGTTCTGTAAATATTTTAGCTCTGGCTGGTGGATGGGAATAGTGAGACCAAAGAGGTGAGAACCCCAGTGCTCTGTTCCTGTGCTTTCATTGCTGAGCTCCAACAGTTTAACCCACAGCCCTTTAATGCACTAAAACACTACTGAGCTATGAACTGTGGATTTCTGTGGCTAATTTGTTGATGTTCCAGTCCGTTGTGTAGTGGGTGTGGGTCAGCTGTTGAACAGATGTCTTTGAGCCATTTTCCATGCCAGCAGTCAGTCTGTCCTTCAACTTCCTAGTTATCTCCTCTGGAATAAACAATTCTGTCCTCAGTGAGATTTCTTTTGCTTTGCTGCTTTGTTTTGGCCAAGGATTCTTTTTGGAAAAGAGGAGCCAGAGCAATATAAAGTCGGTTTTAAGCAAACCATAATGACACTGTAATATTTTGCACTAATATTCAACTGTTGGCTGTCTGTGTGGTAGACAGTGCTAGATCTAGCCTGGATAAACAAGGGAGGTAAAGCTGGACAGCTTTTCTTACTGAAAGCTGTTTATTTGGAGCTATATTTGTAATTGTTTTCTTTAATAAATACCTCTGTTTAGGAGGTACTGTTATGCCATATGTTTCAACAAATCTTATCTCAAGCAAGTCCTGATGGATGAAAAACATTTTATGAAATGTCTAGTCTGTTGGATTTTTTGCCTGAAAAGGGTAAAAGTAATACATGAAATCATGCACACTATATCCAGATGTTCTTCCAAGATCTACCCAAAAAGCATGGATTTCTGATGGTGTTAAAAGCAGAGAAAATAGAAATCCACTGCATTGGTCTGTCCAGTATGAATGCAAATAGCTCTTTGCATATAACAGTGTGGGATGAGTTCCATCTTTTTTTCTTAAGGTCAGGTGAGTCTATTGCTTTTGGATGACAGGTGTTATTTATTTCACTCAAAGTTTTGTATCAAGGACAGGTTGTATAGGGCTCTGAGCAACCTGGTTTAGTGGAAGATAGCTCTACCAATGGCAGGGGAGGTGGAATCAGATGGTCTTTGAGGTCCCTTCCAACCCAAACAACTCTAAGTTATACTTACACTCTGCATAAGTGTTCAGTGCTCCTGTCATATGCAGGATAATAATTTAGCCTTGGAGCAGTGCCCTGTAACATGCAGCATCTGACTACTCCTGGCTCAAGCAAACCAGAAAATAGAATCATGGAATGGTTTGGGTTGGAGGGGCCTTAAAGCTCATCTAGTTCCAAGCCCTCTGCTCTAGGCAGGCAGGGATGCCACCCACTAGATCAGGTTGCTCAAGAGCCCATTCTAATTTAGTCTTGAATGTTTTCAGGGATGGGACATCCACAACATTTTCTAGGCAATCTGTTCCAGTGTCTCATCACCCTCACAGTAATGAATTTCTTCCTAAAGTCTAATCTAAACATATCCTCTGTCAGTTGGAAGCTATTCTTCCTTGTCCTAGTCAAAAGGTCCTCTCCAGCTCTCTTGTAGTTCCCCTACAGGTACTGATATGCCACTTTAAGGTCCACTTGGAACCATCTCCAGTCTGAACAGCAACACCATCATTTGTTCTCAGTTTTAAAATGTGTGTTTCCATAATAAAGAAGTCTGGGGTCGCTTCAGTAGATGCTTGTTACTGTGGTTCCACATTTTTATATTTGCATGTTGTACAGGCAGTCGCTGGTCATGGACTTTAAGTCCTTTCAGAACTCATCTCATATTGAGTTATTTTGACCTCCTGTATTTCACAGGTAAAATCATCAGGACTGTGATGTTACAGCCAAAGGGACACAGTCTCCAAAAGACTCCAAGCATTATCTTTGTGAAAGAAACAGCAGCATCCAGATCATCACAAACTAGCTGAAAGCAAAAACCACCAGTCATCTCTGACAGTCAGTAGGCTTGCGGTTTTCTAACTGCTTCCCACCCACTCCCAGCTCCCTGGTGCTGTGACTTAGCTGCAGGAATGCTTCTGTGCCTGGCCTACAGCTACACGTGTCACTGTGCTGTTGTCAATCCACATGCTCTTGATTCTGATGGATTTGGGTTCCTTGGAGTGAGCTCTGAGCAGGGAAGCTTTGCACAGGCTCCTGCTTGTCGTGAGCCTTCTGTGAAAGGGAAGGGGTTGGCTCTTTTGTCCTTGCTGAGCTTCCTGTGTGCCCCAGCCTCTCTGCTGGCTGGCCGGCTGTCCCTACTGGTTTTTCTCAGTTCCCTTGTAGCTAGCAGAGCCAGAAACACATAGTTTTCTCAGGAAAAAATAAGCACTCTGACTCTCCACTTCTTGCATGCTTTTTCTGTGTGCACTGCTCCTTTGCCAGTGGTGTCAGGGTGTCGTATCTCTGTAGCCAATCCTGTGCTTTGGTGTCTTTGGTGTTTTCTGTATCAACGTATTGTGTCAGCAGAATTTCATTGGAAAAAGAAGAAATGTCTTTATATTTTCCCTGAATAGTTTGTTCCACGAGCTTTGTTCATTGAATATGGGAATCTGGAGGGCAGAATTGACAAAAGTCAACTGCTCAATCAGCACTCAGAATTCAATGCTATAGTCAATAACCCTCTTGCTAAAATAAAAAAATTCTGGGGAAAAATATATTTTCGTTACTGAAGTGTTCTTGTAATGAAAACAGGATTTTTGCACAAAGAAAAAAATAAAGGAAAACTAAATAGCAAAGTCATTTCTGTTGCTGCTGTTTTAGTAGCCCAGAGCAAATGAATGTTTAACATGAAAGGAAATAAAGATAAGATTAAAGTAATCATTAACTAAACCAGCTTCACTGCAGGAACTTGATTGGATCCATTTGAGATTATTGCATTGTGATATCTGCCTGGTTAAAATACAGTAAAGCGCTACTCGATCACCCAAGGTTATGAAGAAAATAGGATTATTGCAGGGGGTTTTTGAGGAATAGATCTGGTGCTCTGTAATTTGAGTGTTTAGACACCTTGAGAGGGCTCATTAAATCAAAGGTTGCTTAATAAGAGAGAGCATTAAGTGGCTGCCTAAAATTACTATATAGCAGTTATAAGGATTTTTAAGAAATATGTTCTATAGATGTATTTGAAGGTAATGGAATGTTTTGGTATAATTCTGTTTAAAGTTCAAGTAAAACTTGTGGAGAACAGAACTGTATGAACTAGAAGGAATATCAGATATTGCAGGACACAAAATTGTCTTTACCTTTCACAGGACTCCTTAATGTGCTTGATCAAGTAGTTGATCAAGAGAGTTCCAGGCTTAGCCAGCCAAAACAGGAATAGGTTTGTTTGCTGGAGAGCAAAAATACCAAAGTAACCTCTGCTACAGTCTGTGCTATTGACTTTTGTTGTGTTGTTCTGTCTTAAAATATTAAATATTTTAATACAGATATTTTATAAACACAGGGGGAAATCTCTGCTCAGTCTGTTGTGCACAAAGACACAAAATTTCTTGACTTATATCCTCAGGAATACAAAGACTTATGGGCAGTCACAGAGAAAATTACCAGGATTTCTGGCCCAGTGGTTTGTTGGATAAATGACTGTTGAGCCTTCTTTAGTCTTTATTTCTTATAACTGGCTACCAACGTTGATTCTGCTTTCCAGATTAATCCAACTTTTGAAGTAAAATTTCCAAAAATGCTCCTTGTCAGTGATCTTGTGAATTTAGACATCATTTAAATCCTGCTGTTTCTTCTCTAAAATAACTAAGGTTTTTTGTCTGTATTTTAGGACTTTGGTAGTACCCATCTTGAACTCAAATCAGTGGCCTTCTTTTTTTTTTTTTCCCTTGTTACATTGTTCAGACTTGTGAAAGACATTCAGAAGTATAGAAAGCCTGACAACATCCTTAGAGCTCTCTGAAGATCTGATCCCCTTCATCCCAGTAGTAGCTTGACTATTATTAGTCCAAGCCCTGTTGTACTGATCTTTGTTCCTTGATGTTTTTAGGGAACTGCTTCAAGTGATGTTTGGTCTCTCTGGATTCTCGGATGCCCATTCTGCATGTTCATTGTTGTTCCTAGGAAGGCCTCTGATCCATTGTGGTGGCAAACACAGCAGAAAGGTCCTGGAAAAATCTGATTTAAAGGGCAAGAGTGTGCAGGCAGCCTTTGTTTTACATACAGCAACATCTGAGGCAGGAAATGACCCTCGTTGGCTGTGATTGTAAAGTATGAACAGCCAGAAGGCTGCTGAACATGAGACTGCGCTCAGAGTTAGGATAAAGGATGAACACTAAGTCTCTGAGATATGTATCAGGAAATTGGGAGATCCATGAGTTTGGGTGAGATACTTCTCTGTTCTTTAGGAAAATTTCATTTTGGAAGAAAAACGCAATTAAAAAATCATAGCTGCCGTACTCTGGTAAAATTAAAAAGCCTGATTGCTGAAATGATAGGAACTAATAGTAAAGATTGAACTCAAGCTCAAAGAATTGTGAATTAGTTTTGACTCGTTCTTCTCAGTTAGGAGGAGTCCCTCCTTTTCAGCTGGACTGCTTTACTTTAACTTGTTTTTGTTTTGTCCTGTCAGTCTTCACAGCATCAGCCAGATGTGTTCTGGGAAGTCATCCACTGCAGTGACCTTCCTAATTTTTGTTTTATTTTGCTTTCACATATGAGCAGGTATAAAAATGTACAAAAATGTTTTGGGATTTTTTTTTTTCTTTGCTTGGAGCTGTAGTCAAGAGAAGCAGTGATCAGGACATGTTAATCTTCAGYTGAGTACAAATAATGTCTACAGCAGAGAATCAAATTTGTTAATCTGCTCCAAAATATGATATGTTTAGCATATTTGGATCATAAGTAAGGTCTTTACTTGTGTGCTTGTGCAACTAATAGAATTATAGTAAGGATGTTGTATGTGCAACAGAGGGTAAATGCAGGCATCACACAGCAAGAAAACTGTCACAAATTCCTGGTTTTCAGATAATCTTTAACTTTAGTTGCTAAAATATACATATACTCATGCCTATTTTCTGATCTTGAGTGTCCTCTGGGTTATTAGAGTGTGCATAAAAAGCCATAAGCAGTTGCACCTTTTGATGGCAGGTTTTTTTAGGGTTTTTTTGGTTTGGTTTGGTTTTTTGTGTTTGTTTGTTTGTTTGTGTACTTACAAACTGTGGTGCAAGTTTCCGTTCTTTCTGCCTAGGAAGTCGGGAGTACTCATCTACGACATGTTAAATAATCAGGTATAACGATTTAACTTGGTAGATGCACAGAGTTTAAGATTTCTGTTTTGAAGCAGTGGAAATAGGCATACCTATACTTCCTGCAAAAAATTGCATTAGCTTGGCTTCTTCTGCGCAATTACAAACACTTGGAATCCCAGTTTTCAGTTTAAAAATTTTAAAAAAACCAAACAAACCCAAAACCAAGTGTATTTATTTCAGTGCAGAGAAGCTTGAAAATATGAATCTGACAGTTTCCAAGCAGGCAAAAAACTCTAAGTATAAAAACAGTGGTTTGCTTTACCTTATTATGAAGTGGATGCACTGGGCGGGGGGGGGATGAAAGGTAAAAGGTTTGGCATGACTTTTACTGACTTTTACTTGTTTTAAAGCTGTGGGAGCTCAAGTGGGGAAGTCATGATGAGTTTTGTCCTAACAAGGCGTGAGAAGCACATCTTCTTTCCCCACTAATGTGTGTAGTGAGGCACAGCACAGCCATGTTTATTGGTGCTGTAGCTGCTCTAGAGTTTTCAGTTATTGTTACTTTTTTCCACTTCACGCATTCCAACCTTGCCGTGGCCATCCCAGCTTGAGGAATTGGACAAACCACCTTCCTATGGGCAGTGAGTCCAGTTCTTCCTGGAAGTGTGAGCCGTAGGAAGCCTGAGGAACTGACTCTTTTCTGCTGTAGTGTTACATAATCCCAGGCTCCTGAGATCTCTGTCATGTCTGCAGTGAGAGGACCAGCTGACTGATACACAGCCAGAGCAGGAGCTGGATTGTGTAGGAGGGTGCTGCTCTGCAGGGTATGGCAAATGCCATTGTTACCCTGATGCTGTCAGATAGGATCTCTGGTTTTGTTAGCAGGCACATAGTTTTTCATGTTTTCTTCTGGATGTGAGGAGATTAAAAACAGACCAAGGAAGAAAAGCAGCCAGATCTCAGTAGCTATCCACTGTTAATCCTTGCTCCTTTTCCACATTATCTTTGTGGGAGAAAGCAAAACACAGGTACTCAAATCTGCACTGGGTTTTATGTCTCCTTTTTCTTTTGAGGGAGAAGTTGCTAGTTGTTGAAGGCAAAAATGGGTCATGTAGCTGCTGCATCTTAAAAATAAAATCTTTGGCAGACTTCCTTGCCTGCAACGTAGTTTGCTGAATTGCAATGAAAATCACCCAAATGTACCGAGCTCATAGGCAGCTCCGAATTGTGCAACAGAAAATGCTGCAGCGCACACTTCCTGACAACTTCCATTCCATTTGATTTCCTTGTTCATAAATCTTTTCTCAATCAAAGTGCTATTATTTTTTGCAGACAAATATCTAGATTCTGAACTAAGCAGCATTCATAATACTATTTCCTCTTCCATGCTCATACAGGGGATGTGGGTTCCTTTGAAAATATAAAATACATTTTTCTGAAAGCAGTCTATTTGAAAGGCAAAATCCAAATCCAAAACGTATGGTTTAGAAGGAGTAGAAAATCTTTATTTTCACAATTTATTGATACAGACAGCTGTGAAGTCTTTGTCTTGCTGTTGAACATTTCCCTTTGGGTTTCTTTTTTTTGCGGTACTAGTGTCAAAATTGTCAAATATATGTGGTAGCAATATAGGATTATTGGATTATTGCTGTTAACCAGGAGGCTGATGTGTTGATGCTGGGATTCTTTTCCATGCTAGTTGGAAGCATTAGTTTATTACTGCCATATTACACTTCTAACATAGCATGGTGCAAAGTAATGGGTATAAACTCACTGCAAAGCTTGTGTGATCTTGTCTAAACCATCATGGGATGAAATCTCCAGAGCTTCTCTTGGATATCTCTATTAACATGAAGTGCAATGCAACAAAGAAAGCATTTGTTTAAATTCTGTATTCTTCTGAACAGCCTCAGGTATTCTTGGCTGTTTTCCCTTCACAAACTGATCTTATCCAGAAGATTTGCAGTAGCAGTAAATTGTATAATCCCAAAGAACAGAATGTGTACATGTGGCTGGCAGTGGAGTCTCTGTACCTCTAGTGACTGAATAGAAGTGCTGAAAGAGCAGGCAAAAGTTTGATTCTGGTGCGATCAGTAAGTGAATTTCTTAGTGGAGGGTGCATATCCTTTCACAGGGAGGAATCTCTCCAGAAAGGCTAGAACCGTTTCAGTACGTTCTCCTACAACCCTGCCACTTGTGTCTGGCACACACACAGCAAGTTCTCACTTTCCCTGCCACAGGAGTCTAACAGGGGATGGAGATGGGTGTGTGTCCTCTTTCCTCTGACAGTCCATTAACATATGTTCAGTTCTGTGTCTTAGCCTAAACCTAGGGGCAGACCTAAGTATAAAGCTTTACAAGAACTGGTGGCTGTTCTTTGGCTGAATCATTCATGAGATTGCTCAGGAATGAAAGTCTTGGTGGTGGTCAGCAACTGGGGAGGTCCCTGTGACCAGTCCATCTACCAAAACTGACAGTAGAAGGAAAGGTATCTCTGAATGTTCAAATCACATGATTTTACCTGTCTGTACAGAGTATCCATTTGCATTTGCCATTTTATCAAGTCACTGCTGACAAATTATTCACTGTGTACTTTTGCATCAATTAACACTTGCTCATGTGAAGTTTGTCTGTGGAAAGAAATGTTTAATATCACTGTGTGTCACATTATCCAAAATTAGCATTTTCATGTGTATTATCTAAAGGGGATGTTGACCACATTTCAATCTAAATTAATCTCATTTATATTTGTTTTGAAAACATTAGATGTCCTGTCTTTCCTTCTTCCCAGTGGTTAATTTTCCCATATTTATCCTTGCTGGCTTGTGACTGTCTCTGTTAGTTGTTTAATTGGCAGCTGGGTTTATTTAAGTTGATAGAAAACCAAACTCTGAAGGAAAGCATGTTATCAACATGCAGAGGCTAATCCTATTTGGTAAAAGCATTTTTGTTTAAATGGAAAATTATTAGACTGTATCTTCAGTATCTCCTCAGGAGTGGCTGTAGCTAATTGCTGTTCCTGGAGTCTCATAGGGTGTTTCCTGAGTTGTCTAACTGTGAATGGAGAGGCAGAGGAAAAATAGTTTCCCCTAATTCTAAGTGGGGAACTCGGTCTTGCTTCCCATGCTGAAATCATTGTGTTGTGTTGTTTCTAAATATCACTGCAAAAGCAGTAGGACACAGTGCATGTTGGGAAATATATGAAATCCCCCCTTTTTTTATCCTTCCTTAACTGAATCCACTCTGTTTTATTCCTGGCTGTGCCTGCAGCTGAAGTCATGTGGACGTACATCTGCTTTACACTAACAGGCCTATTTTACATAATTCACTATGTACAACCACAATGCCCACTGCTAATCCAGACTAATCCAGCACTTTCTTGAAGAGCTGCTTTAACAAGTGTTTCTTCAGCTTTTCTAGCTCAGCCCTGGATAGCTCTGGGTCCCTGGACACAGCCCAGAGCTCACAGGAGGTCATGCTGGGGAGTGCAGAGCCACTAGGCCCCTCCCTCCCTGGTATCTGCAGCCTTCCAGGGCTGGAAGCCCTGGACATGCTCCTCATCCCTCTGTCAGGGCAGGCTACAGCAGCTCAAGGAGATGAGGTGTCTGGGAGAGCCAGCACTGACAAGTCAGGAGTTGATGTGCCAAGACAGGCGAGCCCCTGGTCTGCATCAGTGACTTCTAAAACAAATCCTGATGAGCACATCTCTGGGGGAGTGCAGACTGTGGTGCCTGCTGGGTCCTTGTGTCCCTGCACAGCCAAACCCAAGAGTACCTGCTTGTTCCCCTGATTGCGGTCATTTCTGCAAATTGGAAATCTATAGTTTAGGGGGAGGTGTGAAGGTGAGGGGATTTTTGTTTTCTTTTTGAGGTTTCTTCATACCTTCATCCTGGCATCTGGACAAAGGGTGCTCTCCTGAGGGGCAGTGGACACCTGAACACTCCTGAAGCTATGGGCTCAGTTGATCTCCCACAGTAGCTCTTGAATTTCCAGCTGCAGCTTCACACTCTTTTTTCACTGTGACTTGAATGTGTTTGCTTTCCTGGCTTACCCCTGAGTCCTTTTTCCTGACTCAATTTTTCTTTTTGCTGTCCCTACTTTCCTGGTATAGACTACATCCTGGCCCTGCCTGATTAAAAATAAACAAATACCCAAACAAACAAAAACACACTCTCAAAAATTATAGCATTCCTGCTTCTGTTTTGGCAAGCATAGATGTTTTAGGTCTGATTTTTGTCTTGAGGCTGCTCTGATGGAGATGGTGATGCTATGAGGGCAGTGAAGCTCTGGAACATTTTGCCCAGTGAGGAGGGTGTGGATGCCCTGTCCCTGGAAGTATTAAAGACTGAATGGGGACATGCCTGAAAGGTGTCCCTGCCCATGGTAGAGATGTTAGAATGAGATGATTTTAAGGCCTCTTCAACCCCCACCCAATCTGTGATCTTAAATCTCCAGAGTCAAGAGAGCACAGCCTGGCATAAAGCCATGCAATGGATAAGGATGTGGAGAAGCAATCCCTGCCCTAGACTCTCTGCTGTCAGGAGCAGCTCAAGGTCAATTTAGAGCCTTTTTGAATAGGATTTGGCCCAGAGCCACACAGATCTCCTGGTGTTCCTTGTCCAAGCACTGAAGCCGCTTGGAGCAAAAGTAGATGGAAGTTCCCTAAGTATTTTCTGAGTGTTGCTGTTAGTTATCCTTACTTCCATATGGTTGTGATGTGCTGCAGCATGTGGGGGTCAACATCAGGAACACACTGACAGCCTGAGAGTCTGGGCTGTATTCAAACACTGTGTGCCACTTAAAATACACCGATTTTTATTAGGGATGCTTGAGATGGGGAGGAATATTTTTTTGTCTTCTGAAGTATTTGTTCAAAGAGCAGCAACAACAAACAAGCCAAGCCACAAGCTGTGTGGAAGCATGGCTTCATCTCTTCATCTTCTCAGCTTTCTCTATGCTGTGCTAGGCAGAGGAGCAGCAAAGGCATTTGCAGATGCACAAATACACTTTTGGGACTTCTCCCCGTGGGAAACCATTGCTTCACAAGAGGAATGATTTAAACAGCTNTTTTACTCTGAGCTGCAAAACAACCTCTTTGCTGAAATTACTCTCTGTGGTGCAAATCAGATTCTGCAGTATATGCCTTTGCAGGTGTTGGTTGTTTCTTGAAAGAGATAGACAGAATTAAAAAAAGAGGGACGCTGTGAAAAAGATTTTTTTTCCTGCCCAAAATTCTGAAATTTAAATTTAAAAAAATAATTTTAATTCACCTGAAAACTGAGATAAAATGCACAGGGGGAGAAAACCCCACAACAGTATTTAATTTAGAAAGGCTGCTTTTATGTTGCATAATAGTTGCTGTCCAGGTCTTTTTGGCCCTTACTGGGTTTGGGACTTGGTTGGGCTCCTGGTTTTGGAAGGGGTTTGTTTGGTTGATAGTGGTGGGTTTTTATTGGTTGTTTGCTTGCTTTTATTCCTCATTCCTTCACCACCACTGCATTCCCACAGTCTGTTTCCCCCTCTTTTCTCCGGAGATAAGCTTTTTTTTTTTATCCCACATTACTTCCTATTACTTATGACTGCACCAATACGGCATTAAATCCCCTGTCAGCACTGAAATTCAGCTCTGTCCTGGTTTAAAGGGACAGTATTGCAAGAAAAAAGAAAAAGGCGAGAGTTTTTTCTTTCAATAAATGGATAGTGAAAATCCCCTCCCTCCCAGTTTACTGTAATTTGGAAATTCAGGAACTCTC
>PYHW01009533.1:157311-196410 GCA_013186435.1 Turdus rufiventris | reverse complement strand
CCGCTCACCGTGGGTGTCCTGGTTCTCAGCGTTGTTCTCAGAAGCAGGAAAACTTTAGCAATCGGAGTCCAGGGGCCTGATCCCACCATGGAGAAACCAACCTCTCTCCCCGAGTTCGGGCCGGTGAACTGCCAGTGTCCCCTCACCCGCCGAAGGACAAAGCAGCCCTCCACCTTCCGTAATCGAGCAATCGGGGCCAGCCCAGCCATCCCTTTGTCTTGAGCACTTAACGGCTCCCCTTTTAGCCAGCTTAACATAATAATGGGAAAAATTTCTAAAAACTCCCCCAGCCCACAACAAACTCAGACAAAAGAATAAGAACCAGGGACAGTACTTTTTAAGTTTTGAAATTACTTGACTTTGTTTTAGGCTTAAATTAAACTAGTCTAATTAAACTGTTAGGTTTGGGTTTGGTTTGTTTTAATAGAACAATGAAAATTCTTCGTGGGGAAATGTTTCTTTCAAGAAGAAAAATAGCTCAAAGGAATTAATTTCTTTAATGTAAAAATAGATTTAATGTGGCTGGTCATTCAAGAAAGTAGAAAGAGACTTTATAGAAAGTACCACCCATGGCAGGGGGGTATAAATATCTACAAGGATATCAAGGATATTCTGTAAGAGATACAAAGACTATACCAAACCCAAGAGATTTACAGTTTTTGTGGTGTCACTTCAATATTCAATTCAGGCTGAAGTTCTGCCGGCAACATCTCAATGAAAAGATGGACAGGGCTTGGGTTAGAGAACTGCCCCTTCCTCACCTGGCCTTCCTTACCTTTTATTTTCTGCCTTGCCTCAATCATTACCATTCCCCAAGTTTGTGTAACTCACTAGCAGCAAGTCACTGTCCTTGTGTATCCCTCATCCACTTGTGCATTTCCAACATATTTAATTCTCACAACCTGTGTGATGCACTGACTTTGTGTCCTTTGGGAACCACAATTTCATGAAAAGCTGATTGTATCACAGTGCTATGCAACACATTAAGCACATTCCTAATCCTAGAGAGTTTTCCCAGGACAGTGACAGTTCCTCAGAATTTTTCTTGGTGTGGACCTGCACCGTCTTTGCTTTTCAGATTAATTTTGCTGTCACTTGCACACTGCATTGACTGAAGTCATGTGTCTTAGTTAGTGGATTGACTAATGCAATTTCTGCTTCAAAACTGGAATTTCAGATTTAATATTGAAACTACTGAGTTTGCTGTGCTGGCTCAGTTTTGAATACTTGCCCAGAAGTCCCTGTGAGAAGACTTAGGAGGCAAATGAGAATGAATATTCCACTTAGCCCTCTGTCACAATTTCACAAAACCCATAAAATCTCTAGTTTCTTCACGCTCATTTTACTCTTTGTGTACATTAAAAAGATTTTCTGTGCTTTAAAGGGTTTATGCAAAAAATTTTCCAATTGTGTTCAGGTGATTCCTACCCCTTGTATTCACAGCTTCAGGAATTTATCTTAGGCAAGACCTAGAGAACTGAGCATTTCCAGGCAGTGCTCACGGAGAACAGCAAGAGACAGAGTACACTTCAAATATTTTACAGTGGCTGAAATCCCACTCATCGTTTCTCAGGTTTTCCTTAGTGTTTTATCAGACTGCAGCTCCAAATGACTAACAATGTGCTTTCTTGTTTTGAATAGTTAAATAAGGGATGAAAAGCAAAGCTGATACACAGCAGTGATACAGTTTTATGTGTGTCCCTCCTTCAATAATGCTCAATTCTCAGCAGCCATTCTCACTTTTAAAACTCTGTAGAAACACTCTGTGTGTGTTTGACCATAAATAGCAGGTGCACTTTGTTTGGCGTGGGATGACTTGTGTCACTGCAAAGTCTCGAGGCAGCCATGAAAAAAGAACTGCATCATTGAGTCTTCTGCCCAGTCAACACATTCACCAGCCAGACTCCACTAAGATGAACCTTTATCGTTAAGAAATGCTTCAAGAAGTTATTCCTGTGCCGCTTCAGCCTCTGCCTCTAATGCAGGGGTATTGACTTGTGAGCAGACTTGCTCACACACAGCTCCTTTTCCCCAGCTGCAGCTTTGCCTGTTGCCTGTTAGGGCTGTGAAGCTCTTGGGGCAGTGATGGGTTGTGTGTGCCCATACCAGGGGATGCTGTCCCCAGGAGGTGCTGCTGTGCAGAGCATTTGATGGGCAAGGAGAACATCTGGCTGGCACCTCGTGCCTAACAAGTCAGGCCTTTGCCTGCAATAAACTGCTGCTAACTGAAGTTGAAATAAGGCCTTTTAATTCTCCTGTTTCTCTTTAAACAGGAGCATTTTAAAGGAAGTTACAAGCAAATATTTTTAATTGGGTACCAGGATGCTTTGGTAGAGTTCTCTCCCTGCCCCAGGTTGCTTTTCTTGGTTTGCTTTTTACTATTGAGCATAATCAGAAGTAATTAGAGAGTTATGTCATAACTCAATAATCTGCAATCTATAGCTTTCCAACTCAGTATCAACTGAGACCCTGACCTTACTCATGGCTTTGCTCACTGAAGTAACTGTACATGACCTAGTGGGCAGTGTCCCTAGAAGTGGGCAGGGGATCGGAAGTAGATGATATTTGAGGCCCCTTCCAACCCAAACCATTCTAGGATTCTGTGTTTACAGTGATCTCTGCTATCCAGTCCTTGCTGTTTCCTCCCTGTGCCTCTAAACAAGGTCACTGTGGAGCAGAAAGATGTCACAGGGCTGTGCCTTGGGTTCCCTCTGCATCTTCACAGCCGCAGCAACCACTCCACTTTGCACTGTGGGTTTTATTGTGTCCATTTTCAGCTCGGATTTCTCCTCCTCAGCACCCTCCTTCAGCCCCAGCCCTTTCTTCTTCTCCAGCTGTCTGACTTACCAGTGCTTCTGGTGGGTATTTAGGGCTTTAAAACTTAATTTTACATTATTTAGAGGGCAAATAGACATTCTTTTTAACCTTAAGGCTGAGAAAGTCAATGAATATGAGTTGACTTCTGAGGGTAAGGCTGTAGGGGTCGCCTAAAAAAGGAGCAGTTCATTAAATTTTATGTTTCTGATTAATTTCTCTTCATATTCTAATTTAATCCAAGAAACAAAAATGTGCAGTAGGCATTAAAAATATGGTTTAAGATAAAGGCTTAAGGCTAAATGTCAGAATTACAGCTTCTGTTTCTCCAAAATTAACTTATCAGTATATGTTTTCATGGAGTTTAAAAACTGATTCTAAAGCAACCCAGGCTTTTGGGGTCCTGTCATCAGCTGGATTTGTTATTATTGATGTGGTAAAGTCCAGGAATCCTGTATAGACAGTTAAAATAGATAAGGTTTCTTAAGAACATTTTGCTCAAGTTTGTGACCTGTTGGTTTTGATGCCCAAAGATCCCCTTAACACAGTGGGATTTGTGGATTTTTGGGATTTTGCAAGGCATCATGCTTTGGAAGTCTCATCAACCCCCCATTAAAGTGGAAATGAACTGGTTTGTTCCTTTTTAATAAAATTTTGATCAGAATTTGGATAGAAGACCTACTGTGTTGTAAGTAGAACTTACAGTTCCGGTATTTAAGGCAACATTTAGCAAATTAATTTAGTACTGCCTATAGCAAATTTACTAAATCAATTCTGATGTAGTGGGGGGTTATTTTATGCCAACATGAGGTGTTCTAGATTTAGCTTAAGTAAATCCATCACTGGATAGTTATGCTAGGTGGGAGTTAGGGAAATCTACTTCTTCTACCTGGTTTTTAAAAGCACAAGTTTGAAAACCTTCAGTAAAATAAAGTTTAAAAAAAAAAAGGAAAAAAACAACCAAAAAAAAAAAACCTACAGGAAAAAAGCAAACAAACCATCCAAAACTGAAGTCTTGATAGTTTTAATGAATGAAATTTGTGGAAGAAGGGAAAGTGCATTGTTTTGCTTCTGGTAGGAAAGATTCTCCAGCTGTCTCGTGGAGAAGCACTGCTTGTTCTGTGGACCAGAGATATGAAATTGAGCTGCTGAAGGGGCTCTCATTTCTTGTTCTTCTCTGAAATATCTTCCCAGTGCTTGCCTGTCTGTTCTCAGCTATCCCAACATCTTTTTTTTGCATCAACCTATGGAGACTTTTTAGACTTTTTTGTATACACTATCTAAAAAATTCCCCTGGCAGCACACATTTTCTGGCTTCTGGGACTGTCAGGGTGGAACTGAGGCTGCCTTGCAGGAGTCCTCCAGCATGACACTGGCGTGATGTTCAGCTGTGGAGTGACCAGAGGCTGTTTGTTTCTTTGGAGCTGAATGATTTCTTCCTGCTGAAATCATGGAGACAGCTTGACTGAAATCCCAGGGGTAAAAAACACGAAGGCGGAGGCATGAGAAGCATCAGAATGAGGGACAGCAAAGCAGAATGAGGGACAGCAGTGGAGGCAGGTGAATTCAGCACCATAACAGGAAAGGAACAAGTAGCTGGGTGGGAGCTGGGGGGAACAGGAGGGAGTGTGGAGAGCCAGGGGAGAAGAACAGAGGTGAGGGGTGCACTGGAGAAGGAGCAGTGTGGAGGGAGCTGTGGTCTGGAAGGTGTGGGGCAAAGGCTGTGCAAGGCTGGGAGTCAGCCATGAACAACTGCCCACGGATCTGCTCTGGCAAAGCAAGGATGGACCCCTAATCCCACAGCCACCACTTTTCCCATTCAACAAGGAGCTGGGAAGCACAAGAATGAGCCCCCCTCCATCTGCTACCCGCTGCTTGACCAGACTGGTTACCCATCATGAGCAGAACTTGCATGGGCAGCAGTGAACTTGGAATAGATTCCAACTGTGTGGGAATCAGCATGATCCCTCATGATGGTTTATTTTGATTTCCCTCACCACCATTTTGTGGGGTTGATTTTTTTTAAATTATTAAATTTTTTTATGGTTCCTTTTTTTTTGAAGGGGAAGAAGCTGTTTTGTATTTATAAAATAACATCAAAACTGTTTGGTATTTTACAACACAAACATAATCTCTCTTAATACTGTTACAGAGGGATCCAACACTGGCAAAATAAATCATGTGGAACCTGCCTCCCCAACCCCATATAACCAGCCCAATGCCCTAACTTCTCAGCAGGGTTTAGTCTCCTCTGTCTGCATTTCTTGTAGCTGTTTGCAGGTTTAAAAATACTCTGTGTTTTGCTAACTTGCAAACAAACTATCCTCTCTCTAGAAAGGCAACTAATGGCTCAACAGACAGCAGTCACATCCTACACACCTACAGCCACAGGCACACAGCAGCCATGCAGATACTTAATCTGTCTCTAACATGCATAATTTTTTCTTATTACCAAGTACTCATCTCTTCCAATGCCCTTAAAATAAAAATGTTATATGTACAGATGTACAGCCAGGAGAAGGAAGAAGGAGAGAGAAAAAGGTGTGTGGATTGATTTATCTGCGTTCAGATCCCTTAAATAAAAGTCTTTGGTGATCTCAGCACATTCAGGTCCAGATCCAAAGCCTGTGGAGGTTAGCAGCTAGTGTGGCACTCAGCATATTTTGGAGAATAATTATCATCTCTATTTCTAGATTAAAAGTGTATCTATAATAAGTGTGTCACATAGCATCTCTCTCAGGGGGCACTTTACAGTTTGCTGTGTGAACTCTGGCATAATTCGTTTTCTTCAGAATTGAAGGATGAATTTTGTCCATGTAAGCTAATATAATTGACATTTCCTGAAAACAAATTAAAATCAAGCAGCATTGATTTTTTAAACTATAATTTTCATTTACATACAGTAACTTCTCCAAATCTTCAAGAATAATACAGTAATTTCATGACTATAAGGTGCACCCTTTTGACTAAAAATCTGGTCCGAACCTGGAAGTGCACCTTATACTCCAGAGCGCCTTATATATGGACACAGTTTGGAAATTTGCCAACCCAGAAGTGCGAGCTGCGAGCTGAACCGCAGCTGAAACAAACCACAAACACTGGCAAAGTATCTTGGGTTACAATACAGGATGTGATCAAAGTATCTATTCTATCACTATCTGTTCTGACCAGGTGGGGCAAATGATCCTTATCTGTGTGGTAGATACTCTGCTAATGGGCCATCCATTGAAACCAGTAGGGCATTGTTCTTTATCTTTGCATTACCCATCCTTCCTCCAGGGAGTTATCTTCTGCTAATGGCCCATTGAGTCTCACTGTGTGACTGATAAAATTACTGCATCCCATTGAGAATTGCTTCAGCCAGGGGGTAGAGCCAAGCCTTTCTTACCTAGATAAAAACTGAAATTCTGAGACACCAAGTCACCCTCTTTTCCCTGGACTCCAGAGGAAAACATGACTGGTTAAAACATCTGGGGTTTAAAACATCAGAAGTCAGCTGCTACATCAGGGATTTGTGCTGCACAAAACTCAACAAACAAAAGCAGATTGTTGTAGTGATGAACTACATGAGATCGAGCCTTTCCTTGCATTCTTTCAAGAATAATTAATCCTAGAAAACTCCGTTTGCAAAAATGTCAGAGAAATTCAATGTATTAAACATATTTACTGAAGTAATTTCCAGCCAGCTCATAGAAGACCCTGCATGCAGTTGAGGAGGATGCAAAGATAGCTGCAATGAAACATTTCAAAGTTTCTGTCCTTTAGGCTTCCCAGATGTCAAAACATGTTCCTTCACAACAACAATTATATTTTAGATCAGCTTTAATGGCTTTTGGAAGTATGAGTTTCTTCAGGTAGAGTGCATTCTTGTCAAATACATTACTTTTTTATCTATTTCTCACCCTTTGCAAATATCCCTGTATTTGCATATTCCCATTGTGATGCATTTTCCAATATGATTATTGCCCTCCCCCAGTAGGCTTTGACATTGCAGAGTGATGGTGCTGTCACAAATACTGGAATGCCCAGACAGGATTAGAAATGATCAGCAGATTAAAAGTGTTTGTTTTTTGGTTTGAAGTAGTGGGGGGAAATATTTGCATAAATTAATTTTTAGTATTTTGACTTACGGCCATGTGAGACACGAGTGACCTGTCACTCACGCAGAATTCTAATTTGTCCATATAGGGAAAAAAACCCTGGGAAAATATGATAATGCTTTTCATTGGCAGCAAACCCTAGTTTTTGTTAATAATTTGAGAAAATTATTGTTAGCAGACTATCCAAATTCTGTAGGTCAAAACCTTTCTTAAAAAGAGGTGTATTAGCACATGACTAAATCCACTACAGGAATGGATTTTTATCTACTAAGGAACTATTTCCTTCTGTACCATAACATTTATTTCATTTTTTTCTTTCCCTTGAACAAGAAAAAAATATTTTTAATCAGTATTTGGCAATCCAAGCCAGGTTATTTAAAATAATGGACACTTGGAATGTACCAAGTGTACTTTTAGTGTAGTTAGTTTTCTACAGTATTGCAAACCAAAATCTTTAGTTTCCCACAAAATACAATACAAAAGCAGTTTGTAAAGAGTCTTTAGACTTTGCACTTCTTCTCCCATGTAAGTGTCAAATAAAAAGTTGTCGTGACACATAGGGCAACAAATGGATAAAGCAAACATGGATTCTGAGATCTATAATTTTTAATAATCTTTAAACTAGCTACAAAATGTCAATCACTTCACAAACTGACAGGAGACATAAGGAATTTTCATATTACATGCTGTAAATGATATTTATCTCACAGTTTATCTAGAGTTCATTCATTTAGGTTTTTTAATTATTTTTAATTGTCAGCTACTAAACATCTCAGCGATTTGGTGTGCATAGCTCTAGGTAAGCAACAGAGAACTGTACTGATAACAAACCACATGGGGATAGCGACTAGTAAGAGAGAGCCTTATAAAAATTACATTTCTTTGCACCATTTCATATGGTAGTTGTATCCTCCAAAAGATAGTCTTCAAAAGCAACAGACAAACCCAATATATTACACTTATTTCTTTTTGTCTTTGACATATTTTCAGCCAAGCTTTTATTTTGCTGGCAATGGCTAAATGGTGAGTGCCAAATCCCTCTTTTTTTCATAATTAAAAAATGATCATGATTAATAACTATATATATATCAACAAGAAAAAAGTGGCACAACTGCAAACTTGCTGGTATAACATAGTCCCAAAAGTGTCCGAATACTGAGCATGCTTTTGTTGTCATTGTTGGTGTGCTACTGCCATGGGAAAATTCTTGTTTAAGTAGGAGTCTAAAAGTCTATTTATTCCTCATGCATAAATGCATAAATCACATCACTTTTTAGTGCAATGCTTGTTATAGTAATATAATTCCACATTTTCTAATCATGAAATCATAACAACGAATAATGGTAATGAAGAACTGAAGACAGCAGGTTTAAGTGCTTAAACATCATGATACCCAAAGACAGGAGCATGGCAGTAGCTCTGTGGAATGTCACAGTTTTACAAGAACAATACTGTATATTTAAAGGTTAACAGCACGTTTAGCATTCCAACAGTGTTGTCATTCAGCAAACATCAAAAAAAAAAATGAGGAGAGGGGAAAAAAAAGGAAAGGAATCCAAATTGGAAACAATGAAAGGAAAGGAAGAACCCAAAAAACATAGTGAGCTATAGCCATCAAATCAGCACTATGTACAACCTTTGGAAAGAAAGATATCTAGAAAAAAATAATTACAAATATCTTTTTTTGGAAAGCTGACAAACTACACAGGACAACATTTACAATGGGGCTGATATGTGCATGTGTGCAAACCTAGTAGATAAATACCATGAGAAAAGCATGAAGGTACTGCCCTGCTGGACAGCATTAAAAGGAAATGCACTTTTCTGCATTTAGCCGCTGCCCAGCATCTTTGTTGCACGCTGGTTGGCTTCATCAATCCTGGTTTTGTTGGAATCAGCCTGGGGAAACACAAAGGAAAGAAAGGAATGAGTACAGGGATAAAAAAGAGAGTATGATGGAGAAAAAGAGTAGAGGGAAGAAAGACAATGCTTTGTGGGTACTTCCATAATTTTGGCTAGGTCACAGAAAAATGAAAATACAGGACAGCTGCTTTTTATAGTGGTATTAGGGACCCAAAAGGAGATGACAGATTTTCTGGTTTTACTTCATGTAGCCTTTGAGCAGAGCTTTTCTGTTTGTGGTCAACTCCACTGAACTCCTGTAACTGCTGTGCCAGATCCATAGCTGGTGCTGTCAATAGCCCTGGTGGTATTGATGGTAATGGATGACAGCACTAGAACTGGTGGTGTGCATCTGCATTTTGCTGGGGAAAGCTTCAGAGCCCTTTAAGATTCAGTGGACCTGGACTGTGGTCTAATTTACATCAAAAGTCAAAACTAAAATTTTGGTCAGTGTAGAGACTCCTGAAGCAGAGAAGCTGGATCATCTGATGTAGGGAATGTTGGCAAAGATAAATATCTTTGAAAAGGTCAGGCTGGATATCTTTACTTGGCATGTGAAAGGAAGGGAATAGGTGGGAGGGATGCCAGTACTCCAGAATTCACCAATATAGTTGCCAAGACAGGGTAGCCTCTTTCATTGGGCAGCAGCATAAACAGGAGCTAAGAAAAGGCAGGGATTCTACTGTGATTTGAAGCAATCAAACTGCAATTTAGTCCAGCATATACTGAGCCATTAACTGCACTGTTTTCCCTGGGGTAACACCTGCCATGATTATAAAATGCCATTAATAAAATGGCACCACCTGGGAGGTTTGGGAGTTCTCTCTGAGTGGGATGACGTTTTGACCATGACTTTCTGTAACTGAAGTTAGTTTTGGAGACTAAAGTCAGTGTTTTAGCTGACAAAAACTGGCAAAACTCCACTCATCCCCATGTTGCCATGCCAACTTATTCTAGCAGAGGGACTAGATAGAAAACATTTCAGTTTTTAAAGCAGACCTGTGGGGAAGGTGAGAATTGTGTTGCTGCTTTAAAAGCATGGACTCCAATAGCAAACTCTTTCAGTGGTTTGATGACTGCATTTTGTTAGCTTTGATGATTGTTCCCACATTTCTGGGATGTATTCAAATTGTACAGATCTATTTTAAATCTCCAATTTGCAAAGGCAGAATGGTGAAGCAACTTTCCCACATGCATTTAAAAATCCTTTAAGAATATTCATAGTGAAGTGTAATAAATCTTTCTGAAATATCTTGGGCTTTTCTCAGTAATTGTTTTGAAAAATGCTATGTAGATGTCTATTTTTAGTGCAGTAGCATGTGCCAGCTCCTCAACAAGCATAAATCAGCAAAACTACTCCTTACAAGCCACATTCCTTTATTTTAGCCAGAAGTTTGACCTTGTCTACTACAATTTTGTGTGCTCTTGCCAAAAAGCTACCTAAAAAGTTAATGGGTTTGGAAGCAGTTACCTTTGTCATGAAATGCATGATTTTTCATTGTGATTAATCCTAATGTTTTTTAGACTTTAGTATCTAGTGGGTGATGTTGCATTGAAGGCAGTGGTATTCTTGTGCTGACCTTCCCACTTAGGTCAAGATAGAGTGCTTTCAGCCCCCTCTACTTTCCTCCCAGCCTCCTATTTATGGTAGATTTTGGGGCCAGGCTTTTCTAGTGATAACCTACTCCTCACATTGTCATTTTGGTTTTTGTCCCTTTCTCTATGATCTGAGGAAAGGACAAATAAAGCCTTTTATTCATTGCTGTCCTGATTACTGTGGATAGATCAGATCACATCACTCCATTATGAGATCGCTCTGGTTTGGGTGCATGCATCCAGTATAACATAAACCCTTTAGGGGCATTTATGATGCATCCCTGGGTGCTTTGGGTTAGCTTTGTGATGCACCCCAACTTTTGCAAACTGTGCCAGACAAAGGTCTTTCTAGTGATCATAACTGACCCAAAGCACAGTTGGTCAGGAAACAACCCTGGCAATTCCCTGAGGGGGACAAGGGTCTGTTGGCACATTTCATTGCAAATTTGTGTGCAATTGTGCTTTCAGTATTTTCCAGCTAACCATCAATTCTGTCTTTTATAGAGGGTTTTACTAATACATTGTGTTCCTTTTTCTAGTACCTCATTACTGTGTGTCCTTGCTCTGAGAAATTTGGTTTATTTTTCACTAAGACGGAAGACTGTCTTATTTTTGTCCTGCTCTCATGATGACTCCTCTGTGTACGATGCAAATCCATCTTTCAAAAATGTGTCACTATTCCTTAGCCAAGGGCCCTGGGTCATAATGCTTATGAAAGCATTAGCTGCCAATGTCATTTTTCCATTGCTGTACAAAATGCCAAAGTCTGTAAGAAGACCACATAGCTGTGGAAGGCTGGTCCCTCAGTTTACTGCTCTCAGCATGCACTGTTAGAGGTTTGGCCCATGTGCTTTATGTGCACAGAGGGCCTGCTCAATGTTTTCAAAATCCAGATATTTGCAAGCTGGATCTGGTAGGAGAACAGTGACTTGTTTGGCTTGCTGTATTTTGGGATAGGATCCTGCAGGCACAGGTAGGATACCACTGATTTACATCCACAGTGCACATGTCCTGCCACTGTGACATGACCAAGGGAGGTAGGAACACAATAGTGCACATCCTCATTGCTTTGAGAAAATAATGTATGTCATAGGCTTCTTATTTAGAGGTACTCATGGTACAGGCTGTAAAAACTCCCTGTCCCTTCCCAAAGTAGAGAAAGATGTGCTGCTTTCTAGTTCTTTGCATATGAATAGCAGCAGTAAATCCTTCCTCCAGTGCTCCTTGTTTTCCCAGAAATATGAAACAGTACATAATGGCATCCTGGTAATACTGTGCATTTTCCAATACAGTCAAATCAACTTGCAGCTTTATAAAGACTTTTGATCAACACAAAGCCATGTGCTCTGTGTTGCCTCTCTGTCAGGGATGATCTCCCACCCTTCAGACAACATACACTTCACCCAGTTCTCTCCAGAATCTGCCTCCAATAAGGAAACTCTTGGAGTATTCCTCAGTGCAGTATTTTCCTTAATTTTTTATTACTAGGCTCTGATATGGTTAACTGACAGAAAAAACAGGCATGGGCATCTTGCTTGTGTTACGAAGCATGCGTGTAAGGCGCACAAGTCTTACACAAGACTCCTTCTTGTGTAAGAAGGCTCAAGAGCACCATCTCTAGCACTTGAGGTCAGAATTAACTCTAAGCACCACATCTAAGTCCTTGGGTTAGATCCTCAGGTTGTGTAAATCTCAGTGGAAGTGGAGCCTTGTGTTGATTTTACACCAGATGAAGATCTAGCCTCTTACCTCACTTCAGCCTGCCTGTGCCTGTGCCTGGAGTTCTGCCAGTACCAATGCAGATGGCATGCAGATGGCTTGCAGATCTTGGGATCTGAGGATGGCAGGGAGCTCCCAGCCAGGCTTGGAGGGGGCTGCTCTCTGCTTCAGAAATCTGCAGTGCTGGTCTGGCACTAGAACAGTGCTCTCTGCCTTTTTAGATGGTGATTTTGCAGAACTAATGCTGAGCCTTTGTATTTGACTGGGGTCATGTGGGGCCCACTTTATGTATAAATATACATATATATATATGTACATGCACACACACCCTCCCTCAAGAAAGCAGGTAGATCTCTGTCCTAATGTTGTTATAAACAGCCCAACAAAACTTGCTGCACTGTTGCCATAGGGTAAAGCTTTACTTAATAATTCCCCATTCTTCTTTGGGGACTGGTTCTCCAAGCAGGTGATCTAATCCTGAGCAGTTCATGGAGTCTCCAAGGAAGGAAAAGCTCAGGAGGATTTAAAATTTTCCAGGAAGTGCCAGTCAGTTCCAAACCCCACAGTTCAGCATAGCTCAGGGCGCTTGTTCTTTTACAGAACTATTGCAGAAGGAGCCTTAATGTCTTCTAAGGGCAAACTCAACAGCAGACTTTCAATATAGCCTGCACTGGAGGTGCAGATTCACAGCAACAAGCTCTGCTGTGGCCCAAGGATTTGGAGGGAGAAGAGAGAAGCTATTTCTGTCCCCTGTCCTTTCCTTGTCCTCTCCTTGCTTGGAGAAGGGAAAACAGAGCCCCTTTTGGGGTCCTCATGGAAATGACAGCCCTTACCTTCTCCATGATCCTGTCAATCTGGCGGTTCTGTGTGTCGATCTCGTTGCCCATGTCCAAGGCCATGTGACGTAAGTTGCCAATGATGCCGCTGACCTGCTCAAGGTTCTCATCCATTTCATTTTCCCGGGCATCGTTTGTTACCCTGGCAGCAAAAACCCAATTCTTTAAAGCAGAGACAGGAGATTCCCCCTGAAAATGTGATTTACCCAAAACCTCCACTGCATCCTCCACTGCAAGCTCCTTGTCACCTGAGGAGCACAATGCTGTGCTCAGCTTTGAACAAAAGGGATTAATGAGCAGATAACCTAAAAAATGTTACATGCTTATGTTTTGGATGTTTGGCTCAGTTCTCTGGGTTATCAGTGCTCTGTTTATACTGCTCGTGTCTGCTGTTGGTAGAAGTGTTGATGTCTGAGCTTGTGTGTACCACATGCTGCATCTCTCTGCAGTTCCCAAAGAATGAGAGGGTGCTCTGTTGAGGTCTGTGTGTGATTAGTGTTCTTGGGAAGTGCTGGAAGGTGGTGGAATTACAGCAGTACCAGCTCCCCTCCTTAAACTGCACATAGCTAATTAATGCTGTCCAGTCCTTGTGTGCTTGGGGCTCACAGAGATATTGGGGAAGAGTTGCTTCAGCTGTGAAAATCCTGACCTAACATCCTATTTAATTAACTGTATTTCTGGTGAAAGACAGAAGCAACTTCTCTCAGATTTACTGGCTTTAGTAAAGATCATTTATCTCTCATTCTTAGCACCATCTTTTGCAGTTGCTGGCTTTTTGGAAGGAAAAACTTGTGCTTGAGCCAAGGGCCAGTTCAACTCTCCAGTGACTGAAGAGGCAGGTGGTGACTGATGCTGGGAAAAGCAAGGTCCATGGATCCCACTCAGAAAATTGCTACTTTGAGCATCTTATGCAATTTGTGTTCATGTAGTTGCCCAAAGGGTGCTCCAGGCTATTTGCAGAACAATTAACTTCCTTCACTGCTATTCTGTTATCATGCCCCAGCCTTCATTTTAGTGGGGCTGCCATCCAGAAATAAATATTTTAAAAAGTGAATGGCAGACCCATCAAACTTAAATGGCAATTCCATCCCATGCTCCGGATTGCGTGACAGCATTGTTTATATCACACTGATTTCCCTTTATCACAGCAGCCAAAAAAAAAAAAAAAAAAGTGGGAAAAAAAAGTGGATAATAGTTTTTGGAAAGATAATTACTTATTAATCTAGTGTCCTTAATCTGCAGAGATCAAAGCTTTGCCTACTGGTGTGGTGTTATCCATGCTGATAGCATTGTCATCTAAATACATACCCATAAGCTCTGTAATCAGTAGGTACTTTGTGCTGAATCCCTGTGTGTTGTGGGAAGGTTGCAGTGAGGTTGCCTTCAACATAGCTGTGTGCATCCAACTGGCTTTGATTTGATTTGAGAGCTCATGGATTCCCACTCTTTTCCTCCATAGCTGCGGCTTCCCAGCAGCTGAGGGTTGGGGCATCATTCCCCATGCAGTAAGGTTTTGAGAACACTCACAAGGAGGTGAGGGTTGCACCTCTAGTTTAAAGTGTTCTTCAAGTTCTGAGGTTGGCTTGGTGCTTTGGCAGAAAGCCTGAGGCTTTTTTGTTGTTGAAAAGAAAGGGAGGGCTGCCGGATGCTTTGGTACATCTTCTGGCAAGGATGGATAATGGGCACTGCATGCCTTGAGACATAATGGCAATAAACTAGTATTTATCTGACACTTCATTTCTAAGGCATTTGACAAGTGTCATTAGTGAGACCCATAATAAGGCCCCCAGGAAAAGTGCTCACACAGGGAGCTGGAGTGCTGAGGACAATGCTGGCTGGCCATGGCTGTCTGCACCCTCAGAGTGCTGCTGGGAAATAAATAAATAGACTTTATTTCTAGTTTATCAATGCCCAAATCTGGGCAGTCTCAAAAAGAAAGGTTTGAAATTGTGTTTTCAAGCATCTTCTGGTTCTCAGGGCCAAGAGCCTTACTTCCAGGATTTCCAGCAAGGTCACCATCCTTTGCGCTAGAGCTCAGGTCACCCTCAGGGCCAGGAGAAGTGCATGGATGTAAAACCTTTATGACGTATCTTAATCACCAACAGCCTGAATCTGAACACCACTTGGTTGAAAACCGTGGCTCCATCACAGCACCCAGCACCTCAGAAGGAGTTAATGAGCACCACAGAATTCATGACCATATGGAAGAAATCTAAATATATCAGTGACAAGGAGAGCAGAGAGAAAAGAGTGGATAGAAAGGCTCACCTGCGGATAAAGCCACCACTGATGGCCATCTGCTCCCGTTCATCTACGACACGTGCAGGCTGGCTGGCTACAACACCATCCTGATTATTGCCCCAGGCCTTTTTGTAAGCATCACTTGATTTAAGCCTACATGAAAAAGATGATGAGTAACAAAGCACCAAGTGCAGAAGACAAACGCAAAACTCTTTACCTCTCCAAGCTAAAAGCTGAATCAAGCAAATGAGTTTTCAGATAGAGGGTCATTGGTTGTATACCGATATATCATAACCCTGAATAAAAGGAGGGGGTGTGGGTTTTGCTTATTTTTACTTTACTGCCACAAAAGTCATGGTCACAGGTTTAGTTTCCAATAGGGTGAATTGCAATTGTCAGGTCTACAACACTGCACACAGGTTTTTGGATGTTGACTTAGTTTCCAGAAAGAAGAAAAATTAAAAAATAAAAATTAAAAAAAAAAAAAAAAGGAAAAAGAAAAGGAGAAGAGAAGAGAAAGAGAAGAGAAGAGAGGAGAAGAGAAGAGAAGAGAAGAGAAGAGAAGAGAAGAGAAGAGAAGAGAAGAGAAGAGAAGAGAAGAGAAGAGAAGAGAAGAGAAGAGAAAAAATACAGATAAGTAGAAAACATTGGTTCATTTCAATGACACATGTATTTTGACATCAAACACAGAGGACGTACTGGCAGACAGACATAAAAACAGAACTGCCAAGTATAGTATGTACATCACATCACAGCAACACACCCTCTTAGAGTAAAACAGATTTGGCTACAATTTAACATTTTACCATGCAGAATATGATGATATTTTTTCAATATGTATGTGGCATAATAGGCATTTAAAGCCACTGACCTTTCACCAGGTGATTTGGGGATGATTTTATTATAGGGTTTATTAGATTTTTCAAATAATATATCGGTACTTGAAAATAGTAATCATACATCGACAGTTGATGTACAAACCTTTGTCCACAGAGACAAAAAGTAAAATAGGCGGAAGTGAAATGAGTGCAGGAGAAAATAAAAGATACGAGCAGTCTAGTATCAGAAAGGGAAATTTTTCTACATTTTTCTTCATGCACCAGCTACAGGCATGAATAAGAAGTAAAGCATTCTCACTAAGCACAGTTGCCCCAAAAGTTCATCATACCCTCAATGCATCAGCAGTAACAGCCTTCACAATAAGCAAGACACAGGCAAAAATGGATCATCACTTCCTTCAGGAGTTTTAAACCACAGGACTTTAAAAATAGCCTAGCAACTTGTTATATTTCTATTTTGTGGCAGTTACATTAGCCTTCAGAGAGCCATTTTTGACTGAGCTGCCTTGAATAGAAATTTAAAATCCAGGCACCCCTACAGTGGCAGATTGATACGTACAGCCTATTTAGGGCTGCTGTCATTGGGGTCACCAGACAAAAGTGAAATATTTAACAGGGGAATGTAAGGAGTTGGGGTCCACAGGTATAAGTTCTTGATTTTATTCCAGAAATGGGACCATTTCCAGCAAAACCACTGGGAACTGAAAATCTCTGTGATTTCCCTGTTCCTTAGCTCAAATCAGTGCTATAAACAGTCCCGTGGCTTGGATTTTGGGGGAGTAACTGAATGTGCTTCTGGGAGATTTGGCAAAGGACATGACAAACCCATCTCTGGTGTAATGTTCTTTCCATGCCCTCTAGTGCAGCTCAGTTTTAAATGAGCCTGAAGATGTGTTATATGATCCAATATAGAATTAAAATACAGATTAAGAGATGGATCTTTCCTACTCGTCTGTTCTGTTGCTTATTTCCTATTAAAGTTTATGAAGACTTAAAAATATGATGGTTGGCTTGTTTAATTTTAGTTCTCTGAAACTATAGATCAGCTTTGGCATTTCTAGAAATGCCTGAAAGTAATTCTCTTGCTGCAGATACATTTACAGGGTTTGGCCTGTGCTTTAGACCTGTGCAACTTTGTCAGTGAGACAGTTTCTGTGTTCGACGTAAACGATTTTATACACCCAGAATCAAATCTCTTGTTTTCTTGTGGATTTCCAATTAAAGTCAGCAGGCGGAGCTTGGATCTGCTCATAGCCAATAGCAGTTGTCCTTTTGAATGCAACCTGGTCAAAGTTCCATGCAGTGGGCATTTTGTGTCTCCTAAGAATGTAGGATCGAGCTTTATATATTTTTAAGCCTCAGAGAAATGTACTTTCACTATATGTCAGGGTAGAGTTACATGTAAAGTGGCTAATCTTTTTATAAATATATGCCATTAATCTCCCACCAGCCAGAAGAGCATTAGGGGGATCATGGTGATTCTGATGCCCAGAACTGTATGAATTTCTCTCTCTCTCCCCCACACTCCACTCCTCAGAACATCTGTACCCCTGGAGTTCTGGCTTAATGACTCCAAGAACTCAGTCTCTAAATCCATTCTTCATCCATCCTCTGAGCATTGGTTAGCAGTGCTGCTCTCTGAAATATGGCTGCAGACTGATAGGGACAGAATGCCTTAGAGAATAGAAATTCTTGTCTCCTACATCACCTGCAGAATCATTATGCTCTTGCAGCATGACGCTGCAGCCATAGCAAAGTGGCAGATGTTCTAGTGCCACGTGCCAGGTGCTAATCCCATCTCTGTCACGTCTGGCTGTCAGTTCTGAGCTTTTATAGCTTGTTCAGTGTAGGAGACATAAACTTTCTGCTGCATTTCTACCTGCAGCTCTTGTGCTGTCAGTTCTGAGCTTTTGCAGCTTGTACAGTGTGAGAGATGTAAACTTTCTGCTGCATTTGTACCTGCAGCTCTTGTGCACCAGGTCCTCTGGCACAGGGCAGCAAGGGCTACAGCCTGTCAGAGCTCACACCCCTTGCAAAAGGGATGTGTGCAGCTCTTCCCATTCCTCCTGCTCTCTCTCCCATTACAGATCCAGGAAATAATAATTCTGGGCAAAATGTTTACCCCAGAAAAGTATTCAGGGCTTGGTACAAAGAAGCAAAATAGACTTTGTGAAAAAACCTGAGGCAGTGTCTGCATTGTGTCCCAGGGGAATTAACTTCAAAATAAATGTGACTAATAAGGAAAAATCCTAGTCCTGCTCTTCTGATTTTTGGCAAAATACTCTATGAACTCTATGAGAACTCTCCTTCCTTTTGGTCTTGATAATCAGGGTAGGATCAGGCTTTGGCTGTGAACAAAGTTCACATAGAAAGGGAATTTAATACTACAGCAACACTGCTCTCTGTTTCATTTCCTGCATAATCTTTTGCCAGCCATTTAGGAATGTTTTCACTGCAACCTTGTTTCATGCCTACTCACTGCATGCTGGATTTGCCATTCCTCAAGGACTTTGGTCAGTCCCCGATTTCCTACACCCACATAACCGCACATCACATTTTCATTTGGCATTTAAAACAAGCTTGGCATTACTTGGAGGACGGTTTCGTTCAAGTGTGATGACATGCAAGCAAATTTAATGCATTTCAACATTTCTGCTTAGTGTACGTGCTACCCAAATGAGAGAAATTTGGCATGTTGAGGTTTTCTCAAATTTTTTGCCTGTGGCAGGATGAAAACCATTTCAAGTTGGATTCCAATTATGAAACATCACATCTCTTTCATGATCCCATCAGACTATTTCTGTTGAACAACAAACAAAAGGTGTGATTTTCATCCACGATTTTGAGCAATGTTTAGTAAGACCTCTTCTGCATTTTTTAAGCTCTTTTGTTTATGAAACTTGTTAGTGAAAATATGTTTCAAAATTTAGAGTGTCCAGGAATAAGGTAGCCCCAGTGTTTTTGTTCTCTGGAAAATGGAACCACTCAGTACACTTTGTGTAAAATGTTGAAACTTTTACCATTAAAAGGTGTCAACAGTGAAGCTTTCACTGCAGGATGCCTGATTTTAATGCATCTACAGTAATTCCCAGTCAGTTATCTATGCTATGAAATGAATGCATTTGAACCAGAGTCGTTCTTTCTGCATGCCACATGCTCATCCTGTCCATGTGCCTAGCAAGGATGAGCTTCACAAGGCCTTTGGGATCAGCCTTAAGTGCTCAAAGAGATGAGGCAGGCAGCACCTACTTGTTACATGGACAGACACAAAGACCACAGAATTTTCCTAGGTCCGTCAAATTCTTTTCTGCTTCTTTCATGTCCTTATTGATTTGGTCCATTCCCTCTTCGATGCGCTCCAGTTGTTCTGATTAAACACAAGTATTTTATCCCCACAGAATGAAGCAGATGGAAAAGGACAAAGAAAAAAAAGACAGAAAACTTCAGACATTCACTGTGACAAAAAACTGGACACCACATAGCAGAGCCGGTACCCAGTACCTACTTGTTACAAGGACATATGAAAAGGCCACAGCATTTCCCTAAATCTTTTAAATTTTTCTCGGCCTCCTTCATGTCTTGGTTGATATGGTTCATGCCTTCTTCAACACGATCGAGTTGTTCTGGTCAGGACAAAGGGATGACAGTGTGGAATGAATTGTATTTTTGTTTGTTTGATTTTGTCTTCAAAAGAACATGAAAAATGACCATGTAGAACTGAGTTAATAATGACATTACAATGCATTAATCTGAGCTGATGCATTGCTGAAAGGATGTATGCTGCATTGGACAGTGAAAATTTTTTTTTTATTAGTATGGGAAGAGTAAAACAAAGGAGAAATCTATTTGAAATATATTAATATAAACAAGATGTAATGATGTAGAAAGGAAAGGTTATAAAGTTCAAGGTCCAGAAACGTAATACAATACATCAATTTACTAAGACACGGTGACATCCAGGAGAAAGAAAGATTGTATTATTATTTTGCATTTATGTTAGTATTAGAGAAAATATGTCCTTCCATTGAGAACAATTCAGTTACTTACAAATACCTTGGAATTAGGTGGGTTTGGGCAGCACAATTGCTTTGGTTTGTGAGTGAGAGAGCGAGTAGTTAATGGTAGCAGGAATGGAGTGAGTTGTTAAGGGTTTGTGTCAAGGTGCCTTTTCTTCCAGAGGCTGAGGAAACTGAGACCTGCCACTCTGCCTGGTGCTGGATATTGATCTCTAGTCTGAGTATGGCCTCAGGGCTGGTTTTCTTCCCAATGGGGGTGCTGCAACTCAGGAGTAACCTCAGTGAACACAGCCCAATTGAAACCACTCTAGCAGCCTGATGCTCTCTGGGACAGGATCACCAGCTGCGGCATTCCTTGTCTCTGACCCCAAGGGACCTTATGAAAACAGGCATTGGGTGAAGACTCATGTTTTCATTGGGGTCACTTCTGCTTTGCTCCAGGGCAAGTTAAAAGCACCAGGCCCAGAAACCAGCCGCATATAGACCCTGTCTCTCTGCTGGCATTAAACAGAATTTGGTGTATTTCCACCTAAGGTTGATGGGTTTTCTTAGTGACTTGGTTTTCTAAGTGACTCTGTATCTCAGAAAAACTTAACGTGTTAATTTTTTCACTTTTAAAGCTGGGAGGAAATGTCCTAGAGGAACAGAATGCCATGATGTAAAAGTGTAGGAATAGATTCTCCACTGAGGTAAACAGATGTGGATCCAATGGGATCAAGCATCTTGTGTGGAGTCTGAAATAGGGACAGCATTTTACATGGGATTTTCATTTTACACCTTTTGTTCCCAAAGGATAGATTCTGATACTACCCAGGATCAGAAGTTACCTGGAGTGGTATCTCAATCCATTAAAAATTGTAACTGTACCTAACGAAGAAAAGTAAAGCAATCCCAGTAAAACACAAATACATCTCTATTCCCTATATGGAATAGAAAAACACTGAATTTGACTTTAGAGAAAGGAACTAAGAGCACTATTTATAGAAGGAATTTAATGTCATCTGTAACACTGAGTCCTATCCAGAAAAAAAATGGAAGAGGAAAATTTTAGAGGAAAAATCATATGCATATTGACGTCAGTGAAAAACTCCTGTTAACTTCTTTGAGAACATCAAGAAGCCTAATTTCTTACTTGGGTTTCTAATAACAATTGTGCTTTAGCTTTTCTAAGCTTTCTGGGGGATTTAGATACCCAGTTCCCATTAAAATAATTAAATAAAATTAATTTTAATGGGAAACAGGAACCTCACCCCTCGAGGGCCTAGAAAATCCTGGGCTAAACTATTCAGGCTAGAATCATTCAAATATTGTGCTCTTTGTTTAATTCTTGCATGACACTGAGCTTTGAGAAGGAGAGGTGCCATGTTGGTATGGTGAGACTCGTCTGCTTTTCTGCTGTCAGTTCTCAATCTCTTCAGTTGGGTGGGCCTCTCTCCTGATACCACAGGAGTTATTGATCCCAAATCCAAGGATATATTTAGAGGATCAGAGTAACCTGGCACTGCCCTCTAAAAGAGGCACACACTGTGTAAGTAAAGGATTGGGAAACCTGAGAGAGGGACTGCACAAGTTCGGCCAGATAAACTGCTGAGTTGAGAACCAGGCATGCAAGGCTGGATTGTTTTAATGCACGTGGTAATTTAGGTTCAGCAGAAGCTTTGGTTCGTGTCTCTAGGCACAGACTGTGGTTCTCATCAGAAACTAGTCTGTGCTAGAAGGGGACATTGCTCCTTCCTGTGCTCCTTCCTGTGCTCCTGCTCCTGGTTATCCCTGGGTCCTCTCTGCTCCTGCACAGTTGGGCAATGCTTGCTCTCACTCCGGGAGCAGCTGGGGGAGTGTGAGCTGGCTTTGGTGCTGGTTCATGCAGCATAATGGGATTTGCTGCACTTCTGTCACAGGCTCCCAGGTGCTGCCTCTGAGCACTTTTCAGTCAAAAGATGGCTGTACCCACATTGCATTCTGACACGGTGGGGGCGAGGGTTGAGAGGTATCTGATCTTTCTTCCATTGATTTTCCTCCTGTCTGTCCAGTAGCCAAGCCAGGTTAACACTGCATGGGTCAGTCCTAGATCTGGTACCACTGGTGGCTCTCAGTGGAAGCAATTCTCCTTGCTCAGATGCACATTCTCTAAAGCCATATATGTAATAGGTCCTTCTGAACTTTCTTTACCTGTTTTCTGTTCTGCCCCAATAAATGAGTGCTTATTGAAGAGTATATTTGACACAACTCGAAGACTTCCATTTGAATTACATCCCTCTCTAGAATCCTGACTTTATTTATCCTGCTTCAGGATTTGTGTTTGATACCTGGGCTATTGCTGAATAAGAAAGGAAGCCACTAATTTATCTCCCTTTAAAGGAGACCTCATCAGTGTAAAAAACTCTATGCCATATTTGTAGCCCAGATGTCTAGACAGCTGGTTGCTGGTCCTAAAACTGCTTGCTAGTTGTTAATATCACGGGCTGGATTGTTAACTGGTTTGAATCAGCATAGCTATGCTGGCTTTGTGGGGCAATGCCAATTTATACCTGTCAAAGATCTGGTCCCACAGGCAAGGAAATGGATTCATGAGTCTAACCACAATTATTGAGGCATAAATATTATAGTGGAATTAACTTAGTGGGGTCACTCTGGATTTGTTTTGGTGTAACTGCTATTAAAATGTGGCCCAGAATGAATCACTGCCGATAGGAAATCAGATGGCTATCGAGAGGTTGATTTAATGTCTGTTCCCACAGATCTTCCCTGTTCCAATGTTCTGTGCTGTATTAAAAGATTTTAGGGAAGACAGTTTGTTGGCATATACTGCCATGAACCTGTGCAAATTCACACCTACAAGAAATAACGTCTTTTGTTTTCCATTTAGGGAAGCCCTTCAAGGTCAGAGTTTGAACATCTTTTGACAGTTTGTTGCAATATTATTAGAATAAACTGTGTCTGTATGTTTATGTATGATACATGATGTATATCTAAGAGAATTGGTACTGTCTGGAAGCAGGCTATACATCAGAGATATGTTTCATTGTGATTTCCTTCATTTTTTTTTTTCCTATGGAAAACTCTGCAACCCTTTCTGTATAATGATGTCTGAGAACATCACTTTGATTTCAAGGTAGTGACCATAAATCTTCTTCCAGATCTTACAGCAAACTAAATGCTTATCTTAAGGCACAAACAAGAATATTTTTTACCTATATCATTATACTTGTGAATTACTTCTGTAAGACGACTGCAGGAACATAAGCTAGTCCTGTTGGTTTTTTCATAACACTGTGGCCATTTGCCAGTGGGTCTTTGCCAGGATCTTCCATAACATCCTGGCAATTCCCCGTCCTGCAACTGATCTGGGTAAGTGCCTGGGGCGGGAAAGCTCTAGCAAGGGCATCCCTCAGCTGTTCCTGTGGTGTCTTGAGCAAAAACAGCTGCAAAAGCATTTTACAAGGCATTGGTAGCAAGACCAGCACAGAGCAAGTGTGGTGTTGCTTCACAACCACAAGTTGTGGTGTTCCCATCTGTCATTTATAATAAATATTCCTTCACTGGTGTCCAGGATCTGGGGCCTGTGCTTGAATGTCAGTTAAATGCCTTTTTTCTGGAGATCAGAACTTGCTCCTTTGCCTGGAGTATTGTGCAGTGGAACAATTCCCTTTCCCCCAAATACATTTTTAATTAGAGAAAAAAGGAAGAAAAGAAAAAGGACATCTTAAGAACACATTGTAATCATAATTGCATACAAGAGGGTTTAATTTGAGACTCAGCAGATTAACTATTTACAATGCTATGCCATCATCCCATTTTCCATAAAGGAGAATCATATTGGAGCATAGTATGTTTCTGGGACAGTCTTTTCAGAAATCCTGAGCTCTGACCTAGCTGTGCTCTGAATGGTACTGCTGGGCACAGGTACCAATGGAAGAAAGCTGAAGGGGAGAGCTGTGAGCCCACGTGTAGCTGGGCTAAAAAGAACAGTAGACAAAGGCACAACCTGCTTTGTGTGGGTTCATTTGTCTTTTATTCTGTGCTACGATTTCAGCATAATTAATGCCATCTTCCCTGTGAAAACTGAGTAATTGTTAGTCCCCTTTTATTTTGTTAATTAGCCATAACACACAAAACTGCCAAACTCACAACTCCTGCAAAAGCAGTGGAGGTCAGCTTTCATGTGTGCCATTAGCTGGTGCCAGTGCTTTTGTTTGTGGGATTGCCCAGTTATTTCAAGTTTTATCTCCTTTGTAAGCTTGATCTGAGTAAGATCTGCTGGGTAGATTAATCTGCTCCCCATATTCCCTGGCACTGCTGGTTGTGAATTCATGGTGCAAGGAGAAAATTCCAATTGCACTGACATTTTCTTTGCCTCTTATCAAAGTTGTGGCTATTCCTCTGTCTTGTCTTGGATGAAAAATTACTGTGCTGCTACTGTTGTTATTGGAAAAGTTTCTCCCCTCCATCTCATTTGGAATACAGGAATGAAATTCTTCTGTAATAAACTGCATGAGGACATCATACACAAAAAATATCCCTGAAGGTCCAAATCTTTAACCCTGCTAATATGTCCAGGTGATGGGAGTTTCCTTTGGACGAATAGAGCTACCAGTCTGGGACCTTTTCTGTTTTAACACCTCAGGTTTACCTTCGTATCTTCACTTTGTACTATAATTTTCATTCCTACTGTCTGCTTTTTAAAATGAATCCAAATATTAACATTTTTCTAAGTTAGCATGTTTTAAACAAGCAGAGGAATTGCCATTGCTCAATAATCCTTTGCAGCATTTATTTTTTCATGTAAAATACAAGTATTTTAGTTTAATTAGTTAAATACATATTTATATTTAAATCACTAATTAAGGGAACATAACTCAAGGCCAGATTAAAAAAATGTAAACATTATGGTCTGGGAAAGACATTCTTAGTGATGGAAAAAAAAAAAAAAAAGAACAGCAAAGAAAATCTAACCTCCTAGCTCCTTCCTGTGGGCTCCCAGGGGAAAAAGCTGTCTTGAACTGTTTTGGGTGACAATACTTGACCCAAAAAATTATAACTCTTGATATTGCAGAGGGTCTACTCAAGTTCTCATTCTTCAAAGGACACTGGAGAAGGTCTCTGGTTTTTATGGGAGGGCCATTCTCTGTGAAACAGAGAGCTCTTGTGAAGCTGCAGATCTCTGCAGATCATGACAGACTCTGTAACTTGCTGTGCAGCCAGCTGTGCTAAACCTTTGGGCAGCAGCAGCTATCCAGGCTGGCTTTGTTGTACAAATACCTGGCATTGGGAAATTACCTTGATTTACTGCCTTTTATGATCCCAGACACTTCTGCTTACGGATACCAAAAAATCAGCTCTGCTTTGCAGTATTTGGGTTGAATTGGCTCAGAAAGGTTTTTCCATGTAAGGTCTGTTTAACTTCAAAACAAGCAATTTTGTAAGAAACCCTAGAACTAGAGATTCAAGCAAGTGCAGAGATTAGATCTTCTGCCTGCCGCCCACTGGAAAGATCAATGTCATGTTTTCTGTATATTTAACACCTAATAATCTTAAGTGACTTGTGCAGCCAGCTGCAAAGAGATCACATGGCAGTGTTAGCAAATTATTTCCTTAATCTGATAATCTGCTGAGACATCCATGAGCTGCACACATTGCACTAATTACAGAGGCTTCTAAGTCACCATTAGCGTGTTTTGCCCAGTAGTGTAAGTCCTTTATCGCTAAAATGAAATCAAACAATTAGCAATGATTACACCTACATATGGCTAAAATGGAGAAAACTTAATTAAACATTTAGCATAGTACAAGGTTACAATATTTTCAGGGTTGGTTGCATTATTTGGCTGTTTTCCTTGAAAATCCCACACTGTATAATCATAAGCTAAATTTACTGAATCACTTAAGGCATGACCACAACCAACCTAAAGAGGCTTCAAAACCTTCTGATTCTTTCCTGCAGGTATTGACTAACTGCATCTCTGACTGTACAACAAGCATTTCATGTTTCACTGTCAATAAGGGTTTAACACTGAGCTCTCTGGACTCCAGAGAAGTGAATGTGTCCAGTCTCAGCTCCTTGGCTCACTCAGATTGTCCTTCCTTTCATGGCGACACAATGTAGCCAAGAAAACTTTTGAATACAAAGGTTTAACAATAGTAGAATTCCAAAATAATAATGAATAAAAAACAACGAATTTCAGGATTAAAATCAAAATAAACCTCCCTAGCAATCTGTGGAAATATAGCAATTAAAGAACAGAAACATACATTCCCAGGAACCATTAAAGTTACTGGTGCTGAGCCTGTGAATTACATTGCAAGACACACCTGGGTATTAACATACTTTTTTTGGACAAAATTTGTGATTTATTACAACCAAATAATCCACTGCTGAAACAAAACACATTATTTAGACAGGTGCCATATCTGTTTCAACATAAGTAATTTCTGGTTTTCTATATTGGCTGGTAGTTCTTCTACTGCCATTATTTTTTGAAGACAACAAAATGTTCTCTCTAATATTTTTCTTGTCAAGATGAATCAATGTGACAAAATTTGGCTGAGTTAAATTCTTTTCCCTAAAGGGGGGATGTGGGGAAAAGCAATGAGACATAAATTAAAAAAAAAAGAAAGCAAATAGAAGAAAATACTTTCCATTTAGGTCCTGTTATTACTTTTCATTCATTATAGTGTCAGAGAGGCAGGACATTAAAACTGGAAAGGGCCTGTTGGGTTCTGCAGTCCATTTCCCAAGAATTCTGTACCCTTGCTTGTTATCATTGTCTGGGTTTGATGAGTAATACAGCATTACCTCTGCAGAAAACATTTCCTAATAATTATTTTGTGTCATGCCACATAGTAAATAATAAAAAGGGCCTTTGGGGGGCTGATAGAGAGTAGCAGAAATTTCTACTCTGTTGATTTATTGGAGACACTATTTTGCTGGGGCTGTGGATCTACGGCAAATGAAGACTTACTAGTTTTATTGAGAGGGAGAGAAAGCTGCCTTTTCTTTGTAAAGGCAAGAATGTAATTTCCTGGAATGTATTGAATATATCAGGCTCTGTCATTGTCATTGTCATCCACAGATAGGTAGTCTAAGTCTGAAACCTCCTATATGGACAATTGTAATGAGCTGATTGTGTAATACCTTTTAATGTTAAAATTCTGACATTTTCACTGCCTCACACGTACAAAAAGTAAATGAATCTTACACAAATTAAACCCATTTTACCATCTCTTGGGATGAATTTATTTCATGTCTTTCACTTGTGATTTAAGTGGGAAAATTATGTAGCACCTGCATAAATAATGCTGAATTTTACACTTATCAAGGCAAACTTCTCATCATGTAGCTGGTTTTTGACCCAAAGCTTGTTGAAATCAAATGGTGATTTGGATGAGTTCAGCCTGCAGCTCTCTTTGACATTAATGGGAAGCAGATCAAAAGTACAGAATCTTAGGCAGCTGTTGTACATTTTTCTCTGTTGGACAACAAAGCTAAAGGCAAAGAGGTTTTGGGGTTCTCATGCACAACCACACATATTTTCTGTCCCTCATTTCCAAGGTTGCACACAGTCAGTATAGCACTTTGAGAAGGGTTATACTTCCTTACTGAAGCAATCTGAACTTACCTCCTTGCTCATCCAACATAACCAAAGTCCTGATACCAGCATCTTTACTCTACATCCCAATAGTGGTAGCAAGGTAAGGAGAGAGAGGGGGAGAAGAGAAAGAGAGAGAAAGAGAGATCAGTGAGGGAACACTCAGTCCTTGGTATGGACATAGGAAGACACAAGAAAAACGGTGAAAGGAATGACAAGGGGCTGATGGCACAGTGCAAAGACCTTATATGCCTGGACATTGTGCAAGTAGCTAGGTACTCTCCACTGTACCATCAACCTTCTGGATTCACCAGGACACCAAACTTCTGCAGAAAGCACAAAGCCATGGACCTTGAGATTAAAATAATCACTTTACACAAGAGTAATTTCTAAAAAGAGAAGCTAAATGAAGCATGAGAAGGGAGCTTGGGGGTATTGATGTTAACTTCACAGGAGAAATTCCCAGGGAAAACAGGTATGACACAAACATGTTTGGGAAGGAGGCACAGTCGTTTGTGCACAGCTCGTGCTGCTGACAGAAGTCAGAAAGCTTACCTACTTAGGAAATCCAGTTTAAAGCAGGCTAATATTTAATAGGATTAAGCCATATTTTTTTGGCTCAGTGATCTAATAGATATGCGTTTGAGCCAAGTATTAATACAGTCAACAGACACCTTTAGTATTAATGGACTTTGAACTGAGCTTGAAGATAGGATTTTCAAAACATCTACACACTGAATCTGCCTCTGCTCCCACAGCTTAGTGGGAATCTTACCACTGCCTTTGCTAGATACGGGGCTGGAGCAAAGCTGAGCCATTCACAGCTCCCACCTGCCTAAGCCAGTGGTAGGGCACCTTTCACAGGTACAATTTTTATTATGTGCTATCATCACTCTGGGATGTGATCAGGTGTCTCTGGTTCCTGGGTGCTGTGGTACATCACACATCAAATTATCTCCTTTTTAATTACAAAGGGGAAACCGGCTCCATTCTGCTTGGAGCGGTGATAACATCTGTGAATAATTAATGGCCTGAATGATCTCCTGACTGTTGCATGTCAATAAGAGATGAAGTAAATCCTCTGTGGCCTGACAGCTTGACAGTGGAGCTACCTGGACATGTGCAGCAGCAATCTACTTGTTGTCATGAACATAAAGCTATCTATGCTCCTGTGAAGCAGATAAAGGTGGTGGTGTCAGTTTTGCAGAGGGCAGGGAGATGGCCACAGCTGCAGGGCTACATCAGGAGCAGAAAACTAAAGTCCTGACTATGTCTCTTGCTTTTCAAGCCACCCTCACACTCCTGGAGGCAAATCAAGGATCTTATGTTATCCTTCTTGCCTGCTGCCCTTTTCACTGCTCATCAGTTTTTGTGGGTGCATTGGAGTGTCTCTGGCCACCAGGTGCCCTCTACCATGCTTACAGGGCACTCCCAACCTTCCACTGCCCACGTTGGTTCAGCCACAAGCCCAACCCTGCCCTGTTCAGGGCTGTTTGCCTGGTGCAGCTGGTGCTTCTCTGCTGTGCTTCCAGAGGATCCTGCTCAGCTCAAGAGGGACATGAGGTACTCTTGTGCTCTTCCCTGCCTCTCCCTGCACTCCCATTCTTGTCTGTAATGTCTACATCACTGAAGAGACTGGGAAAAACATAAAATGTGTGCAGGCTGGCTTGCTCTCTCTTTTTACAAAGTCTCTGTGTGAGTTGCCAGATGGACAGAAGAGGCCTCCTGCCTCTCCTCATGGTCTGCTGCACCCTGCTGCCCTCGGGTCAGCCACCCTACCAGGCACCCACTCCTGCCCTCTCTCCCTTCAAGTTCACAGTGCATTTACTTGAATCCCATCCAGATTTTATCTTTGCAGCCTTTAGAAACTTGGCGTCCAAGGGTTATCTTAGGTTTGCCAATTTAGAATAAAGAAACCACCTTTAATTATCTTATGTTTTCTGTGGGGTAGGTCTGCTAAGAACTCCCTGTGCAACAGTTTTTTATTGGATCTTTCTGTACTCTTGGTACTCAGGAAGAATTTCCCCCCTAGATTTGTGTGTATTTTAACTAACATGGAATCTCATGCAAACACAAGAAGGCTGCTTGGGTCCTGAGTCATCTGGTGTTTCAGTAAATATGGTGCAGTCTGACATGGGACTCTTCCAAACATTGAACTCAGAAACCTTTAGTTGGTGCTGTGATAGTCATTGGGTTTTGGTGAATGAAACATAGGCTGAGAAATATTTACTGCTTTTAACCCTCTGATCTCATTTTCCTGCTGTGTTTAACATCTAAGTAAACCACCTTTATACAGCTAAACTGTCCAGTGAGCTGAACAAGACATGCTGAGAGATGAACTCAGGAACTAGACCTATGGTTTGTATTTCATATTAAATCCTTACACAGAGTGAAAGAGGTGAAATTTTCTGTTATTTACCTGATCATCAGTGCCATTTAATTTAATCAGGCAATACTGTATCTCTTATGAACAGCCTGCCACAGCATTAACACAAATGTGAAAATATTAAAGGGTGTGCAATGAATAAATTTGTCTGCATCTGTGGTCTAATCCAAAGCATATTGAAGCTAATAAAGAGGTGGTGACTGAAAAGGATGAGATGTGATTCAGACATCAAGTGACAATCTCCTTCTGTTCCAAATTTCTATTAAGCATTAATTTTCAGCTTTTCCACAAAAAAGAATTAAATGTGTAAAGTCAATCAAAAAACAAATCACATTCATGAATTTAAAGTAGGTCCAGACTTTTAGAAAAGCTCAGTATTTCCATTATGACTGATATTTTAGGTAACTCAAACCCAAACCTGTCTGTAAGACAACTATTCTAAAAATGTGTTCATCATCCAGATGTCTGAGCAGGAGAGAAACACTCAGTGACTGACCCCCAGTCAATAGACTGAGGCATCTCTGGAAAGATGATTAAAAGGATATAGAGGAAGAAATGTGCCCAGCAAGTGTGTTCAGGGGGCAGACACAGGCATGCTGGCATTTCCTGCACTACAAGTTTCACAGAAACTCCCTTGGTCTCAGTGCAGCAGGTGCCACACTATGTGTTTGCTGGGACAATGTAACAGGAGGTGTTGAAAGCTCTCCTGTCAAGTGCCAGTCCAGGAGGAGAGGTTTTACAACCTCTGCCCCTGAATCCTTGATGACAGACTCCCATCACCATGGGCCCAGTGACTGTGCTTGGGTTTGCCTGGTCCTGAGGGCTCAGGAAGGATTCCCACACATCCCACAACGTCAATGATATCCTGTGTGGGAAGCCATGAATGGGTAGAACTCACTGGGTCCATCACGGTATGAAATTGTGTGCTAAAGTTCCACTTTAACAAGGATTAGAGCATTTCTTCCTTCCTGTGCAAGGGAGGAATCTCTTCAGACCCTCCAGTCCTTGTGCAGGCAATCCTGTTCAGTTTGTAGCAACATAAGGATTCTCAAAAAAGTGAAATGCTTAGGGTAGGTCAGGCCAGAGAGATAAAAAATGCGTCTTTCATAGGACCCTACTGAATTCATAGAGCACACACCATTTTCATTCAACTCTTTAATCTGTAACACCAATCTCTTTTGAGAATTTCTGACTCTCCCTGTCTTCTGATTGCACTGGAGAGGAGAATTTGGACTGCTGGATTTTACCATGGCACAGCCAACCTCTCACAATCTTGTCCTTTAGAAGAATATGGCACAGCATGAATTGGTTATGTTGAGGCATTAAACTGGCAGCTCTGGAGTTTATCTGTTTATCCATAATGCAGGTATTCTGCAGATGGTAAAATATATAAAATATCTAATAATTTTGCATGTGAGATAACCCTTCAGGGCAGGAGGCAAACACATCCAAGAGAAAAATGTATCACATTACATGAAACAGACCCCATACATTTTAGGGAAGTTGACGTCCTTCAATCTTTCATCCAGGCTCTAATGCTTGAATAAAAGCAAATGGAGAAGCATTACATACTGGTTTGGGTTCTGCATCATTATATGAAACACATGCCAGGTTCTCCATTTGGCCGCTGGTAAAGCTATCGATCAAAGAACCAGAATATATGATTTTAAACCTCCAGGCTTATGATTTTAAACTCCAGGCTTAATTCAACTCATAGATGCTTTAGTTGGTCAGTGTTTCAGTGAAACCAGTTTAGCAACATAACTGGGAACCCTTTTGGAGGCTTTCATAGACGTTATCCTTAGTCTTCTGTAATAGCTTTTTAAAACTTCTTGATTGCTTTTGATTTGGGGTTTTTCTTTGTTTGTTTAGGGGTTTATTTGTGAGGATTTCACTCAAAGCAAGTCAGAAACAAAACATTCACTAAAATTTGCCCAGCAGTTTGGAGGGGAATTGCATTGCTCTACCCTTTCTTGTTATTGCTGTTACAGAACCCAATTTCCCCATATGGAAATAAAAGTGGGAAGACAATTGGAATAACTTCTCAAAGGGCTCATCAGTCCCTCCAGGAACACAGTGTGTTGGGTCCTGTCCTACCAAAGCTGCTCAAATTTTGGTTTAGCCTGAGGGAAGATTTTCCTAACACTATAAGGGAATGATGTATCAGATAGAGAATCCAAATTCTGAAGATCACTTTCCCTGCATTTCAGGAGATATCCTGAAAAACAGATGTACACTCTCAGTTATGTGAAGAACACATAAACTTCCACTTTGATGAAGAATTTTTCTTAATCAAAAATTATAGTTTGTTTTGAATAAATTAATACAGACCATTCTGTACCAGGACAAGCTGACATTGCTAGCAGTTCCCACAGACACTAAAGAGAACTGTCAACACCCTAAAGACAAAAATGTGGTCAAAGAAACATTTTTTAGTCATCCATAGTAATGAATTTGCTCAGCTCCTGCTCCAGGTTCCCTGTCACCCTGTTAACTCTATGATGTCTCCCTGACTGAAGAGCCCCACACTGCTGCTCTGCCTGGTAAATCACATCCTCAGCCCATGTGAATCTGCTACCCCCCTGGTTAACACACACAAAGTGCAATTACACTGGTTGAAACACTTTTCTGAAAATAATTATTTCAATAGTTCAATAGTTCCAATAGTTCTAAAAATATCATAAGGGTTTTTCAAATCAGCTTTGACAAAGGTCTGGGCCAGATTTATAGGGCACTTTTTCTTCTGTTTTTCAGACTAAAGAGCATTTGGCTGTGATAATAAATGTCAGGGTAAACTCACAGCTGGTAAAATGGCATTCTGTGTGTTCAGTATCCTATGTAGGGCAGCATCACTTATCAGACATTTATAGCTCAACATTTCACCTTTGATACTTCACTCTCACTTCACATGAGAGAAGATAGCCCTGTCTGGATTTAAATGAACAAAGCAATCCTTTTGTCTGTACATTCCTAAGTGCTGTGTTCTGAGTTTTTACCACTACTGATCTTGTTATTTTTTTCCTTGCAGCTTCATAGCTACAAAATATCCTATTTTCTCCGTACTACCACAATTCATCTTCCTTAAAGGCCATGGTGGTGGCACTGAGAGATGGGAGCAAAGTCCCAGCTTTTCTCCTTGCATGTGATATTCTGCATTGCATAATGTTGTCTCAGAGGTAGAAAGCTTGAACATGAAAAGAAGGTCAGCTACAAACTGTATTTAGTCTCACTTTTTCTGCCTCACTTCATTTTTATTTTATGTTTTGGCCCAAGCATTGCACAGCATCATCATAAAATACAGATATTTATAGCACAGAGTGGCTCAAAAGAGCACTGGTCAGTACAAATTAGCTGCACTGCCTGGGCATGATGGGTACCATGGAGCAAACTGGGTTTTGGAATCTGCCATTCCATTATGGAGATGCCTTAGGGCAAAGCTGTGGCAGTTTTTGTAACACTTCTTGCTTCCCTTTTTGTGCCAGGACTGGAAAAATCAGCTTTTTTTGCAAAGCTGAGTTATGAAACCAAGAAGCAATAACATCCTTGGTTTCCCTTGTCCATGTTTCCTGGGAACAGCATCAGGGCTTTGTCTCCAAAGTCTGAATAGTCATCTGGGGCAAGCAGGGCATGTCCTTTGGGGACATGTCCCCAGGCCATGATTAGGCCTTACATGGCTACAGGACTTCCTTGAATGGACAGCACTCTCTGTCTCTAGCATGGAGTCCAGTCAGTCTGTTTATGCTGTATTTCCCCAGTATCATGACAGCAATCCATACAAATGTACACAATATTAATGCTTAAATAAGGAGGCATCCTTTTCCTAAGAAAGGAGTAACAGATTTGCTGTATCAAGAGAACAGAGTAAAAAGCATTCGTTCCCTGAGTATTTCCTGTCTCTATCCACTAGACAGGTTCTGCTAAGTGAGGAAGTCTAAAGTCTAATTGGGTTTTTAGGGTTTATTAAATCAGAGCAGTGCAAGTTCAATTTCAAATACTCTCACCATTTGTCTTTTTGGTATAAAATCTCTCACTCCCTGAATGTTACTTTTTTTTTTTTTTTTTTTTTTTTTTTTTTTTNTTAAGTACCTAGGAAAATGGATTGGAATAATTAACCAGCTGTTTAGGCCACAGAAGAATTTTAAAGGTCTCCAGTAGTCACATTACTGAAAATAATATTCAGCTCATTTTAGAAGAACTCCCTTGACTACTCAGTGCTAGTTTTAGCAGCTTCTCTATTTGGACAGGAAGATATTGTGGCATCTGAATAAATGCCAGGTCCAGAGATGCTGAGCTCTTCCAAGAAGTGCTACAGACTTACATAAATTCATTGGTAAATTCAGCAGTCCCAGTTCTCCTCCCACTTTGCCATTTGCTGTGATTTAATACTGACACTCCAGTGGCATTCACAATATGCTAGTTCAATATGTTAGGAAGACTCAAGCAGTGCACAGGCCACACAAATACAACTCAGGAGAGGCAGGGCTGATATTTACTGATGGCTTGGCCTTGAGCAAATCACTTCCCTTTCCTGTGCTTCTCCTTCTTCCCACTCATCATCTGCCTTGTCTATTTAGAGCCCAGGCATTTTGGGGCAGCAGGCTCTCCTGCCTTGTGTTGTGAGGGTATTCATATGAGACTCTCTTCCATGATGTTAAATTGATTTCAGCAGGAGCTGCATTCAGCACAGAGTTGATGTAAAGTGGTGCTTGGGAATGGTGTGTCCAGGGAACTGAGCAGCAAAAAGGGACAGATTGCTCGAGAGACAAGAGCATGTTTCAGCTGCAAGAGGCCTTGATCTAAAGTGTTTGTGGAGGAGGAGCAATGCTGCCTATGCTCGGTGACCCATCTGTCTGTCTGTACATGGAAATTTGATTATTGTCTCCACTGGACTCCATCGATCTTCACAATGGTGATTGATTTCAAGGCCAGAAAGCCTATGGCTGGTGTTGTGCTTGTTCCTGAACATGAGACCTGATGTAATTTTCTTCCCGTTGCCTCTGCTGGAGACTCCTCTTGTCAGGAGTACTGGGACTGTCAGTGCTGGTGACCCTGATTAAAAGTGTCACCAGCTCCAGCACCAGGGCTTGCATGGTGTCTGAAAATAATACCTCCTGTCAGGCAGCAGCAAAGTTTTCCACCACCTGATGGCTGCACACTAAAAACTAAACTGAGTTGAGATTTCCCAACTTTTAAACCCTTTTATTTTGGGGAGAGTGAAATATGGCATGACTGAATTGTTTTTTTCCCTCCGGGCAGGTAATTAGCTGTGAGGACCAAACTAGAGTCTCCTTCCTTAGCACCATGGAAAATCAGAGAACTCCCAGTTCCAAAGTGGTCAGTCTAGGACATCTCGTGAGCTTGAAATCCTGATAAATATTTCAGAGATACATAAAGAAATAGCATTTAAATGCTATGCTGACCAATGTTCTATAAATAGCTGCGAGTGTTTATGGAGAGGGAAGTATTTAAAGTAGACCGGGAAAATGGATCAAGAGCCCTTCTCACCTTCCCCTCTTGCAGTGTTATGCCAAGGACATGAGAGTGGTGCTGGCATGAGGAGCTCTGCAGCAAGCTCAGCCACTTGTCCCTGACTCCAGGTCATGTTCAGAGGTAATTTCCTTCATTTATCTCCAGAATCCTGTCTCAGTGATCCTCAGGCATGACCAAACCAGTGCCTTGGCAACCAGGGAACAGTGTCTTGTGTGGCCCTAATGAGGGATAGGGATGAGCATGGACAGTGGCACATAAAGCCATGGCCAGGCCCTAGCAGTGTGAATTTTTAAAAAAAAACTTCCAGTGTCAGGCTCTCCATCACTTTAGCTCAGAACAGAAATGCAAATAAAATGCAAGTCCTTACCTCTTCAACAAGCTGCAGCATTCGACGGGTGCTCTCAAGGGACTGAAAAGAAACAGGAAAAAACATGGAGATTTTGCAAATTACACTTTCCAACACTGATCTGCAGCCTCATGCTGACAGGATGTTTATCCTGCACTCTTTCCCTTCCCTCCAAATGAGGCCATCAGCAGAGCACTGGTGATCTCTCCCTCTCCAGCTCTATGGATGGCTAATGCAGCACTTCCCAGCACACCTCAAGGCAGCTGCAGTCTCCCAGACCTGTGCTCGCCTTGCTCACACCCTGCAGCAGCACTGCTCGGAACTGCAGGTGTTCACAGGTATTGAAAAATAATGCCTGTGGTTTTCAGCTAAGACTCTTCAGAAACCTAATTGGTGACTTCTAACATTTAATATGTTTGACAAATCAAAGGAATCCTCAGAAAATATTAAATTGCTGCCTTTTGCTCTGAGGCCAGTCAAATTGATGCACAATCTAATACCTAAACCAAACTCACAATCAATAAATGTCCTAATCTAGACTAAACACAACATTAAATTTTACCCCAGCTCATTTCATTTCCAATTCTGCATTCAGTGTAAAGCTGATGGAAAAGAGCTCTAGAAATGCCTTGCTGGATCAGCTCCTATTTCTGGCTGTGTGTTTCACACCCAGCCCAGCCCCAAGTTCCCAGTTTAGCTACTGGTCTCACTTCATCAGCGAGCTGGTCGGCACGCCGCTGCATTTCTTCCAACTCATTGCGCATATCCGCATCTTCCGCCATTTTAGCTGTGGGGGTGCTTGGGGACGCTGCAGATCAGGATTTGCACTCAGCTGCTTTGTGAGCCTGGAAGACAGCAAAAAGGAAGAGAAACAGTGTGGTTAGGAGCCATGCCTAAACATCAGTCCCAAAAAAATGCTTTTATTACATCAATGTCCTCACCCAAACTCTCGTTCTGTATAGTAATTCCTATGTAGTAGAGAGCAAATCCTTCCTTTTTTCTTAACCTTTCAAATGCGATTCATACAGAAGCTGGGCACTCAGGAGATGTTATTTGCTGCCAGCAACAATCTGCAAACCCATTCATTCTTCTCTAGAATTAAAAGGCTTAATGTGAGGATGGTCAAGGTCAAGCCTCTGCCACTCATGTCTTGTTTCAGCTGCATTGCTTGGAGGGCTGCATGCTCAACTAATACATTTGAAATTAAATTAAAGCCTATGAAACTTTGCAGATTTTCACTGGCGAATGTCTTGTCCACCATGCTATAGTTCAGACTATGAAATAGTATTTACAGCTAGACTGGGAGAACTCTACCTGGGAGAATCCTTCATTTTGGGGAAAGTCACTGTAGGACCTAACTGGTATTTTTACCTTCTTCACAAAGTGTGTGAGATTCTGATCTTAGTTATCCCTCTTGATACATAGGGACACCCCTGAGCTGGCCCTAACCAGAGGTCAGGATGAAGCACATTAATCCTCATTTTGGTAAAGTTTCTTCTTTGTTACAATTTCAAGCTAGCCGTGATTACTGACCATGACTTGATTAAGAAAGGCGGGCCCTCCTACCATCTGTCAGGTTTTTATAACAACAACACTGGCTTATTTATTTTCTTGATTCAAGCATGGCACATTGCAAATTACCGCTCAGTGAATGTTAGATTTGTTCATTGCAGGAAAACCTAATTGCAGGTGCAGAGGAGGTGGGGAAGTTGTGGGAGTCTGCAAGTAAACAGCCATAAAGCAGATGCCATCATGCTCAATTGCAGAAAGAGGACAAAAGCTGCCTCTTTCAGCAAAGCTGCTCTAAGAAGGCAGGATCCCAGGGGCTGTTTTCTGTCTTGTCTTTGCGATATGTGCAGCCTTTATGAAACAAGATAAGTCAGGGCAGAGCTTGGCTCTAAAATTTTAGAAATAACAACTGTGTTTAAAAGGAAGTTACTATATATTGGAGACTAAACCATTCCTCTCTTTGATGGTGCTCTCCATCAGGTCATCAGGAGTATAGGCTGAGCAGGTACAGCTGGGTGGCAGCAATATTTCCTGGATCACACCCTGTTTGCTTAGAAAGGTATAAGGAAAGCAGATAGCTCCTTACATTTCCTCCTGCAGCTTCAGCAACAGATTTGCTGTTTTTCTTATCTAAGAGGGAATATGTGACCTTCATGCCTTCACATTAGCTGTGCCCTCACTCATGGTTGCTTTTCCTCTTTGAAGCTACAGCAGGAAGAAATCTATCCTGAGGAGTCAGCCCTGCAGCTACTGGCAGGGCTACCACATTCTAGTTTCATCACTGAGCACATCACCACATCCTTGTCAGAGGGAGGCTGACATTTTATGATGGGTCACACCATGTGTAGGAGCCCAAATGTCTGCTGGAGAAGGAGACCACCTGGTCCTGCCAGCTGTGTGGTCACAGCAGTGAGAAGGACCAAGCTTAGGCAACTCATCTGCAGCCCAGGCTGATGCAAAGGCAGAGCTTAATTTCATGGCTAATACTCAGGCTGATTTCAGACACTTCAAGGATGTTCACAAACAGCAGGAAATGAGCTTTACAAAAATATGGTGCACTCAGATAATTAGGAAGCAAAGATAAACCAGGAACTGTTCTCTTCCAGAAGCACATGTGAAGGCATGGAGATACTCTCAAGGCCACCCCAACCCTCCCATCCTGCTCCTGTGCTGGAGGTGCTGTTCATGGCACAGTGCTCCGGGAAGACACTGCTCCTGGCCAGCAAATGGGGCATTCTCAGGTGGAATAAAAAGAAGTTATTTCAGTAAAGAACCATGCTCCAAACTTCTGTCCCACTTGGCAAAGGCTGGCTCTAGCACTGGTCACTGCTTCACAAATTGTGGTTTTATCCCAGGTTGAGACATAACCCAGAGCTGAAATATTTCTGGCATAGCCTCTGTACCAGAACACTAAGATTAAATCTGTGCACCTAGTTTTCAGGCATCTAGTTAAAATATTCTCCTCCGCCTGGACTCCTCACGGTACTTGTGCTGGCAGAATAGTAGCACCAAACTTTACCAAAAATTGGGACAATTTGTTTAGGGCTTTGGGACTGATCAAATTGGTAAATACATATAGATGTTGAGGGACAGGAAAGTAGATCTGTGCTGTGTCTGTTGGTATCATCTCACTAGCTGTAAAGTGGGAGATGATGCATCAGTGAGAGAGTGGGATGCTAACAGGGAATTTGGATCATTTTCTAAGCATATCCAGTGTGA
>PYHW01009533.1:135131-153094 GCA_013186435.1 Turdus rufiventris | reverse complement strand
CCTGTTATTGCAGCTCCCTGTCTCACGTAGTTTCATTTATAATTTAACAAGCTATGTCTTATGAATCACTAGGCTTATTGTGTTCACACTAGTTCTGAGTCCAGACCCTCACTTCTTCAACACCTGGAAAACATTTTATTTCTAGCACAAATTGATTCCCAGCTAGGAAACAGCAGCTTGTTCCTGTGCTGGTGTTGTCCTGTGGCTTAAGTGAAGTTTCTCCCCTGCTCTCTCCTTCTCTCTATCTGAGGTACAGAAACAGGACTTGTAACATTTCCCAGCATTTCTTATGATGTGAAAGATGTCAGAATGATGTTTGTCATCCTACCAGCTCTTGGTTATGCCAGTTCCATTTGAAATAGTCTTCTCTGGAAAAGGGTGGCTGGTATTGCACAGGGTATCTTAAATGAGGGTATGGGCTGTGCCCAAAGGGCTTAGTGCTTCCCTGTCCTTCCAGGAGATAACTGCACCAAAATATCCTACAGCCTCACTTGCCATTTGCATATCTGGGTCTTGATGGCTCAGAACAAGAAATCCAGGTATTAGTAGAGAGGATTAAAGGAAACATCTTGACTTATGACAAAGCTGTTTGGAATCTGAGGCCAGAATCTTGGATAAAATCGAGACACCTGCCTGTCTGAGGGATGAGATTTCTGACTGTGTCATGATTTCCAGTAGAAGTCAAACCTTAAATCCATTAAGATCTTCGAAACATTCTGGCCATCACTGCAGCAATGATGAGCAGTCAGCCTCTGTTCAATTTGATTCCAACCTGGGTTTCTTTACACTGCTCCTAAGCCACTAAATCTGATTAATGGCCAATTTTAGAACGTAGTGGTGAAAGTCCCGCCCCATTTCAAGCTAGAAGAACTGTCACCACTGCCTTTAGTGGGGTCAGAATTGTAGTGGAGCTACAAGTCAGTGATGATGGTGCTGGGAGAGGCCAGCAGTGTGTGGAGGGGCAGGTGTGAGTGTGGAAACACCAAACTGAAGTGCTTGGGCTCTTAAATACTGTTCTGCCAGATTTTCCTGGGGCTCTACCTTGCTCTCTTCTGTTTCTCTGAGATGGAATAGAAATATAAAATGGAAATATTGCAAAATGTTATTGAGGGGTTCAAGAGACAACAAGGAATAAGAAAACTGCATGGCTGATTTTCCTGGGGCATGCCCAGGAATGCAGGATCCATAGGACCTGCTGTATTTGCTGTTCCAGGTTTGTGGAAAGAAACTGTTCCTTCTGCACAGTACAGTCTTCTCAAGAGTGCCAGAGCTCCTGGTCCAGCCCCCACTCCATGTACACATCCAAACCTCCTCCAGATTTCCTGGTTTAAGTTAATCACCACCCCTCAGCATTCCAAACCATAATGATCCATGGGTGAAGAGTCTCCTTGTGTGCCTTCATAAACCAAGACAAGCAGCCCCAGTGGCAACAGAGAAAGGGATCTGAGCTGTTGCAGGAACATTAAATGAGTAATTGTTCAAAAGACCTCCATCCACATTGCCTTAACCTTTCCTACGTCTTCTCTACCTCTGCAAAGTCAGTGCAAAATGTCAGAAGAGTTCCACACTCTTGTATTACACACAGATCAAATCAATGGCGGCAAATGCAAAACAGTAGAGATCATCCTCAAATTTCTTATAATGATCCAAGAAGGCAGCCTGACAACTGAAGAAAGACATTTTTAGGCTATGTGCATGATGAAAAGGAAACCCACAAATTGAAGAAGGATTTTTTTTTTTAGGCTAAATGGATGATAGAAAGGAAACTTGCAAACTGGAGAAAGGATTTTTTAGGCTAAATGGATGATGAAAAGGAAACCCACAAACTGCAAAAAGGTATTTTTAGGCTAAATGGTTGATAGAAAGGAAACCCACGAGTATTACAGTAAGAAAAGGGAGTACATTTGCATTGACCTGTCACAAAGCACAGCTGATTTCTGCCACAGTTTTGGGAAGTCTGCAAGTCAGGAGGAAATTTTGTGGTAACTTTATTTAATTTGAAAGTAATTTTTAAAAAAGTTAATTGAATGTAACAATGAATAACTTCACAGTTAAAACAGATGTGAAGTTATTCATTTGTGTGTTAAGAATTGGTGCTATCCTATCTTCACTACTCCTGACACTTCTAGGACTGCATGAAACAAGCAGTGAGTTTAAGTAGCACATTTACAAGCTTAATGTGGAATAGCTGCTGATTTTGATAGAAGGGAAAAATATGGAAAAACATTTTGTGGCTAAAGAGCAATAACTCTGTATTTTCATGTAAAATATTGGCAGTGACACAGTTAACCCCATCAGCATCAATTTTGCCAAAGCTTTGGTTTCAAAATGCTAGACAGGAATAAGGTGTTCCCCTGATGGTTTGTTGTTTACGGGCTGTCAGCACACTCAGCTGACATTTCACTTCTTTCTGCATGGTTTGCATTTGCAAGATTTCTCTGCAGCCCAGTACTCACACCTACCTGTGCCCCTGAGCTGTATAACACCAGTAAGGACCTTCAACAGATATTTAAAAAATCAATTAAAGCAGCTCTTGCTAAATACAAACATTTTAATAGGCAAGTAAAATACACTGCGATCGTGAGGGCATCAAGAATGTAAATAGACAACATTTCCCCTCTTGACATGTATTTGTGGTAAACAAAGCTATTCATTATGTTTATAATACTCATCCTTTCCTTTCACTTCTGCCTGGTGGAAAAAGCATTTCAAGCAGTGGGCTGATATATTTCTAGCAGGAATCTTCTTTAACTAAGTCATCAGAGTCAAATCAGCAGCTGACAAAATATAAGCATTATGAAACTGAGTTGATGATGTTATTTGTAGAATTGGATTTTTAATGGCAGGTTATTTTTTTTAGCTATGAGGGACAGGAGAAAGATATTTAAGAAATTATCTCATTGTCTTTGAGATTTTTGGTTATCACTGATAATTCACATTTTGTCCACCCAGCCTTCTGTTCATTAAGTCACACAGCATCTGAAGTAGGTAGTAAGAAGGAAGGGAACTTCCCAGCTTGGGCTTTTTCCTTGTGCAGCCATCTGTGGTAAGGGCACTGTCACATCAAGATGCAACACCATCAGTAAAATAACAAAGGCCCAAGAGGTTGCAGGCCTGAGTCAAAGCCCATCACCTGGAGGAGCTGCCATCCAAAATGGGCCTTCCAGCACTCCCCATTACAGCCATTCTCTGGGGCAAATGAGCTTTAAAAATGAACAAGCAAAACAGAAAGGAAAAGGCTGGCCTTTCTGAGGGTTCTCTGAGTATCCCCCAAGGATGTCTTGTGCTTTGCCATGGTCTTGGCTCAGGGTTCACTTTCTTCCACTTCCTACCCCTGGCTCATCTCTCCTCTACTTTGTGTTGTGGTCTCTGCTAGGAACTGAAACTGTGGAAGCAGGATTTAAAGCTGAAGAAGAGTTCATGAACTTTGAAAAGCTTACTTCCTTTCACGAAAAAGAGAAATAGCTAAAGCCATGCTATAAAAAGAAAGACCCTACTTAGTTTTTAACTCCCCTCCTTCTCTGTTTATACACAGGTGACACACAGATAGACAGATAGTGTGAGTACACAAAATGCAGCAGGTGCAATTTAAGGACACAGCAGAGTTTCTTTTTTTAAAGGCAGTTTATGTAACAAAAAGGTCTGGAAACTCAATTTTAAACCACTAAACTTTTTACATGTTTAAGTTTTAGTATTTCAAGGCTCTTTTACAGAGTCACTATAGCAAAAAATCCTGCTGCTATTAAACAGCTCCTCTCCCTGAATGGAAGCTGGACCCTCGACCAGTCCTGACCCATTTCCAAAACCCTCCAGTGCTGCAAATGCTGTTCAGAGAAGGGAGAAGATCTGGCTTCTTCCTTCACTGGGCACAACTGGAAGATTAAATGGGAAGATCCTTGGATCATCTCCGCTGTGAATACTGGTGAATATTTGGATCAAAACCAATAAATTGGAAATGACCATGTAAGGTGAATACAGTGGATGTTTACAATGCACCCTGAGTTGTACAAGTCAAATATTGAAAGCTCTGACATTTCTAGGCTAAGTACAGTAATTTCACGATTACAAGCCGCACGGACTATAAGCCGCACCTCCGGGTGTCGGCAACATTTTGTTCTTTGTCCATACATAAGCCGCACCTGATTATAAGTCGCTCTGTCATTTGCAGTGAGGACCCACCGGCAACAAAGTTGCCAAATAGTAACAGAATCACAGGATCGTGGAGTTTACTGGCTCAGCTCAGGCCGTGTGGGCTCGGTCCGCTTGAGGCTGCTGACGGGGCCAGGTGGCCCAGCTTGGCGCTGCTTCTCGGCGGGGCTGCTTGGGGCTGGCCGCCACTGCTGCCAGGCTCACTCACCCCGGCCAAGCGCTGCCCTGCGGCAGCAGGCAGGGACAGAGCCCGCTGGCACCCGTGGTGCCAGTGGCAGGAGGGGATAGAGCTCCCCCGCTCCCACAGCGGCAGGCGGGGAAGGAGCCCCCCCTCTCCCACGGCAGTGGCGGTTGGCAGGGGTGGGAGCCCCCCACCTCCTCCCCGAGCCACAGGTATGGCAGCACGGAGCCCCTCGCCTCTCCCCCGGGCTGCGCTGCCTGAAGGAGGGAGCTCCCTACCTCCCTCCCCCTCCCGCGCTACCAGCACGGAGCCCAGCTCCACCCGCCACAAAACTGAGTAACCAATTTGTAAAAATCGTGTAAACCCGGGTTTTACTGGCAGGTGCTCGGCTCAGCACCCTGGCTGGCACTTCCGGGGTTGGAAATATCAGAAAATTTTTTACATATTAGCCGCCCCTGAGTGTAAGCTGCATTTCCGGAGTGGGAGCAAAATTTTAGTCATTATGGTGCGGCTTATAATCATGGAATTACTGTAACAAACTTTATTAGCCACAAGAATGCATAATGGAAGCTCAGGGATATGCAAAACTTACTCACTTGTTTTCAAAGGCTACTGCTGCATTCTGATTCACACCCACAACTAATTGCTGGCTGTTACTCATTTTCCCAGAATCAGTAATACAAATTCGAAGAAGGCTGATTTAGAAATCTCTCTTTCTTCAGAAGTCCATTTCAGTGCTGATGAGAAAAACCCCAGCACACTCCTTCAGTGAAGATTACCCAGACTTGCAGGCAAGGATTTAGCTGTACTAATACAAGAGCACAACTTCTGCTCTTTTTTTTTTTTTCCTCTTTCCATTTTTATTCACCAATCAATTCAACAACAGGCTTGATAGTGCCTCAAGGGCATCGCTTTCAACCACATGATCAGCAGATTAACAGAGAGGCTGCAAAATCCTTTCCGCTCAAACTGTTTTAACAGAGGATCAAAATCTTTCTCTCTGCATGAGGATTTTCATTTAGCTAGTTCTTTTTATTGAGTTTGCACATGTTTGGAAAGGAATTAAGGCCTGCAAGAGCACGCAAGATGATCTGGTTTGGCTTCTAACCTTTTCCTTTCAATAGGTGTTTGAGAGTAGAAAGTATTCCAGTTCCTTACGGGAGTGTTGTCCCTTCCACAGGTCCTACACTTGCATCATTACTGGTTGGATCTCACAACCCACAGATGCTGGCCCTGAAAGGACAGAATTTAAAACATTTTGAAAGAGCTGCAGTTCTTGTTCTCACAGAGGGGGATGGATATGTTGAAATAGGCTGTGTGATACAATCTGCAGGAGAAAGGTTTGGGAAATTCAGGAGTTGGGTCAGTCCTGTGGGGTCAAATGAGATTTATAGAGCTCTGCTGAACAATAAAGCAAGCGATTAAATTTGATCGTGTAAATAAAATAAGCAACAATTAACTCTTTCTTGGACACAGCAGTCTGGCTTCTGGGAAGCAACTGTTTGCAACACAGAGGTGAATGGGGACTCCTGCTGAAATCCTTAGTATTCAATGGCCAGATGCCTGAGCTATGAAGGTACAACTACAGCTGGTGGCAGGAGGGTGCATTCAGTGCTGTAGAAATTAAGAAAACATCACACAAAATACCCTGAAACAAAGCAGAAAATCGGGTGCTTTATATCCATCTAGGACATAAAAACACATTTGGAGCTGCAGAGACTGAGGATCAAATGTGAAGGTCCACACATAACATGGGCAAGAGGTTTCTTTGGTTCTAGCACGTGTTGAAACAAAACCAACTCCCTCACTCAGCTGCTGGATGATGAGCCACAGCAGTGAGATAGGACAAGAGCAATTCACATATTAACAACAGAAACAGCAAGAATAAACTCAGTGAAAAAAATCAATAGCTGACATTTGACAGCAATCACTGTCTGGTCAAAAACAAGTCACAGAATTCAGCAAATAGAGGATTTTCCTAAAACTGTGCCTGGATATGCCCACAGTTCTGCTGTCAGTATCCTACAGCTCCAGATTTCAAGCAGAGTGTGTGCACATAGCTGAGGGCAGAGGCATTTTGCCTGACTGCCTGGCAAAAACTCCAATTCTATTTTCATTTAAATCCCTAAACTTTTTTCTGCATTTGCTGGGATCCACATGAGGTGACTTTGGGTCTTTAAGACAAGAGGCTTTATAAAAAGTCATGCCAACATGAAGGAATAAATTAGTCCTTGCAGTGGATGAATAGTGACAGCCAATCTGATTCTACTAAACATTAAAACAGTGCTTGGTTTGCATGAGAAAAACAGGATTTGCCTTCCAACCTCTCCACCTTCCTAAGACTCTCATTTATTTAGGCACATCTGCATTCATTCACCTGAGCATAAATCCAGAGAATTTCTGGGTACCAGCTGCTTTTTCAGCCCTCTGTAGGAGAGCACAGCTTGTTCAGAGGACAAGTGACCTTCAGTAATGCTGCCTCCAGAGCATGGCAGAGATGACTCAGCCAGGCTGGGAGCAAGATGCACCAGGGCTCACAGAGCTGCAGTGGGACAAGCACCACAGGGCACAGCCCGTGGTGGTACCTGACCCTGCACAGCCTGTGACACAGATGAAATGTCTGAACAGGAGGGACATCCTCCCAAAAGGTCTGTTCAGCAGTGGTAGGTGGCTTCTGGAGATGCCCCCAGTGGGGAGTTAGGGGTTGGGATGCTGTGAAGCTTGTGAGATCAGGCATTAGAAAATACCCTACCCCACAAAGTGTTTTTACACTTCTAAGTGGCCAAGCAGGCAGTGTTCAAGGTGAGAGGTCTCAAGCACATGGTACAAAGGTTTTGCTGCAGCTGTACAAGGAACAGTAAATGTGTCTCTCCTCTGAGACCTGCCAGCTGAGAGCCATCTTTTCAGGTTTGGGTAAAAGAGCTAGTCTTTAAGTATCAGCCAAAATCTCTTTATTTTTTTTAGCTGGTTTTAATTTTAGAAAACTTTCCCATCACTTCTACCCCTCCTGCAAATGTATGAAGATTTTTAGAAATGGAAACATTTTGAAGACAAGAACAATACTTGCTAATGAAGTAATTTGTTAGTAAAATAAGTTCCAATCAAGAATATTGACGTGCCTTACTATATATTTATAAATACTACTCCTGTAAGTAAAGACAGCAGGATGGGGCATAAACTTCATTTGAATGCAATCCAATTTAAATCCAAAGTAATCATTGTTTGCTTGTGTATTTTATGTAATTTAAATTCCTGAAGAACCCGTGGTTCTTCATTCTTGACCAAAGAATAATGTGGGAACAATTCTGTGTCTAAACCAGAATTTATTTTCTTTAAACAACATTTCCCATTTCAGATGTTTCAGACTGAACTGCTTTCACCATGCTGAAAATATTTTTCAATAAGTGAATAAAGACAGGGAAAGGATGCCTTCCTTCCTGAAGCCCCAGTGGCACATACAGCAGAAAATCCATGTGGTAGAGGAGATCTTGGAGCGCAGCTGCTGTCTTCACACTTCACCCAAGGGTAGATTGAAGGCCATAGATTTGAATGAAGTTACCCCTGTAAGCTTTGAAAATTCATCTAACAACAGGTCTCGAGGACATACAGCCTGGACCCATACAGCCCCTTGTTCAAGCAAATTAAAATGTTGAGGGAAAAGGGGAATATTTATGTCACTTACATCAGTTAATGGCTTAAAAAAGTTTTGTAACTCTACTTTAGCTCTTGTAAGCTCGGAGCCCTGGGACTGACAGCCAAACTGTTGTGCAAAAACTTTGCAGGCTTAGCCCAGATGCAACGTGCATTGGGCAAAGTCAGGAAGAACATCTGTGGTCTCAGCCCTGAGGCTCACTGCTGTCCGCACTCGTGCTGAAATACCAGTACTGTAGTGAAAGGCTGCACTTCCAGGTGACCTTGAGCTGAAGAGAACAGGGGCAAGGGATTTATTTAAGGAGCCCATCAGGGATGATGGTCTATTTTAAAAGAAAAATAATCTATTTCGTGGGTTTATTACACTTTGGGCCTGGGTGACTGCCAGAGAGAGAGGAGCGCTTCCCTCCTCAGAGGTATGCTGTGAGCCCTCATGTTTTCTGCAGCTCCTGCCTGTCCTCATCGAGTTCCTCTGCACCAGCAACAGTGGGATGCCTTTCCCCCCCTCCCACCACTCATAACCAGAAATGCTCCTTTGACTCCTTGCACCATACCCAGTTCCTGCAAACCAGAGGGCACTGCAGTCTCTGCAGTGAGCTGCCGCTGCCAGTGTTCCTTCCAAGGTTGCAGTGAAGATGCTGAGGAGAAGGTTTGCTGGGTGTTAAATTCCAGCAGGAGTGGAACAGGGGGGTTGCTGCAGTGTCCACTCTGCTATTTGGAGCAGGGTGGTGCTGCAGTGTCCATTCCGCTGTTTGATGCACCAAAGCCTCTGCCTCGGGGATTTGCCATCAGCTGCAGTGTGCGCAGTCTGCTGCAGGATCCAGCACTGAGCCCTGCTGAACCTCAGCTCCCTGGGATGATGGGTGAAGAGAGGGGTCAGCTTTAGCAGCCTTGGGAGGAGGGAGAAGTGCAGTTTATGGCGAGGCTTTGTGCTCTGCCCTGCATTTGTTCAAACCCAGGTGAAGGGATGCATGACAACAAGCTGACAGTTTATCTGTTTCTGTCCCTTTTTCCTGCATTCCCATGCCTCCCCATAAGGCTGCCTTGAATCCAGGTTAAGTAATTCAGGATAACAGAGTCACAAAAAAAGACTAATTAATTCCTCAGGTTTCATTAGACATTAAGGGTAATCACTGTCTGAAACTTCAGACAGGCCCTGGATGAACACGAGCTGTCATCAGTGCCCGGTAGGCAGCAGCCAGCAGTCTGGGTAGCAAATTTAGCTCCCATCTGAATTTCAGGAACCCCAAAATGTAGATCCTGATTTAAAAGTTTGTCCTGGCATATGGAAATAACTGTAGCTATAGCTGAAACTGGCAAACGTGAGAAATTTATTTTAGATTAATTCTGCATTTAAGGAAAAAAAACCACCATCTTGTGGGGGAGGGCTCTGAATGCCTTTTTTTCTTCACCACTGAAAAGCACTAGAATGCCTTGGGCTGGGTGAGCTAAACTAGTGCTGAGTTCATTGAAGGAAGGATTTAAAATCTGTCTTTTCTGAGGATTTGGCCTAAGAGCCTGGAACAGTTTACTCTTTTTAACAAAATACAAAAATTCTTCTTCCTGCCAGGCAAAGAAAACTCCTGCACAGTCTTTCTCAGGGACATAAATCTCTCTTGTGCTGAAGCAATGGAATCGTCTTTATGAATCTAGGGGTAGCAAAGTTTAGCTCATAAGGCTAATTTCAAAGTAGCTCATATTGACTCACTTGTCTGATTGCAGATATTTATCCGTAATGAAAAATCAGTATTTTTTCATATTTAGGAATCAATCTTTGAAAGCAGAGCTTTCCCTGCTGTCAGTATCAAGTAGAAGAAATTTCTCTGCTACTGATATATGGCACTTCCAATTCTACATCCTAAAATGACTCCACTCAGTCCAGACACCTGTTTCCACTTTAACCTGTGCCATCTCCTTCTGAGGAATGTGTCAAGTTCCCTGAGATGGAAAACAATAAAGCAACCCATGAATCCTGTTAAAAGTCAATGAATGTCAGGAGTAATCATCCACTGGGAAATTTCTCCCAGTAGTTTTATGTGTCAGAGTCAGGTTAGTGAAACTTTTCATAGGGATCCTATTTCTTTAGCAAGCCTTGCTGCTTCAACCTCCTCTGACTTGTAAAATGAACAAGAATTTTAAAATCTACCCCAAAGTTTAATGAGGCTATTTTATTTCCAGGACATTTCAATAGGCCTTAAGCTAAGCACTAATACAAGCTCACAAATAATACAGGCAGCACAAATGCAACGTTTTATGGCACAGATATGGAAAATTGAATAGAACCCACATATCTTCACCTCGTTGTGTCTCAGTGCAATAATAAAATTCATCTGAAAGCTCGTTCCTAGAATTAATAAACACGTGGAACTGCAGTGCTGGGAGCGTTAGGTCAGGAGCAAATTAATGTCACTGAGGCAGTGAAGCCTGACTAGGTAAGGCATGTGCCGTGTTTGGGCTGCTGAGAAGGCTCCTTCCTTCCACTGCTGAATAACTCTTGCCCATGGTTAGCAGAGGCAGCAATGGTGAGATGTGAAGATGGCCTGTCAGGACAGTCTGGCTCCTGAAATTGTTAATAGAGCCTTTACAGGCTCCTACCTAAAAGGTTACCAAATTGAAAAATCCAAAACCAGCCTTATGTTGCTTATCCCTATTCAAGAAGAGAAATGATGAGTTGTTAGGTGCTCTCTCCTCTTCCCTTGCATTCCCACCACTGGGATTTGCCTGTTCCTCTGGACATGAAGGCCATAACCACTGAGGTACAGAGGGAGTCACACACTAAAGGTCTGTGGGCAAAGCGCCAGAGATTCATGGCATCAGCAATGGCTCACAGAGACCCAGGAATGAGAGTGAACGCCTGTCCTCTGCCCCTCAGTGGTCATCCACCCCCGGGTAAGGGCAGCCTCTAAAATATGACCAAAACAATAGTTAAACAGAAGGTGATCGCAGAATATGAGCCTTCCTTGTGTCCCCAGAGTCACCTCCCAGCAGGTGCCTTGGCAATCTTCCCAGGATAACAGGTAGCCTTAAATCCTTGGTGGCCTCATCCAAGGCCACTAAGAAACAGCAGCTCCCATCAGCTTATTTTCTTTTTAGACACTCCAAGGCCCACAAGCAGAAGTGGCACTGAGTATGGGCAAAGCCAAAGAAAGGAAAATTGTGTTCAGCTTTTCTAGCTGTTCTGGTGGGCAGTTTTGTAGCGCCTGAGATTTGAGAAAGTGCCCAGAGGGTATCACAAGGGATCCATCACATGTGTGTGTTGTGGTAAAAATACAGAATTTAGTATCACGCCAGTGTTAAAATAATATTTCTCCAGCCATTTGTTGATTTAAAAGACATCCTTCTTTCTGACCCATGGCACAGCCTCTGCTATTCCAAACAATATAGATTTCCTGGCCAAATATTTTGTTTAATGCTATTGCCAGAAGAGACAGGAACCTGCATCACAGTTTTCCATATTATCCCAGACATCTGATGCAACATCTCTAGAAATGGCTGGGCCATGACAAGCCCAAACTGCTCATCATCTGCTTAATCTCATCCAAAAATTAGACATAAACATTTCCCACTTCTATTACATTTCTGTTGCCGAAGTTATGAGGCTGGGAAGGCTTTTTTAGCATCTTCAAAGCATAAGCAAAAAAAACTTTGTCCCCTTCTCTCCCCAGTTCTGATTGTATGTCAGTATTTCTTGGCTCTGAAGTCTATAATCAGTGTAAGTGGGTTAGGGGATTTGGGACTAAACAATAGAACAAATGTCATTCATCAGCAGAGACTCTTTGGCAGGAGCTGAACGAGGCTAATGCCAGACACAGAGACTGACACAAGTAAGCAAAGAAACAGTAAAAAGTTTCCCATTTCATTGGAAATGTGCAATACACAGATTTATAAACTAATCAAATAACGAGCAAAATGCTTACTAAGAAGATTAAAACTCTTCATTTCTTACGTAAATGGAAGCTTTGCAGAAAATGAAAAAAAATAAAAAGTGTAAGCATTTATTTCTAAAAATTACTTTCATCTTTTTCAAAGCTTAGACAGAAATTATTCCTTTTCTTTCCTCCAGCAAATGAAAGTTCTGTTTTCACTGCCTGAGGATCTGACTACCTTGTCACACATTCTGCACACACACTCTTAGCCAGCTACTAAAACAGAGGTAATAGGTTATGTTACTTCTGGAGGGAAGGACTGTTCTCTCAGGGATTGGAATAGGTACGAAATGCATAACATTTCTAATCTAAAATAGTAAATTTCCCCCAATATTTTGCATTTTCAAATTTCAGATTTTGCCATATAATTGAAATGTCCCAAGTGAGAAATACAAATTATTTTAGTGAGGTGGTTGAATTCTGAAACAAATTCATTTCAACAGCACTGATTAAACAGTATTTCCACATTCTTTGCTAGTCTGATTCATTAAACAAACAATCTCTCAGTGATCCATATTTCACAACTATTCGAGGACATCATTCACAGGGCACTACAACAGAGTAGATGAATAAACTTTACTGGTAGTTTAGTCAAAAACCTAATTGATCACAAACAATAATTGTGTTTACCAGAAAAAATATTTACATTTTTTACGTATGCAAAACTGGCAATATTGGCTTTCACAGTGACAACAAATATTAGCAGCTCTTTCTGTCAATGTATCTTTTTTTATTGAGTATGAAAGAACCTCATCCTTAAACAACTGACTTCCTTAGTTCATTGTTAACCTTCATAAAGTTAATTCTTCACATGGCTTTACAATGTGCTTCCCATAAAAATGGCACTTGTCCTTAGCTTTTTTTATGGGTTCTAGGTAGTAAACTTCAAGAAAAATCAGAGATGTTTGCAGTAATGGCCAACTAAGCTGTCATCTGACCTAGAAATTGAACTTCTTGAATCACAAGCACAACTGAGCAGCTTAATTTCCTATGACATCTGCAGTTACATCTGGACATTTCCCTTTAGTCCATCTGTATTTGGCAGTCCTGCAGTGTGTATCATTTGCCCAAAGAATGCCAGATTGCTGCTGACCCTCACAAGTCCACATGTTTTTGTCTTCCTTTGAAGAGAGACAGGTCCTGGCAGCTCTGTTAAATTTTTTTAATAATCACATGTCTCTATCTCAACTCAAAATAATCCACTCCCGTCCTGAGATGGACACATTTTCGATCCCCTGCATCTTGTTTGCTATGTCCCATCTCAGAGTGACCATGAGTTTGTGAAAATGGGGCTGTCACCCAGAACAAAACCTTTTTATACCTCACTGGTTCAAAACCAGTTTCATGACTTTTCCATGAATACTCCAACATAGGATAGAAAGGGATCTTCTGAAATTCAGGCCAAATTATTCCAGCATTCCCTGGAACTTGCTTAGAATTTTCCATGAATAGTACTGTGCTAGCCTTCCTGCAATAACTATTTGTTCCTCTGTGCTACTCATGGCAAACCTGAACAGCCTGTCATCTTCCTTTAGGATGACTTCTAACAACACTAAAGCATCTATGAGGAACATTTAAATCCAGACAAGCTAAATCACTGTCCTAGATATTTTTCTTTGCTCAGTGTGATTCTCTGAGGGCTGCATCTCTTGTGACTCTTGCTGCGACATTTGCTATTTCTGCAGAGGTGAACGTGATAGCTCAGCTGGGGAAATGAGACCCGGATCCATCCAGCTGCAATTCTGCATTTTAATAGCCTCAAAACAAAGTTATTTCACATGCCTCTGTTAAGATTTCTGTCACAAATCTTACAGATAAAATTACAGGAAAAAAAAAAAGCTTGCCAAAATAGCATTACTTAATTAGGAATATTAATAGAGAGCAAATTCTAGATTTGAAAAACAAACTTTTCACTGTTCCCACACCTTGCCATATCTGCAGCCCTTGCATACTCAGTAAGCAAGCAGGGAGCCCTTGGGACAATATGGAAGGAGTGTAGTACAGGTCGAGCTTCGAATGTGTGCAGTGGGCAGTCTGAAGATCCAGAGATTTTTTTTTCTGAAAAAAAAAACCTCATCAAATCATTTCACATGAAGAGGAAGCCAAGGAAAATCAAAATCCATGTGAGCATTCCCAGAACAGAAAATGATGGGGATTTCACTATATAATTAGTTTGCTGCATATTGCTCTCTTATTTCTTCAAGTGCGTCATACCTTGAGTGGTTCTCAGCCACGTGATGACTGAGGTGTTGATGAGCCACTTTTCTCAGCCTTGCCTCTGTTTTGGGCTTAAAAACCAGATCCAGTAGAGGTGAGTCAGTTCTACTCTGCAGTGCTGACCACATTCTGCTTTAGACAGATGGTGAGTCATAACAAAATACCTATTATGCTCAACTGATTCAGGGCTTTATAGAATATAAAACATTCCTGCCTTGTACAAACCACAGTATGTTTGTACATACGTAACTTTCTGCCTAGTTTCTCAGTCAGAGTGAAGTCACTGTTAGCTCTGAGATTCAGGGAGGGGTGGTGCTGTTGGTTTTTGTGTAGTGTGAAAAAGCACAGCTGCAGCCCTGCTTTCTTGGGGCATGTAAAGAATGGTGTTCAAGGCTTCCTGTGCACTGTGTGCTCCAGTTGCACACTGCACTTCCACTGGGAAGGAGGAGCAGCTCCACAGCTTGTCCTCTGCATAATGCATTATTGAAGTGTTTGTACTCCAGACAAATGTGAACGTGCTCTTTTGTTACTGTGTCCAGAGAGTTAAAAAGGGCTTAGTTGTGGCCAAACAGATCTTTGTCTTCCACTGAAATATTTTGAGAAATACCTATGTTAAAGGGCTTCTCTCTTAATGTAAGAACTGCCATTCTTTCAGTAACAACCTCTTTTAACCTAGAGTATTCCTGACAAAACTCCCTGTTGCTCTGGAAGCTGACTCAGTGCTGTCCTCAACAGCCTGTGATGGGTTGGATACCAGATGACCACCAAAACCACAACCTCCAGAGGACAGGGAAGAGAAAATATAACAAAAAGTTTGCAGGTCAAGGTAAGGACAGGGAGGTGATGCAGCAATTTCTCTCATAGGTGAAACAGACCCAACTTGGGGAAAGTTATTGAATTTATTATCAATCAAATCAGAGTAGGACAATGAGCAATAAACCGAAATCTTAGAACACCGTCCCCCACCCCTCCCTCCTTCCTCAGCTCAACTCTATTCCTGATTCTCTACCTTCTCCCTCCAGCAGGGAATGGGGACTGCAGTCAGTTCATCACACATTCCTCCTCAGAGGGAGAATCCTCACTCTCTTCCTGTGCTCCAGTGTGGGGTTCCTCCCACAGGAGACAGTTCTCCATTAAATCTTGAACTGGACCCTTCCCATGGGCTGCAGTTCTTCCCGAGCTACTCCAGCATGGGTCCCTTACACAGTGTGCAGTTCTTCAGGAACAGGCTGGTCCAGCATGAGTTCCTCACAGGATCACAAGTCCTGCCAGCAAACCTGTTCCAGCATGGGATCCTCTTTCCCAGGGTCCACAGGTCCTGCCAGGAGTCTGCTCCTGTGTGAGTTTCCCATGAGGTCACATCCTCCAAGGGCATCCCCCTGCTCTGGCATGGGTCTCCTCCATGGGCTACAGGTGGATCTCTGCTCCCCTGTGAACCTACATGGGCTACAGGGGCACAGCTGGCTCACCATGGTCTGCACCACAGGTGCAGCACCTGGAGCACCTCCTCCCACTCCTTCACTGGCTTTAGTGTCTGCAGAGCTGTTCCTCCTACATTTTCTCTCTTCTCTCTTTGGCTGCAGTTGCTCTTATGCAGGTTTTTTGCCCCCTTCTTAAGTCTGTTACCCCAGAGATGCTGCCATCGCTCACAGGCTTAGCCTTGGCCAGTGGTGTACAGGATTTCTCCCTGTATCTTGGAGCCATCTGGCACTGGGGGAAGTTTCTGGAAGCTTCTCACAGAATTTGCCCATTATGTCCCGCCACTAAAACCTTGCCACACAAACCCAGTACACAGCCACATTTCTCTGATTGTTCTGGTGAGCTCCCTGTCTCCTGTGTGCCAGTCCAGGAGACCAAGCTCCACAATACTCAATTGTAGCTTGTCCTGCTGTACAGCCTGTCCTGAACAAAGCAGTAAAATCATCACTATGAGGTATAATCTCCAAAATGACCATGACTTTGTTCCCTTCTTCCCCTCACTCATCCCATAAAACCATTCATCTGAGCAGTTGCTTACAAGCACAGGCACGATGTTCACAAATCCCACCTCACAGTGGAATCTCATCTCTTCTGATGATCCCTTTTTTATAGTCTGCCACTTCCATTCACTCGCATGTATTCAGCTGTGAGGCAGCAATTTAACCCCCCATCTGGCACTACTAATTTGCACTGATAACTTCATGCCTCCTCTGAAACAGCCTTCTATTTCTAACACACTTGAAAAGAGGACCTTTTTGAGGCTTTCTAGCAAAAGAAAAAATGTCTGGGCTGTGTCTTGTGATATCACGAACACTGGTTTGTTTTCATATTCAGTGTAAGTGCTGCAGAGCAAGTGCGCATCTCCAACACTGCAGTGAGTGGGTAGTAGTTGTTATCCTTTTGCTCTGCTATTTGTCTCTGAAATACTAAGGGGACTCTGCTCCCAAACCCTGCCACCCTGCTGTCTGTATGTGCCTATAAGACTGAGATTAGGAGTAAGGATGCATCTCTTCAACCCCTCTGCATTGTGAAATGCAAAGATGTATGTGGCTCTAAGGGGATGCAGACTGGGTACCAGGAGTGAGAGTGTTTTGTAATCTAACACTCCAGGACATCTTTAAACTGACTCTATCAAAAACTTGAGGACTGACATTTACTTTTTGAATCTAGGTAATTGTTAATGTTGTGCTCATAGGGAAAGAACAGCAAGAAAGATAATTACAGTAATTTCACGACCATAAGGCGCACCAGACTATAAGGTGCACCCCCCGGGAGTCGGCAAAATTTGCAACTTTGTAGATCATATAAGGCGCACCAGACTATAGGGTGCACTTTTTTTTTGCCACAAAGATCCGTGCCGCGCGCAACAAAGTAATGAATTAGTAACAGAAACCCACAATCGTTAGTTTACTGGCAGGTGCACAATTCGGAAACATTTTTCACGGATCGGAGTAGGCTTTCAAAGGCAGCCCCAAGCATCCTCCCCATGCAGTGGGCCCTGGCACTCCCGCCCGCACCCAGTGCCAGCTGGCGCAGCTCAGTGCAGCCGCAGGGCTGCCTCCCCCCCGCGGCTCCGTTGTGCCGCCGTGCTGTTCCCTCTCGCGGCTCCGCGGAGCTGCCCTGCTGCCCGTCCCTCGCTCAGCTCGGCGCTCCTGCCGTGCCATTCCCCCTCGTGGCTCCGTTGTGCCACCATTCTGTTCCCCCTCGCAGCTCCGCAGAGCTGCCCATCCCTCACTTGGCTTGGCACTCCTGCTGTGGCGTTCCCCCTCACAGCTCCATTGTGCCGCCATGCTGTTCCCCCTCGCGGCTCTGCGGAGCTGCCCTGCCGCCTGTCCCTTGCTCAGCTCAGTGGCACCACCACCCTGCCGTCCATCCCTCACTCAGCTCAGTGGTGCCACCGCTTCTAGGCCCCTTCCCTGTGGTCGGCAGCAGCACCACTGCTTCTTGCCCCTTTCCTGCGGCAGCAGCGGCACTTCACTCCCCTCGTGGCTGGCGGCGCCCGGTGGCTCTTCGCTTCCCCCCGCAGCCAGCGGTGCCCGGTGGCTCTTCTCTCCCTCCGTGGCCGGGCCACACCTGCTGCTGTCCAGCAGCTCCTCGTTCCCCCTGCGCCAGGGCCGGGGCCAGTGACAGCTCCCTCCCTCCCTGCGCAGCTCCTGCCAGCCGTGGCCGCCTGCTCTCGCCCCACCTCACGACTCAGCGCTCCTGCGGCACCACCCCCCCATTGCGGCTCACACTTCCGGGGTGGCAAATATCGCAACTTTGTGCATCATTAAAGGCGCACCGGACTATAAGGCGCACTTCCAGGTTTGGGGGAAAATTTTAGTCAAAAGGGTGCGCCTTATAGTTGTGAAATTACTGTA
>PYHW01009533.1:53757-126552 GCA_013186435.1 Turdus rufiventris | reverse complement strand
AAAAAAAAAAAAAAAAAAAGGCTGCGAAGTTCTAACTTGGAACAGCACTGAGAGGTTTGGGGGGTTGTGGTGCGGAAGCGGAAAGGACGGGCGGAGGGAGCACCGCCGGCATCGGGAGAGCCGTGGCCAGGATCCGTGACGGGGCAGCCCGCGTTACATAAGGCGTCGGCTCCGCACCGCTCCGCAGCGCGGAGGCCGGGCCGGGCTGAGCCCCGCCGTGTCACGGCACAGCGGCTCCGGAACCGCGGCACGCAGCGCCCGAGGCGCCCGGGACGGCGGCGCCGGGGCACGGAGCGCGGCTGCGGGGAAGCCACGGGGGGCTGCCGGTGGTCCCTGCGGGCAGTGCCCGGTCCCGCGGGCACCCCACGGGCTGGGCGTTATGTAACCCATCGCCTTCCTTGCACGAACACCTCTCCAGCGAAACGGGCCGAAGTGCCGAACGCCGTTTAATTGAAGGAATTAATGTTATATTGCCTTTTCTTCTTGTTGCGTGGTTGGGTTTTGGTTTTTAAATTTTATTTCTCCCTCCTTTCTGAGGGAGCACAATCTGAGCTGCACAATCACAACAGCTATTGCCCGTGGTCCTGTCCTGGAATCAGGGAGCAGCGCCGCTTGCCAGTCGGGAATTGCTCCCCAGTCCCGTGTCGGGGGGGGCAGCATCGGGGCGGGGGACGCGGAGCCGCAGGGCGCTGCAGCACGGCCGCCTCCGCTGCCGTCTGCCGCGGTGCTGAACATACACAGACACACAGACACAGACAGACACACAGACACAGACACCTCGCACCCCCCGGTCCCGGAGCGGGCTCCGGCGCTGTCCGCAGTGCTGAACACACACCCGGACACACAGACAGGCACCGACACAAACGCGCGTCCCCTCCTCGTCCCGCTCGGGCCTGGCGCTGTCCGCGGTGCTGATTCTCCGCCGAATCCCGGCGCGGTGCGGACGATGCAGTGCCCCGGGCGGCACAGCCCGCTCCGGCCCGACAGCGCAGAACGCTCGCAAACCTTTCTCCCCGCTCTGAGCTGGGAATGGCGCTGGTTCCCCTTCTCCTCCGACCTTCCCTTCCCCGCTGGCCTCCTGCCGCCCGCACGGCCGAGAGGCACAGCCCAGCTGCCTCCCCTGGCTCCAGCCGGCCATGAAGCTGGCGGCGAAATCACCCCCTTCTCCCTGCCTTTCTCTGTCCCCGCAGCAGCCCAGTGGCTGGAGACAAAAAAACCGAACGGGTCCCACTTTAAATATATATCCTTTTTTTTCCATTTCAGTACCATCAACACCGTCCCCTCCCCCTTCCGAGCCCGTGCCCGCGGTGGTCTCCCACCTTTACCTGGGCTGGCGGAGCGCGGCACGGCGGGGTCGGTGGCTTGGTGCCGCAGCTGGATGGGAGGCAAGGACAGGAGGCTGCTGACCTCCGCGGGTCTCCTTCTTCAATGGATCGGGAACCGTGCCCTCATCAAAGATGGCCGTCCGCTCCTACGTCAGCAGCTTTTAATAGCCCTCCCCGGCGGGGGGAGCGGGAGGGGGCAGAGCGGGCCGGGCGGGTTTGAGTCATCGCCGCCGCACCGCTCCCTCCGCCGGCCCCGCCGCCTCCCGCAGCAGCCCCGCCGCCGCCTCCCCGGGGCCGAAGTCGGGGCAGGGGGCTGGGGGCGGCTGCGGGCGAACCGCCCGGGCAGTGGGGCAGGGGCCCTCCCGCAGCAGCGATTTCCTCCGCCAAAGGGGTGGTCCGAAGAGGGTATCCCTCTGAAGTCCCCGGTACTCCATATATGGCCAATCTACGTGGGCTTCTATTTTTATGTGTGAATTCCTCCTTTTCTCCCCTCTTTTTATTTGTCAGAACATCCTGCCAGGGGTCTGGGTGTGTTAATCTGTTTATACTCCCTCTCCTCCCTCTCCTCTCCTAAGTCGGAGCAGCCAAACACGAGGAAATCCATGTTTAAGGACGTGTGTTGCAACTGATCATTTGAAGGACAGGTTCAAAAACGAGAGTGAGAAATAAAAAACAAAGCCTGGGCAAATACATGAACACACACACAGCACAGTGAGCACATCCCATTGCTGCCGAGGAAGGAAACAGTAACTGCTCAAGGAAAGTGTCTGGCTTATTTATCATTAATTAATTAAAATATTCATTCTGAACATACCTAATGTGGAGCAAATTGAGCTGTCTCCAGTGTGATTTCTAATGGGGGAGGAAATCCTTTCATTTCATACAAAACGGTGTAAGTTTGTAAAATTCATCTCTTAATGGGGATCTTAATGAAGGTTGGGGACTGCAGTCAAAGTGCGATGCTCTCTTTCATAACCTTTCACTCCACAAGCCTTAGCGCTTTCATTTATGGAACCACCCAGACCAGGAGATGAGCAGCAATGCCTCCCTCTTCCCTTTCTGAGCCTCTCCTGCGAGCAATAAGCGAACCCTGGCTGGGTTTAACTCTGGCACTGCGCGTGCAGGCTTCTCTGAACAGTCTGTGAATGGCAGAGTCAAAACATCAGTTCCACATTAGCGACAATTCCATCCTNTTTTTTTTTTTTTTTTTTGCCAAGGCGAAGAAAACCGGAAGAGAGGGAAGGCGATGCAGCTGTATTTTGGAGCGCCTTCATCTCGTGTTATGGTTGTATGGGCGTGGGGGAGGAACGGGGAGGGGAGGGAGGCGCGGGGGAGAAGGAGAGAGAATTGCGGGTGATTCCTCCTCCCCTGCTCTGTAGTTCCTCACAGAAAAACCTGACTGTAGATCGTGCTTTGTGAGTCTCATCCTCTTCCTACGAAAGTATGTCCTTCAGACTCTTTTGAAAAGAAACAGTCAAAAGTTTGCTAAATATACGAGAAGGAATTCTCAGTTGAGAGGGGCTGCCTGCTGCATTAGAGTATCTAAATGAGCTGTGTACACGGAAACCGCAGGGAAGGAGAAAACCTGTCATGTTCCCGGGCTATAAACACAGCCTGAGATTAACACCGTGCAGACACCCACCCCTCCAGGTGAGGGATCTGGAACAGCAGCCTGATTGGGAAACAGATTCAGTGTCATAAACGGCAGTTTGGGAAAACAAGCCTTTCCAGGCCAGCTCCTGCGGTGGCTAATCGTGCCCAGAACTCGGGTTAGGTGTGCACTGCAGATGGCAAGAGGAATCCCAGAGTGAGCCCTGCTCTGGAATCCAGGCTGTCCCTGTGCATGCATCGTGCAACTTACTAGCACACACGGAAAGTTAAAAAGGAATTGTCAGTCAGACAGCAGCTTGGCTGATAAGTGCTTCAGAAATAAGTATGTTTTTTGAGAGAGTAATACTAGTGCTTATTAATAATTCATATGAACTGTAGATAAGAGAAGAAAAAGAGAGATTATAAACTGTCGTTTCGGCTAAGCCACCAGCACTGCAAAATGCTGGCTGGGTTTGGATTCAGCCCAATAACGCCTCAGAGAAGAATTTCAGTCCATTGGATACCAGCAGGGATGAATTTGGCTCCTTGCATCAAAAGTCAGGGAGGAAAATGCAGTGAAGGCAAAATAAAATGCAGCATAACTTGGGGAAAGAGATGTAAGGAATGGCAAAAGGATGAGAAAGCAGAGAGGGAGTGGGAGGAGAAGAGGTAGTTTTCCAGTGAGAAAACCGGGTTCAATTTAAGATTCATTTTCCAGCTCTGCTGCAGCAGAAATCACATAGTTTAATACATCAACATAAGACAGAATCATTAAATAGATCACAAACATCGCCCAGTAAGCTTAGTAGGAACAACTACCTTTCATACAGTTATTCTGGAAACGAGCAAGGGAAGGGAATGGATCCTGTGTTGTTCAGGAATGTGGATGCCTCTATCCTGGAAGATGCAGAGGGGGGCAGGGCTTTTGCACCGCAGCGCCAGGATTTCTGTCGCAATAAGTGCTACTAAGGAATTAATTAACTGATTCTTTAGCATCTTTTAAGGATTTAAAAAAAAAAAAGCAAGAAGAAAAAACACATGGAGAGTTTATTGACTATCTGGTAGTATTTAAACACTCGTTTCACGCTGTGTTCACACTCCTATAAATGGAGTAGGAGATGAGAGAAAACTGGAATGTGGTCTAAGAATGATTCAGCTCTTACTTAATTATTCAGGTAAATATTCAGCAGGCAAGTACCTGTGTGCACAACCCACGAAAAAGGAGGCAGGGAACATGCTCTCCTGCATGAGAGCAGCATGATGTGTGTTCCCATATCACCATCCAGGAGCCAGAGAAGGGCAGAACAGGCAGAGCCTGCACAGGTTAAGAGGGGGAAAGAACAGCCCCTGTTTTGTCCATGGTTTGAGATCTGGGGGCAGTGGAAGCTTCCTGGTTGCTCACAGCATCACCTTCAGCCTCCAGATTGTGCCCCTGTGTGCTGCCAGGCTGAGAGGCAGCCAAGTACAGGAAACACCAAAATGCTGACAGTGCCACCAGATCCTGGATGTTATTTCCTGGGTTCTTTTGAGCCAGTTGTAACACAAAGACTGTCTTGATTCTCTTTACCTTCCTCAGACACTTCGTTTTTTTTTTTTTCTTTTTCAGCAAAGAGGGAAATATCTTGTTTATCCAAGTGCTGCTCATCCTTACCTCAAGTATGTGGCTGGGAAATAAATTGAACTAAGCATGAAGCAAATAGGAGAGGAAAAATGTACCTGCTTTGGCACTGAACATTTCCCAGCCTCTCCAACTTCTACCTTTTCCCAGGCTGAGATGCTGAGGCATGCCCCAGTCTGGTAGGGACTGGGCAATAAGAACAGTTTTAGGATAGAGCCCTTTATACAGAACTCCTAATTACCTCCTGTCATTCACTGCTCTTTATGTAACTCTGAATTTTGACCATCAACAGTACTTGCATCTATGTGCCCCAGGCTTTTTTCTGATTAAATTTGAGGAAATGGTTGGGCCTAATTTTTCCCTGCATTTTCAGGATCTCTAGATATACAGTTAAGCTGTGGGCTTTTTTTATTACCTGTCTATGATCAGGGGCTCCAGTTTAGGCCAAACCAAGATTCCTCTGAGGCTTATGTTCAAAAATAGAGGTTTAGAATACAATTGTAACATAAACTCTTGGAGATGAGTCCCCACCGATTTCCTGATCACTCTTTAGATGTCAGCACCAGATCCCCAAATGTGTTTTGGTACCTGATTCCTGACTAGTTGCTTAAAGAGCAACCAAGGCTTAAATATTTGGTAAGTCTGGGTTTCACTACTGCCCCCACCTCCACCTGCCTTGTCTAGGTCCTTTTCACAGCTAAGCTATAACTGTGTCATTTCCTGCAATGCCAGACTAACATCTATTATCCCTTATACAAAGGAGAAGTAGTAAAAATACAACCATATCTCTGAGAATTATCATCTGGTATAGAGGTAGGACTGGTCTGGGGTCTCCAGAAACCTTGCCAATGGGAATTTTAGGCCCAGCTCAGCTTTCATGAGGAAAAAGCTCTGCCCAAGAAAGTCTCAAAGGTATTGGACACAGAAGGAGGACTACAACCATTTGATCTATATTATATAGAGGAAAGAAGATACAGAAACAGCTTTCTCTATGTTCCTGTGTCAGAGACAGCAGCTAAGGATTAAACTCCAATTTTAAAATTAAAACAATCCTGATTTAGTAAAACAAACCGTCATCAGATTTTAATTCCCCTCCCGTGCATGTGACCTTAATTTGGGAACCGTTTCAAAAACCTGCCTGAAAGCTGAATTAAGAAAAGACAGAGGACAGACAAAGCAGTGTGAATGGCGGTGATCTCTTTTTATGGTCTGAGATCACTCACCGCACAGTAGTGGTGGTTTGAGAGTTCTTATTTTCCAGCCCGAGCACCGAAGGGTCAGAAACCGTTTTCTGAGGTTTCCAAGGTTGTTTATTCTTTCTTTTCTAAGGAATTTTCTCTATGACTTGCAGCAGTTCATCCTGCAGGTGAGTCGAGGCACTCTCTCTGCCCTCTGGGGCAGGACTTATCTTTTACACTATAAATTACGCATACACTGTTTATAATTACTCTCCAATACATGACGCCTACATTGCATTGTCCAGTTTTCCCTTAAACCAATCCAGAATTGACATCCTAACCCAAAACATGGATGACATGAAGAAGAAGAAAGAAAGACCACGCCCTAATTCCTCCATCTTGTGTTCAGACTCCTAATACAAACAACTTTAAAACTTGCCTTTTCTACCTTTTAACACTCTAATTTATACTCTACTTATTTTTTGCAACTTTGTAATTCTTCATATAAGGATGGTAATTTTTCCCAGGGACTTAAATCAAACTCACGGGGGTTTTGGACACCTTGCCAAGGCATTGGAGCCCCCTGCCCAGATTCCAGGGAAGCCAGGGGAATATCCTGGGTTCCCACAAAGCAGGACACAGGCTTAACTGAGAACTGCTGTTTGGTGCTGCAGCCTCCTGTTGCTTTTGCCTAACTTTTCCATGAAAACACAGTGGCACACACCAATATATTAGCATGTAATGTCACTTGCTTGCACTTCCCCATATGATTTTAGCCATATACCCTGACAACTAATCTTTAAGTGAGTGCAAATTAAAGTCCTGGTTTAATCCACACTTTTAACAAGGTTATGCTTTTGGGTGCTATTGCTTGTTTACAGGAAACACAGGTTATTTAAAACTGGGACTTTTGGAACTGAGAAGTGCAATTCTCTTTGTGCACAGGCTTTGAAATCAGTGGAGCTGTGATGAGTTCAACAAGCTAAATGGTGATTTTTAATAATCCACCTGGAGATGAGGGTATGGCTGGTCCTTCTTTTATGGCTGTAATTGCCAACTGCACAATACATGTGTTTGTTACCATATTTATTAAATCATTTTTGAATGCTGTGAAGTGGTGCACGAGTACTAACTTCATTCCACTTGTGCCTGATTATACTGAGCGAAGCAAATGGAATTTAAGAAGGGAAATAGAAACCTCAGTAATCTTGAAGCAAAAGACAAAAATGTAAAGCAAACCAGAATGCCCCTTCTCCTCCCAGATTCTGGTTTCTCTCCATAACATAGACAGCCTTTAGGGTCCCCTACAGATGTGTTGGTTCAGGGCCCCCAGCTGAGCTGTCAAAAGCCACAGCACCCGAGGATCTCCTGAACATGCTGGCCCACACCAGAATGAAGGCTAGAGCTGCCATGTCAGACCATGCCATCATGGTGACATCCTCTGAGTTTAGCATATCATGCCACTTCTTGGCTCTTTCATAAGGAGAAACACCGATCACTTCCCTGGCATCCTGATGTGTCTCCCACCCTCACCTGTGAGGCAGCCTCAGCTAATGCTCTGAACTCTTTTGACCTTAATTTTTTCTACCTGGCTCTGATTTGCTCCATCCCAACCAGGATGTGGCTGTGGCTCCACCTCTCCCTTACACAGATAAAAGGGCTGGTGAGACACAGACACTCTTTTGGCATGAAACTTCCCTTGTGCAAACTTTAACCTGGAGAATGAGTTTGTACTTCAAAGAGGGGCAGAAAGCCCCAAGTTTTTTTCTCTCCCTTGCTGTTTCCTCTCCTTAGAGCTGTGTGGGAAGGTGTTGACTGTTAGTAAGTCTTGTTCCTGCTCTTACTTTAAACTGGGTAATCACAATTTACCCTCCTACCTGCTGTAAGGATTTGGGCTTTTTTCCCTTCTCTTTGATATTATCCCTCCCTTTGATATTATCCTTCTGCAACTCTCCCTCTCCTCCCCTTCTTTCCCTTCCCCCTGTTTCCTCCTTACTCTAAACAGGAGGAAAGTGGGTCACTTCATAATTGCTCTTCTCCATTCCAGAGAAGCCCAGAGGCACAAACTGGAACAAACAGGTAAGTGTCACTAATTCAGGTAAATGTTAAAGACATTTTCCATTTGGATGTTTCCTGGGCTTGCTTCACCAGCTCCTCCCCTGTGTTTCCAAACTCCTGGTCTAACAAGTAGTGCTGTTGTCTGATTGTGTAGCTAAAATTCAAATTGAGACTGAGTGACTTGGGATGCTGAAAGTAAGCATATGGGGTTTGTCCTCTCCCTTTTATACCTTTTTTTAGTTAAATGGAATGAAAAAAAAATTATTAAGGGGATGAATTGTACTTAAATATACTAAGGAGGGAGTGATTCAGTGTTGATGCAACCATTTGCAATAACCTTGGGCATCCATAGGAGTGATGCAGAAAAATGGAAGGGCTTCCTCACTCATTAAGTCTTTATCTGTGGGCTGCCTGCCATACAACAGGACTTTAGATCACCCTCAGTTAGACAAAGCAAGAGATGTGCAGTCCAGTCAAGCATACAATTCTACTTTTTATAAATGTAGGTGTAGTCCCAGGGATTTTTTTTTGCCCCCAAAGCCTCATTTTGTCAGGGCTGTTATCTGCTGCTTTCAGTGACAAACTTTAAGCTCAGTCCTTCTCTGAGGAGAAAGTTGGAGTCTAGTTCCAGCTGTGGTGTTAGAGAACTTCCAGGGTTAGGAGACTCAGTACCTGAGACTTTTTACAGATTGGAATAACATTTTATCTTTGGTTTGGTTTGAGATCCAGGGTTTACAGATCCTAGGACTGTACTGCTCACCATTAGCTTTTACAAAGCATAGATAATTAATAAGCAGTATCTCAGACAAGCAGGCTGGCTGTTCCTTATGAGCCTATGAGTGCCCGTCAGAAGATTGTTATTGTAGGGTTTCATTTTTGACTTTTGGGTAACACCTTTTGCTCCAATTGCTCCAATTTTCACTGTGCCAAGCAAGAAAACATTCTCTCACCTTGACAAATTCTCTTGTTATTTGCTGTGCAGAGTGGAGGAAGAGACCAAGCTCTAGAAGAAGAAGGGCAAAAGCCTGTGTTTTGCTCCTAGCCTGGATAATAAACAGCTATACCATTCCGAAAAAAGTCACTTTTACCTTGAAAATCGGTGGTTTGGGCTGAGCCACAAAAGCATCAACACTGCCCCCCCACACACACACCATGAGCACAGTGTTTGGTTTTTCACCGAACGTGCTGCTCTTTCCCTGTTGAAACTGAGGTTGAATCTGTCTCTTTTCCTGTGGCTTCTTCCTCCCTCTGAGGGATGTAAATATTTCCATCTTCACATGTTGTTTACTATACATCTGCCCAGTGGGACTTGGTGCTGCCTCTGCAATTCACCTCTCCGAGGAGAGGAGGTTTCTGTTTGTAGGTAAAGGGAATGCAGAAGTTTGCTGATCTTTTGGAGACTCATTTCTGTCACTAAAGACTCTTGGGAAAGCCTGAGGTGTCTGTTTAATCTCTGCCCAAAAAGGGACTACATCGGAGAGGGAACTCGTTCCAGGGGAAGTGGCAAGTGTTCCTCTGGGCTGTGATGTCAGCTTTGTCACATGGATGCATCTGGAATAATTCAGGTGACTCAAAGGGGGCCAGGTCTAGTCTGTGTAACAGGACTGAGTTTTAAGATAGACCAGACAAGCTTAAGTTGTTACCCCTTTTTGCTTCTCAGATTCCATATGCATTGAAGTAGGTTTAAAATTACTCCTGGCAGTATTCCTCCATTTTTTTTGAGGCAAAAAGGAGTCTAATGCATCCTTGGTCTAATAGGAATACTCTCTCTGAAGATTTATGGGTCAACATCTTCACATATCTATAAAATGGGAGTAAAAAATTCCCTGGTAACTTCCTGAGCGTTATTTCAATTTCCCTTCCTAGTGTTCTGTGGATAATTTATATTTTTTTAAATTGATAAACTTGCTGAAAATTACAAGTGAGGGAAACAAATCTGTCAAGAACTCCTCAGCTTCTGAATGTGGAGTGTTGTTTATTCTTCCCTAACTTACAAATGTTCTGAAAAACCAGTGCTCCTCTGAAGAAAAGCCTACTTGTCTCTCTAATTCTTACCCTTGGTATTTTTAGGGTGTTTTAAGGAGTGTTCTTTGACCTGCCTGTTTCTAAAATGTGCACAATTATGGGCTCCTCTTGAGCAATTAGTGAGCCTTGTTCTCACGTGAGGTATATGCATAGTATGAAGCTGAATCTGAGATGTCAGATCTACATTTTTCATGCAAGTACCAAACACTGGAGTGTGATAACACTTGACCACCTGCACTGCTGTGAAGCCTGGTCCTGGTGTGGCAGGGGATGTTGTGGGTCATGTTGCCATGCTGAGGAGCTTGCTTTCGTGTTGCCTGATCAAGGTGTGCTCTTGCAGTGTAAGAAAATAAGAGGAAAGGGCTGGAGAATGTGGAGACCTAATCCAAAATTTCCTGCGAGCTTTAACACAGGCCTGCAGACAGCTTTGGACTGAGTGATGATATGGATTCCTGTTGGATCACTTATAAATAATTGCCTAGGGATTCTCTTTTATGCAACAAAAATCCTCATTACTTGAATACTGTCTGAGCAACCCACCCACCAGTCAGACTGCAGCTCTCACACTTGCCAAAAAAGACCCTTTATTGAAAGGAGTCCCTCAGAGTCAGCCCAGACTACAACTGAGCACCCCAAGGTGAGGATGAAACCTACCCTGGGACCTCTGTTAAGCCCATTTCAGCCCTTAGCAGGCTCAGGTGATTTTCCAGATCCTATCAGTGCCTACAACAGTGCTTTCTTTCTTGCTATGGGCCTCAGAGCAGGCCTGTGGCATTTTTATTTCTGACTCATCAAAAATGCTTCTGAAAGATGTCCAGAGACTTGGTCTTACTCATCATCTCCCAGCACCTTTCCAAGGTGAAGGGATGGAGTTAAAAGATGACTAGAGAAATAATAATCTATTTTAATTATTTATTATCTTGTTATTTTAGTGTGGCTGCTACAGCTGAAACAATATAATGTTCCTCATAACCAGGATGATCCAGATAACAGGGAGATTAAAAGATGTCTTTGCCTCTGGCGTTTTTTTTTTTTTTTTTTTGCTCTTATGATCTCAAGGGATGCTGGGGATTGCTCTGTTGGGAGCTGGGCTGTTGGTCTGGCTGAGGCTGCTGTAGCTCCTGTCCCACCCCAGTCTGGATTCATGGTTAGCTATTTGACTTTTCCTGCACTTCCTGCACCTGGAGGATGGAGGTTAAAGCTTGCAGTATGACTGTTAACTTTGCAGTATGACCAGTTATTTTTTTCCACAGCTCAAGGAAGGCCAAAACTAAGGTTTAATATCTAGGCTGACTCTTATCTTCTGGGTGACAAAGTGCTGGGACTTGGCTGCTTGTATCAGGCTGAGGTTTGTGCAGGGGAGTGTTTAAGGAGAGGCAGGAAGAGGTGAAGAATTGAGAATGGAGCAGAGCCCTGTATGAGTGACTGAACTGAAACTGTGAGGTCTGCCTGATTGTATAAGGACAGCCGGTCAGGTAAATTCTCATGGTCTTTGCTATGACACAGTGGTTGCGCAGGGAGTTGTGTGTGTTACCTGCTAAGGGGCTTCACCTGGGGTGCTAATGCTGCCTGACTCAATGTGCTCCAGTTCTGGCTTTTGCCTTATTCTTTCCCCAAACTTTGTGAGCACCAAGCAACCATCCAAGTGTTTTATGGGAGTAAATTATTCCTGGGATGTTTTCAATTGCAAAACATGCATGCAAACAGGATCAAGATGTGCTGAAGTTTATCTCTGACTCTTGTTTTTTCAATAGTTCAAGGAGCAGTAGAAGCTTCTGCCTGCCCCAGAAGTGCATGAGCAATGTCCAGAGCCATATGTAAGATGAATCTGGACCTGAGAACAGCTTTGTTGCAGCTTGTCTTTTGTGCCTGTTATGCCAGTGTTGAGGAGGCACAAGCAGGTTGATTCAAGGCAGGTAGCTCAGGGAGCTCTGGATGGGTCAGCGCCAGTTCAAGGCCTCTTGCCTCAGGTCCCTGCCTTCCTCAGCTCACTCTGCAGCTCCACCCTGAGCTACCTGCCCTGACTGTATTCCTCAATAGCCTCCCCAGCCTTGCCTCAGTGTGGTGCAGAGCCTCTGACTGGCAGAACAGCAGGGAGCAGAGCTGCTCCTGATCCCAGCAGGCAGAACCCTTGGAAGGCAGTGAGCTTTCAAGTAGGAGAGGTCTGCAGGGAAGACCCACAGAGTCTAGTTGAGTTCTTCACTCTCAAACCTCTTCACCCACAGGGTGATTGGGCTCTGAACAGACTCCCCAGGGAAGTGGTCACAGCACCAAGGCAGACAGAGTTCAAGGAGCATTTGGGCAATACCCTCAGGCACATGGTAGCATTTTTGGGCATGTCCTGTGGGGAGCCAGAAGTTGTGCTTTGATCTTTGTGGGTCCCTCCCAGTCCAGAAAACCCCGTGGTTCTGTGATTTGATTTGGTTTCTGGATGTCCCCTTGCACTTGTGAGTCACCTGGCACGGGGCCCTGATGCCTCACTGGGTGATGCTCTCTGTCAGCACTGGAGCCTCTCTGCAGAAGGAATCCTTTGGCTGATCTGAGCTCTCCTGCACAAAAAGCCCAGAATCGATCATGCTAAGGCAGAAATAGCTTTGTCCTGGAGCCAAGGTCCTTTCAAGGTAGGAGTCCTTCATTTGGGTGATTTTAGCAGCACCAGGCTTGTTGGTAACCTCAGCTACTTGAATTCATTGGGAGTCCAGCTTCAAAAGCATGGTGCTCAAGGAAATTAAAAATAATCTCTTTGGAGCACATATTTGCTTTCTAGCTTTCAGCTACTTGAGAGCTGTGCTTCTAGCACTTACACCTCCAGCCACAGCTGGTAGAAAATGGACCAAAGATTGTCACAGTACAGAGCTTGGCAGAGCAGGAGCTGCCCTGCTGGTGTCGGGGGAGTTGGATCTTATGCTGCCTCCTAAGCTTTGGAGGCTCCTCCCAGGAATTTTCCATTTTTTCCCTGCTCCCCACACATGTGCTTCTCCTAGGAGCCAGAAAGTGGCCCTGCATGGATAGTGCAGCATTGCTGTGCCCTCCTGTGTTGCCACAGGGGCTATCTAAAACTTCTAGCTGTTACTACTGTATTACCTAGATGGCCGTTCATAGCACAGCCTTATTCACATTGAAAGCTGGAGAATCTTCTGGGTGTCATAAAGGTACTGAAACTTTTCTCTTTCAATTGATCTGTTTGGTAACATTGATTGGTTTTGCTGGGGGGAGGGCCAAGGCTCTGTACAATTCCTTGTTTTTTATCTTCCCCCATGAACAGATAATAAATACAGCACAGGCTGAAGTGGGGAGCAACCTGAATGAATTAATAGCTGGCATGACATTTCCTTGTGGAAACAAAGCTTACCTGTATGAAGAGTCAGCCCTGGCACTGTTTTCTTCCCATATATAGAGCTTGGGATGCTGCCATCCTATGCACCAGTCCCACTGCTTATTTGGCAACAAGGCCTTGCCTGATACTGGGTATGAATGCACAGCAGGGAGGAATTCTCCCACACACTGCCAGGGAACAGATTTATTGCCACATATCCACACACAGTGCCGAATTCACCTAAGTCTCTTTTAATGTTTTATTTTAATTGCTCCTCTCAGCCAACTGATGATAAATCAGTCTTAAATTTGCAGTGGAGATTTGAAGGTAGAGATTGAATGAGATTTTATTGATATTATTGCAAGAGGTCTTTTCTATCTTTTCTGGGTAAATGCATTCTATTCTTTTGTTTGTATTAAAGATCTTTCAGAACCAATCTGCCAGCATCCCTCTCTGCAGACTGCTGCATCTCCAGCCAGCAGAATACTGCGTGCTGGCTGGATCCCTCAGCTCCACCTGCCTGCACTGGAAATCAGACTGCAGGGAACTTGTGCTAGAAGCCTCTTGTTTTCTCTTTGGGTTGTTTTTGGGGTTTTTTTTTTTAAAGCCCATTCTGTACAACTAAACTGTAGTTTTGCAGTGCTTGTGGGACAGCATCTGAAGAGTAACAAAAACCAGCATGTAAATCAGTTCTCCCTCTCTTTCAATGCAGGAGCAATTGGCAGGCCATAATCTGAATCTTTGCCTTACAGTTCAGCTACAGAGTTTTAGAAGTTCCTTTTTAAAAACATTCTGTAGAAATAATTTTTTTCCTCTGGTGTATAGCCTTTTCCAATAAGGGCTTTTGGGAGCAGTGGGTGCATCATAATTTGAATATAACCCTGTCATATATGAATTAACATGACAGTAGTGCCTAAAGCAAGGCTAATCCCATCTTCTCTTGTGCTGTATAACATATATAATGAGGAAGATATTCATGCCCCAATGAGTTTGTGGCCTAAAATAGGCAAAACTGGCAAAAGGAAGTAGAAAATAGCTATTTCTAGTGTCTGCATTTCTGCTTTCTGCAAATTTTCCCTGTATGCTGACAACTCCAAGATGGTGCAAGGTAATGGTTATGATTAATCCAAGAGACCTGGGAGGTATTTGAATTTAAGCTGGTTTGCTTCAGACCATAATTCAGACTCTCTCTGAGGAAGAAATTATTGATTTTGATATTGATTTTTTTCTTTTTTTTTCCTTGAGACAGTCTTGTAGCTGCATAACTGGGGAGATGATGGGAAGATAAAGCAGTGATGTCTCCTCATTCCAGATCCTGCTTGGCATCTGGGGCAGTGGCTGCCACCAGTATGGCATAGATAGGTGTCCTGTGATGGGCACACATGGTAGGACAGTGCAACCACTGCTTTGCTAGATACCGGCCAGGACCCAGGCAGCTCCTTGGGTAAAAATGCTGCAGCACATCAGAATAGGGCTTAAAACAGCAATTAGAAGCAGTTCTATGGTGGGCAGCAACTCAGCTCACACAATAAACATCATGGATTTTGTGCAGTGGACAGAAACACTGGAGAATCTCCTAATGGCCCTTGCATTTAAAATTTCAGATTTAACAAAGACTGACCCCTGGGCTTCAGAACCCAAACCTGTAGAGTGGCAGTGCTTTGCTCTGGCAGCTCTGAGCCAATGTGCAGACTGGGATGCCTGTTCCAAGTGCCATTATCAATTTTGCTGTGAACTTAGGTGCTCCAAAGGCTGCTTACATGGATCTGTGTACATATGTGCAAGTATCCAATAGCTTAATGTAGGTGAGGAAAAGGAAGGGAGGACAATATCCAAACTAGGCAAGATTTTTTTGTAGGAAAAGCCCATGCTAATAAAGGTATGAGTTTCATTCTCAGTTCTCAAAGCAATTTGCAAGAACCTGGTTTGGCAGGACAAACTGTGATTCACTTACATAACAATTTTCCTAATCTTACAATATTTTTCATTGTTAGGTCTGGCAGTTTTCACATGAGCTTTTTTAGGTGCTGAGTAGTCAAACAAAGTAAATGAACCCCTGAATTCTCAGTGGTTATTGAGATCAACAGAGAACAAACTCTTTCTGATGGCTCCCTTTCTGGGGCAGTGAAACAGGTCAGGATTGGCTCCAAACTGCCTTCATTCTCTGTGGAAACTGCAAAACAATGGGAGGAATGAGGTAATGAGATTCCAGTTCTGCTGCAATAAGCTATGCAGGTAAATCTCTCTACATGTGGATTGCCTTTTGTCATCTGAGAAATGGTGATTAGATTTCTCTTGAGATCTAAAGCCTTTGTTTTTATCGTTCTGCACATCTTGGCTGGAAGATTAAATGGCTGATCATTGTGTAGAATTGAAATTCAGAGCTCTGGTTTGGGGAATCCACTTGCGTACTGCAAAGTTTCCAATTTTGTTCTCCTAGGATTCCTGGTTATGATTCAGTGGACACAGCAATTATTTTGGCTGTTATTTTTAAAAAGTTTGAGCTGGGGTCTCTGTTCAATTTCTATTTTGTGCAGTAAAAGACGAGAGCTCTTGACATACCCCAAGATGTTAGGAAATATAAAAAAGGGGGAGAACAGAAGTGTATCATAAAAAGTGAAATGTGAAAATTTGAAAATTTTGGGTGGGAATGTGGCAGTATCCTCTAGTCTTTCTGAGTAGGAAGCTGGATGTTCAGGTCTGGTTGTTTTTCTGGGAGACATCAGGCAAAGCAGGAACTGTCTCCATAGCCTTCATTAGACATCAGGCAAAAAAAAAAAAAAAAAAAGGTGTCTTGATATTGTGGAATTCTCAGATCTAAAGAAAAAACAGCAAAGATGCATTCATGGAGGGGAGGAGTTTGGGGATTTACTTAGGTGTTATTCCTCAAAAGTGGAGGCAGAGATTGGTCGGAAAAATAGCTTAGCTTGGCTTGATTTTACAGTGGTGCATTAAAAAGTTAAAAATCACTGCTTTGTTCTCTAGAGGAAAGCAGTAACTCAAGAGGGGACATTTTTTCATTTGAACTCACTACTTTTTTTTTTTTTTTATGGCAACCTGAGATTAAGTCCTCATCTTCTACCAGTTTAATGAATTTTTGAGACAGAAAAAATCAGTGAGAAAAGGAGTTCTCTGAGCTGCCTTATCAGACAGCACAGTGACAGTCCTGCTTGGGCAAAGATTGCCATTTCCTCCATGAAAAGGAGAATTTGTACAATAATGGTCTCATCTTGCCTCAGCAGGAGGCTGGAGAGATTCAAAGGATGTATTTGTGGTGAGTTGTTAGAGCTGTTCCTTTCCTGTGAGACACAGTATGGTTAAAAGGCAAAACATTGCATAGCCTGGTACTTGAGGGTACTGCTGTTGTCTTTCCGTGCCATTTTCATCCAGGCTTTGAAGCCTGGTGTTTGATAGGGGCTGTGGAACATATCCTACAGTGCTCCAGGGAAAACTGTGAGGCACAGCAGTGATGGTTATGAGAGCAGAGGTGGCTTGGTGGCAGGTTTCTTGTTTTCAGGTGGTGTTTCACTCCTCCATGACTCAAACCCAGCTAGGAATATTACACTCAATATACCTTGAAGCCTGCCTCAGGGGACATGCTGACTTCATAAAACACAAGGGTGCTCTAATGGGAAATTATATAAACAGTAGATAATGGGATAAAAATCCCACATGGAAGTGAGCTAAAAATTGTAACTTGGCCCATTATCTTTATTTCCAAAGCTTTCTTTGATGGAAGAAGTTGAAGTGTTACATTTGCCATTCTTCGAGCATATGGGCCAAGACAGATTTGTTGACTTGTGTTAAGGGAAGGGATTGACTTTGGTGGAACTTGTGCTGTAGCAGCATGGCCTAACCAGCACCAAAGCTTAGGTTAGAAAAATTAGAACTGTGTGTACAATAAGGCTATGCTGTTCACATTTTCTTTCAGAAAAACAAGTACTTTTCAGAAGCCTAGTGAAAATAAACTATGGAAGGAGGGCTGAGATCAACAAAAAATAATCTGTCCTGACATTTAATCTACAGATACTTGAAATATCGCAAGAATCTGAAATCCACTGGGGGGAAATGAGTATGAAATGACAGGGCTGTGCAGGAGCTGTTCTGAGAACTGGAGGAAGACACAAAGTTAAAAATAAAGCAAGGGAAGATGCTGCAGTAACTTAACCCAATCTGTATTGCTTTTGTATAGGTGTGGGGGAGAAGGAAGGCAGCAGCTGGCTGCTTCAGAAAGCCTGTTTTTATTAAGTCAAATTTCAAAAAGCCAATCCATTCAATATGGGTCTAAAACCCTTAAGATCTCTTCTTCTGATGGTGGAGCATGTGTTTTTCCTCCTTCTCTTCCCAAGTGACTCTTCCCCCAGCATCATTTTTCTGGAGTCCTCCATGGTTCCCAGGGTAAACAACATGGGAAAAACTAATTAGAGATCTGACCTTGAGTGAATCCTTGATTTCAGGTTTCAACCCAGCATGAAGGGGACTCATATTACTATTGGCTGTTACAACTGGCATTGGGACAGAATCACTCTTAAGTTTACTTTCTGGGGAAAATCCATCACAACAGCACCTATTTCTGTGACCTCTATTCTTGGAAGTTTTCTATTTGTTTATGTTTGTCTCTGAAGTGCTCCTGGTGTACCTAACAGAGTGTCTGTGTTCTCTGGGGTCCAGTAGAGCAGCCCACATGGATTACTCCAGCATGGTCTGAACAAGCCCATTGCTTTGTTCCCTCTTAGAGCAAGAGAAGCTCATTAATCCCTCAGATGATGTTTCAAAGCACAGAGTACTGATGAGGGGTGGGATATAGCCTGAAAAAAAGATGCCAAGGAAAGGAATGACTACCTGCCAACGTGTTTTATCCTAGTTCTTCTCAATCCATAAAATGAGGAGAGTTCCCTTTAGCACTAAACCTCTCCTAGAGCCAACCAAGGCTGGTAATGAATCTTTATGTGGTGTGAATATCTTTCAATTTCCTTCAGACAATTTCATCAGTCACTGAATGGACATCAGTGACCTTGGACAGCTGGAAGTGTTGTCACAGGTGGATGATCCCACTCCTGTTACCAACTCCTTTCAACACCTGTTTCCTTTACAGAACACCCCCCCTTATGCCTGCATGGAAGGTATGGAATAGAGGTGTCCAACTGAAAAGAGAAATGAAAATGCTGGGGTAGTTTCTCTTCTGGCTTAAGAGAGGCAATAGATAGATGCATAGATGGCAATGAAGGTGGCAATATTGTGTCTCTGGGGAAAGGGGTTGGTGGATTGGCTCCTCATCTGTGTCAGAAGAGGTGTTGGAAACCCCTGTTTTGTGTAGGTTTGCTTACACACAGATTAGCTGAACTCCAGTCTTCTCTTGCTGAACCAGATCTTAGCCTCTAGGTCAGACCACATCAGCCTTTGACAGTATCTATGTTTGACATGCGCCTCTTTTAGAGGACAAGACTGATAAATCTGCAGCTTCATTTGGACCTGAGGCAACCAAATCCCCATGCATGGTGAGCCAGTGAAGCTGAGCTTTCCAATATACCTGAAGCCTTAAATCTTCAACATAGCTGCATCTATTCCTGGATCTAGTTTGGTAGAGGATCTCAAAATGCTGCTATATGTATCTGGATGTAACTTCTATCTCCTGAAGTTACCAACATTCTGAGGACCTGACTCTCCTACAGGGAGCAGAGTACCAAAGGCTACCCTCATAGTAAATTCCTTAAGTGTCTACAAGATGCTTTACCAAAAGCAACCTCATGCTGCTCCAAGTGATGGTTTGAAGGTGAAGCTCTGTAGTGCCCTACTGCTCACCTGGCCACAGGTAAATGGTAAGTGTGGCAGGTGAAAACTCCTGTCTACAACTGCCTTTGTTAAAGAGTCTCCCTTTTGCCTTTTTAATAATTGTTTTTGCCCTGTTAAGCAGATGGGAGTGGATTTAACAATATTTTCCCTTCTTTTAGACCCTTACTCATCTCTGCCCAGGTGTTCAAGCAGCTGTCCTGTAGGGTGGTGAGAAAGTTTGCAGGTAAATATTGATTTTCTCTTTGTAGTAATTCAGCAAAAAGGCAGCACTTTACTTTTCACCTGCATTGCATCCCTTCTCTCAAGAGGATCTGTTCCTGAGAAGTAATCTTAGGACAGAAATCCTTACATATGTGAATGAAAAAATAGGTACAGAATTCCTGATAAAGGATCCCCAGAGTCCTATAACCATTTTTCTGTCTTCATTAGTGCTTAAACAACAGGAGATGTTGTGTGGGGGAGGGAAATGAGGTAGGAGGCAGCTTAGGGGAGGAGTAATAGTACCCTGCTAACAAAACTCCTTTGAACAGATACATCCAGGACTTCTGTGTCTCCTTTCACCTGCCTCACTCTGGGCAACCAAATTAAGAAGGAAAAAAAATTGCAAAGCTCAACTAACCAGACCCTATGGGAAAATAAGATAAATATCAGCAGAGCTGGTTCTGTTATGGGTGGGAAATCCACACAGCACCAGGATCAACACATCCCTGCCATGTGGCAGCATCTGGCTTAGCACAGGTTCCAGTGCTTCTTTGTACTCCTCTTTGATCTGTTGCTGTGTACAGCAATAGACACTTGATTAATTTGATTTTCCTGGTGCTGAGGGAATGTTTGTGCAGCTGGAATGGGAGGAAGAGCTTGCTTTAGACACCATGTATTGTGAGATGCTACCTGTCCTTGGGGATTTTCTGATTCTCTCCAAAGTGCAGCACTTTCTTGGGAAGGAGCTAATCCTATGAGACACTGAGGGCCACCAAGGCACTGACATGTGAGAGTGGTTCTAGGCCAGTTCACTGCAGCCTCAGCCCTCTCCTCCCCCTTCCACCCTGTCAAAGTCAAGGCTGCTTCTCCTGCAGCACTGCCCTTCTGGCAACTCTGAGTCTCTACTGCTTGCTATAACCTCAGCCTATCATCTGAGGATGCAGTAGTTAAATAACAGTCTGAGCTTCTGCAAAACAACTGTGGGAGTCCCTCAGGCCACCGAGGCTGCTTACTCCTCCCCTAGAGCCCCAGGGAGGAGATGCAGTGACTATGTAAAGGCTTCTGCGGACAACAGTATAAAAGCAACTCGCACAGTGGCCAGCAGGCTCCAGCTTGGTTGGAAACTGCCCTGTCCTGCATCAAATGCCCATGGCGGGGGGGGAGGGATGTATTTCTCTTTGCCTTTCCTGCTTTGCAAAATTCATTCATCTTGTGACAGAAATGGGCATGAGGAGAAGAGCAGGGATCCTTTCCTGACCAAAAATCAGTCAAGATAACGATAATCTTTTAACCTAAAACTCTATTTCCAATAGCAGTGGTTCTTCCTCACCAGGATTTCTCCATCAATCAGGTCTGTACTGCTTTCAGGAAGACATCTGCCTGGTGCTTGGGATGGAAGTTGTGCTCTTTGCTCTCTGGGGATGGTTTCCCCTGGATGGAGTATTGGTTCCTCCTATCCCTAAGGATAGCCTTTGCCTGATGCTTGTTTTCTTCCCTGAATGCCTATTTCCAAGGGAAATTGTTGGTTTATGCTCCACTCTTGCCAGAGCCCCAGTGAGGACTGTCAGAGCTCTTCCCAAAATGGTGGTGTGGACTGCAGGCAGTGGCTGCTGCTTTGGGGCTTCTAGGAGCAGCAAAGCTCTTCTGCAAACTCCAGCAGAGCACAGGCTGTATGTTGAGGTAATCAGCATCCTTGATCTTCTCCTCTGAGACCCAGCAGTTAGCTTATTTGCACTCTGTTATGGCAAAAATGTAAAGAAAACAAATATGAAAGATTATTTAATGAACGCTGGAAATGAATAATGAATAGATCATTTTAAAGTGGTTCTTCAGGCTGCTACAGAGTGCTATCCTGAGATGTGAGAGCAGCGAACTTGACTCATACAAAGGAGGGCAATAATTTTGCTCCTGAATGAATGGCTTCCAGGATGAATGGGACAGTTAATTGTTTCTTGAAACAAACTTCTCAGACGTCAGTGTGTCTAAGAAGGAGACTTGGCAGTGTGCTGAGCCTTAATTTTTAAACTATATGACAGATGGGCTTGACTTACCTCTGCTATGACTTGGTTTTATGCCACTGACTTCAGTGGAGAATTTGGAGCCCTCACATATCACCTGCCTGGCTATCTGTTGGCACTGCAAAAAGAAATGAAACACCAAGCAAGGTGTTCCAACAAGACTACAATTTTCTGGAAGATCCCACACTGACAGAAGAGTAGAATATATAACTGACTTCAACTGACTTGTTACATGTCTTGTGTTAAACACGTTATCTTTGCCATGGTATCCTGGCTAAGTCTTTATCTAAAAACCAAGAAAGCTGTTTGAAACCTTCATCTATTGGGAGATTGGCTCACATTTCAAATAAGTTATATACAGAACTTTTTCCTAGACTGAAAATTCAGGTTGGTCTTCAATTATTGGTTATAACTCAAAAGGATTTTAGGATAGCTGTGCATTTTGGGTTTGGTGTCCCTTGGAGTCCTTGGTGGATAGACTCATGATAGTGAAAACATTTTAGGGATGGTTGACTCAAGAAATTTCCTTCTTAGAATCTCTTTAAAATAACTTCCTTTTAATGAGAAAATCAGAAGGATTCTTAAAAAAAAATCAAATGCATATTTATGTATGGTATGAGTGTATGGATAAAAAAAACCCCCAATTTAAGAATTAATGATCCAGGAAAATTACTAACAAAGGTGCAAAGTTTTCAAGTTATCGAGGAGAAAATGTGCCAGCAGCCAGCAGCTCAGGCTTATCAAGGGAAATATTTTATTGTGAAGGCGTCTTTCTGGTCTGTGGCTTGCAGATGTGTCAGGGGACTGAAGTGGAGGTGTAGGAGCCATGCTGAGGATCAGAGTCCTGCCTGTCTCAGTCTGTTTAGCCCTTTCTGCCCTGCCTCGTGGTGCTGTGCCTGACCTCCACAGTGTGATGGTTGGGTCCCTGGAGCTTGGACAGGCAGTTTCTATGGGAACAAAATCCCTTACCAAGGCTCTTCCTATTTCCACTCCATGAGACAGGCATTGGTTAAATGGGAGTAGGCACCTTATCCAGGGCTCCCTGGGAGCCAGATGTTAGTTGTGAGTGAGTGAGTATCAAGTAAGCCCTTTACTGAAGCGTGTGTGATGTGAAGAAAGTTTAACTTTTATTTTCACACTTGAGAGACTGTTACAAACCAATCAGCTCTTTGGTGTAGCACATGGTTGGTTTTGCTGTGTGTGACACACAGATACGGTCCATAACCTTCCTTTCACATCAAAGTTTGCATCTTGCTTCAAGGTCAAGTGTGGTTTTCCTAATTCACTCTTCTCTTACAATTTGTTTTCCTCAGCTTAAAAAATTAAGGGTTACACTTCTGTATTGTTGCATGCAAAGATAGAAATTTGGTTTTTAAAACATGTCAGACATCTCTTTGAAATTGGGAGCTAGATCCCTAAATATCTTTTGAAATCTGGAGCTGTGCACCAGATGGAGAATGAGCACTTAAAGAGTAATTTCACAAAGGAAGTGGAGTGAAATAATTTCCTTTAGCAAATAGTTTCACAGCATGAATAAAGAAAGCAGAGCCAGCATCTTGCACAGGGAGATCATGCTTCTTCTCCCTCTCTTCATGCCTCTTTCCTAGGGTTTTGGGGAGCTTCTCTGAGGGGAGTGTTCTTCTGTGGATGCATCCAGGCCACATTGTGGCACAAGGGAATATGCCAAACTAGGTATTGGCTGGTCTCTGGCATCAGCTGCAGGTCACAGTCAACACTTTGTGTCTCATGAAAGGCTGAACCCTTTTTATGTCCTAAAGTGATTTGAGAATAAATATAAATGTCACAACTGGCCTGGGGAATTAATCCAAGATAAAGTCAGAGGCTCTTCAAGGCAGGCTGATAATGTGGTGTGTCAGCCTTATGTAACTGGATACACGTACCTGAGGTTAGGTGCAAATGTAGGGGCTGCAGCTGGGCTCAACACCCCAGCAAATGGACAGGAAAATCCCATCAGCTGCCAATGTCAGGGTATTAAAGCCTGGCAGTGTCCCTGGTGGGGAAAATCCAGTCCCTGATCATCTCTGAAGACAACAGTGACACTGCAGATTGTCAGGAATTAGTCCTAACCTAGACAGTCTAGAAGAGCTCTCTGAAGGTTCCTTATCCTACATGCTGGGGACAGGTGCAATGTGCAAGTTTTTTGCAGTGTCTGGGAGGGAATGAAACTTTCTAGACAGGTGGAGCTCATCAGTTTTCAAAAAAMCAGATTCTGCTTAGAGATCAAACAACTGCCATATGGTGTTGTTTTTTCCTATAGCACAAACATTTTTAGCTCTGCCAGGAGAAGTCTAGGGAACTGATTGTCAGTGGCCGCACAGGATATGGCTAAACTTGGATTAAAACACTACCAAAGCATGGAGCAGCTTTGGAGAAAGGAGCTGAATGGCAAGTGGGAGAGGGAGTGATGCAGTGGGTCACTTAGGGAAAGAGGTACTTCTCAATCTCAGTTTTATTTTATGAAAACCTGGCTGCTGCAAAGATACAGGTATAAAAAAGAAATTAAAAATTTTAGAACCCTTCATATAATTAGACTCCTTCAGCAAGCTCTGAATCAACATTATTTCTGTTTTAAAAATGTAATAATAATTGCATGTTACTGCTCTCATTCTTGGCTATAAGATAAAATCTCATTAGGAGCTGCAATAACAGCACATCTAAGAGCAAAATTTGGCTAAAAATGCTTTCATTTTCACAATACCCACTTTTCATTTGAATGCTCAAAGTTGCTGCAAAACACTTTTTAAAATTATCTATTAGCTACATACTGTAGTAATTTTTCTAGTGCCAGCCATTGCATAGAACATCTACATTGTAATAAACTTTTTGCAGTACCTTAAATTTGTCTTGTTATTGTCTATCAAGTGTTGTTATTGCTAAACTTGTTCCAGTGCTGACTCAGTTGATGAGGATAATTTTACCATGTAGGCAGCCCTAATTCGTGATCATCTGGGGCTTCACACAGCATCTAGAACCTTCCTCAATATCCATTTTGCAAGTGACTAAGACATTCATGAAAAATCTTTGAGCTGGAGGTTTGTGCTATAAATGCAAAGCAGCATCTATTATTTGGGCTTTACAAATGCAGTTTTAATTTTTGCCTTGATCAATACTTCATTAAAGTGGGTCAGGTAGGAACTGTTTATTTCTCTGGTCTCCCAAGCAGCTTTCTGTGCCACATTAGGAAAAAAGAAAAAAAAATTCCAAAGCTTATAGCATTCAAGACAGCCTGAAAAAATATTTTTCTTTTCTTTGGCCTCCCTTCCCCCTTCCAGGCTTTCTGCTCCAATAGCTTGTATTGTAGTCATACTATGCTTGGAGTGACTTGAGAGCATCCCTAATGCTGCATCCCTGACACTGTAAGCAAATAAACTGCTTTTGTGCAGCAATCTGTAAGCTGCACTTCAAGAGACATTTCCTTGTCTACTGGCAGACACCCAGGAAGGCTGAGTGACCTTTTGAGCATAGAGGTCACTGGCAGAATGAGGAAAGTTGCCTTGTCTTCCTTGGTGCAATGAACTCAGTGCAGCTGGAGGAGGGGTCAGCTGGCAGTGGGATTTCCCTCTCTTGGGCTTCTGCTGCACCACTGAGCCACTGTTGTCCATGTTCTGATTTGGGTGTGTGCCAGAGAGTGCAAGAAGAGCAGGGAAAGGCCTTGCAGGGGGGCTGTGGCTGTAGGGTTTTGTGTGCCAACACAATCTTCTGAAGTGCATGAAAGGTCAGAGCATGGTACCTTGAGGTACAACTTAGGGATACAGATTTGGTGATGCAAAATGGAACTCAGTTTAATGTGAGTCATGTTCCAAATTTGCTCATTTCACAAGAGGAAATTCTGCCTTAACACACACAAGTTTTGATCTGAAGAGGAAGTTGCCTCTTCCCTCTGCCTCTTTTATCATCTCTGGTGATAAACAAGGTATGTGGAGACTTTCCCACCTCTGGTCTGGCAGGAACAGACTCATTCCCCTGGGGTCATTTGTACCAAGTTAACTGCGGAGAGGGTGTTGGACACCTGCAGAGTGGAACCAATGGAAAGGTAAGACATCACAAAAGCTGGATTGCTTTGTCCTTGGATCTGTCCTGCCAAGGCAAAATCCTTTCTTTCTTGGAAAATCACAAGTGTCCCTGCCATGAAGTCACATCCAGGAAAGCTGCTTTCTTTTTTTTGCTTTCACTTGTAGAGAGTTTCCTGTAACTCTCTTTGGACTTTAAGCTAAGTTTGTTGAAGTCTTATGTTCTTTCACTCCCCCTCCAGTATTTCACAGGAGTCTTTTTTTTTCCCCTGCCTTTTGTTAGAGAACAAATTCTTCCTGCACCATTGGAGCTGTGGTTTGCTGTGCTCTTTGTACAAGATGGTTTCAGAGAGTGAAGGATTGGCTCAGACCTCTTGACTACTCTCCTCATACACCCCTTTTGAGGCTTCAAGGCTCACCTGCCTTTTAGCAAATCAGAGTTGACACGGGCTGGCTTCAATGCTGGTGGAAGCTGTTCCCCTGCTTCTTGGGTTTGTGGATGGGCTGCTGACAAGTATTCCTGGCTGAAGTTGCTAAAGCCCTATCTCTCTTTGTATGGAGGTGAAGAAGTTGCCTTCAGTGAGTCCCTGGGGTCTCTTGCTGCAGTGTCAAAGTCTTGTTTCGTTGCAGGGATGGGGCAAAGTCTGCAGAAGGCCAGTTCAGTGTACTGAGGTTAGAGCTGGCTTTGCTGGGGGAATTGATACTTGTGGTATAACGTATGAGTTGTAGCCAGAGGTCTGGTGTCCCAGTCAGCTCCAGTTAATATGTGAGAATGGCATTACTGTTATTGAGAATAAACCTACACCCTATAAAAAATCCAGATTCCCTCAGTTCTTACGAACACTTCTGTTACACTGCTGGTTCTTGGGGCTGTCTTGAGCTGCAGCCTATGGAGGAGACAAGAGGTGGAGGAGAGCCATGCTCCTTCCCAGAGTGGTCTGGCCTGGGGTGGAATTAACCTCCTTGTTCAGTGCAGAGGAAAAAAAAATTCAAAGCAGGCCAGAGTTGACCTACATTTGATCCTTGGAATGTTCAAGTTCTGCTTCCTGCACTTTTTCTTGCAGTAATCTTTTGTTCCTAGGAGGCAAGAACTGCTTTGAGGCATTGCTGTGTGTTCTGTATGGCAAAACTTTCCTTCTAACAGGAAAGGATAATTTGAAGATCGTTATTTTTGTTACAGGAAATCCCAAAGTCAAATTTAAAAAAGGAAACTTGTTCTCATGAAGTCTTCAAATATCATGGGATTAAATCTCTCTTTAGTTTCTGACATTATGGATGGGATGATTGCTATTAATCTCTCATATGTATCCTGTGCTTTGGAATAGTATGTCTCTCATCACCACCAACCAAATCTTTGAGTGGGGAAGAGAAACATGGTCTGTGCCAGCAGGGTGAGGGAAGGGCCAGGGGGCTGGATTTTCAAATGCCAGGTGATGTGGCTGAGGAAAGAATGAGTATTTTTTGTCTGCTTGTGAGAGAGTGGAGAGAGCAGAACCTGGTTATTCAAAGGACACGAGGCGATTCAGATGAGCCTATGGTAGTCCAAGGCGGAGCTGTGCCAATGCTTTATTTTTCCCTGCTCCCTTCTGTTTGTTTTCTGCAGGAATGAAGGCACGGGTCAGGAAGGATATGAGGAAAGCTGTTTGGGGTTGAACAAGGCTTTTGGCTTTGAACAAAATATCTGCATTTACAGAACTGAGGTTTAAAGAAATTGGGAGAGCCACTCCCAAGCCCTAAGTGATGGATGGCTCCCTTGCACCCTCCTCATGCTTTCCTTAGTGACCACTGTCTCCAAGCTGCTTTGAGCCTTTAGTTGATGGAAATAAGACCCCTCTTAAAAGGGGACCACAGGCCTCTCCCAGCATCACTGGAGCACTGGTGGGACTGTTAAGTTTACTTCAAGAGATGTTCAGTGCCTTTTCCTGCCTCATACAAGAGGATGTACTGGCAGACTTAAAGGAGTACTGGGATTTTTCAGTGATGATTTCCACCAGACAGTGACAAGACCTCTTGGTGCTCATCTTCTGGGAGTCATCAGTGAAGAAGGGCATTGGCATTGCTGCCTAATTACATATCAAACCATGGGTTTTGTTTTACTCTCTCAGTGAGGAAGGGGCTGGAGAATGTTCAGGTGGGGATGGACAGAAGTGGCCATTCCCAGCAGCCTCCCTGCTGCAAGATCAGCTACCCCTGTTGTGGCACAGTGTGTGTGCACTGTCTTGTGCATCAGGGTGTTTGCAGATCTGCCTTGTCCCAGCTCACACACTGCACAGGGAAGCAAAAACACCAGTGCAGAGCCCGAGATGTCTGCAGGCAGCAACATCTTCACAAGGTCCTATCTGTAGCAGGACTTGGACACAAAACCGATCTGACCTATTTTGCCTTGCTGGCTCCTGAGAGGCAAAATGCTAACAGTCACAAATCATTTCCATGAGGGCACTTGGTGCCTTTTGACTCGGTTTTGTCAGCCAGCACCTTTTCCCCTCTGTGCAGCTACCCAGGTGAACTCAGCTGAGCAGTGGTAACTACCTCGGGGGCAGAGAGCTGCCTGACCATATCAGTGGATGTGCCCCTTTTATTTCAAGGATGCTGAGGTTATGGAGTCAAAGTAGGAGATGGAAAGCAGTGTTTGCTGGAGCAGAACATCAGCTGCTGCCACGTTACCCCTCCTGCACAGTGAAGTGAAGCCCTGACCAAGACCAGAGAGCAACTGGTCAGCTCCAGCTTCTGTTATGATGTTGAATTCAGGTTATTTGTGCAATCTTCCTTCTGCTGCATCCCAGCTTCTGAGAGCTTAACTACTTCCATGTCTTCTGTGTGCTGTTTAAAAAAAAAAAAAAAAAGGGAAAGAACCAGAAATCCAACTGTCCTGGTTTTTGGCATTGCATTTAACACCCACATGGGGCTGAGACCTTTTGATTAGCTTTACTTTGCTTTATGGACTAGTAAAGCAGTGAGCTGTCAGGCACTCACATGGTGGCACTGTTTAGTTTTCTCATCTCTCTGTCATACCTCATGCTGTGCAAGATCCAGCTTTGCTTGGATCCTGCATAGTGCCCTTTCTGTGTCCAGCTCCTGCTCAACTGTGAGCAGTCAGCACAATTTATTTGCTGTGGAATATAACCTGTCAGCAGATTTTTTCTCCATCCTCGTGGAAAGGCTGAATCCAACACAGGCAGTGCTGCCACTATACTCTGCATTATAAACTCTTCCAAGCAGGGAAGCAAAGCATCTTCCTCTGTCCCTCTCTAGTGGCCAGCACCCAAGCAGAGATTTATGAATTTCCATCACCAAAACAGTTTTCAGAGCAGTTGGACTTGCTGTCAAATGCTGTGATTGTCCCTTGATGATCATCATCCACTGTGGAATATCAAGTTATGGCTCCAAAGGAGCAGCAAGTCAGAGCCTTCGCTGATAGCAGCCTCTGCAATCCCTCTGAAGGCAACATAGCTCCACCACTTCACACCACACATGGTGTGTGCCAGCCTTTATCTGGCATCTCCAGCTCTAATAGGAACATACGCTTGGCTAAATTAAGAAGGAATATTTTTGTGCTTTAGTACAAGCATACTCACAATTCCAGTTTATTTTAAGGATGTGTCTTAAAAACATTAAAAGCGACATAAAATAATAATATATGTAATTTACCACTGTGGAGACTGTCAAGTGTTGTCATGCTACTGGCATTGTATTTAACACCCCGGCTGCCAAGAGGCATCACTAATAGAATTTGCATTAATATACACAGTTTCTTTAAAAATTAATTACCCAAAGTAGAGCATCATGTACGGAGACTCTCAAACAGGAGAGAAACCTTGAAGCAGCACTGAAATAAGCAGTCTCAGAGCTCCTTGGGAAGCCAAGGGCAGCTGGAAATATTGCCCTACCCATTCTCTCCTGCCCAGTGCATCATGATGCAGACACAAACTGACAGCAGGAAGCATTGCCATGGAAAATTCTGAAGGAAATCATAGATTTGAACTGGGTGTGGAGGCTGCTGTGCTGCTGTTGAAGGCTGCTGTTGTTGCAGCTGCAAAGGAATACAAGGAACCTGTTAAGTCATGAAAAGGAAATGTGATCTCTTCCAATGTTTCCCCAGAGGCAGGGAGGTGCCAGAGCTTCACAACACCTGTGGGTCACGTATTTGTGTGCTGAGGAAAGTTTGCATGGGTCAGAACGTCTGACAGAAGCAGTGAGGCAGTGCAGAGCTCACCAAGGAAATGTCTGATAACCCTTGTCAGCCTCTTTATTTTCCTTTTCTTCAATCAGCCTGCAAATGCAATGGCAGATTGAGATGCTGTTCACTTGACTGTAATAAATTAGCAACAGCCATTCAGTCTCCAGCCCCTCCAGTTTCTTCATGTGCTAGAAATGGCTGGAGATGCAATTTTGCTGCTCTACATGGAGGAGAAAAAACAAACTTTTACTGGTCACGTGTATTGACACCTTTAGTCAGAAGCTGAACAAAGTTAATGGTATTTGTGAAAATGCTTGGGCAGCTTGTGGCCTTCTCTTCTTTTGTATTTTTTGCTGGATTATAAGTCTGACCTCATTGCCCATGGACATCCTTTATATCAGCTGAGGGAGAGGAAACAGGCCCAGGAATGTGCCTGAGTCAGGCAGAGTTTCTTTCTCTCCCATGAGTTTTCCACATTTTTCACATTTTCACTGAGCTCTTTACAGTTTTCTGCAAAGAACTTGACACAAGTGTAGGTATTTTCTTTCATTACTACCTGTAAGTGAATGTTCTGTCTCCAACTCTGTTAAAATTATCAATAATTTCCAACCCTCTCATGTACTGTCACCTTGAAGGTATTTATGAGCCCTGGTCCTGTTACCTCTGAGCTGAGGTAGTGCCATTGTTTCTATTGCAGTCACAAGACTCGCTGTCGAATTTCAGGGTTCATTACTCAGCAGTGGAAGTTCTCTCTGGGCTGGAATTTGGAAAGTGGACTTTCAGGTGGGGAGTAACTACAAAACATCAAAGGTAGCTATTCACTGTTATACTTATGAAAGAGCAAGGGAGATGAATGGTTTTCATGGCAGGCTGGCTGCTTTTGGAGAGTTACTGGAAGTTAAATGGTTTCCAAGCAGTGCAATATTTCTGCTTTTGCTGCAGCTTCTGTCCCCTCAGCATCTCCATCTGCCCAAGGCACATGTTCAGTCTGGGGAAGGAGCTCAGGTTCAGAGACTACTGCAAGTCTTGGTGGTCAGACAGCTCTGGGCCAAAATACTGTTGGCTAAAATACAAATGAAGGCCATGAAAGGGGCATCTTTAAGAAAAATTCTTCAGTTTCTCTGAATCCAGCCCTGATCAGTACTTGTAGGCTCCTTGGCTCTTTATGCATGGAGAGGAAGACCAGTTATAGTCTCTAAGAGCTGGTTTTTGTTTTTTTTATTTAAAGGAGGCTGTTACAGTGAGAACTACGATGTTTAATGAGTGCCTGTTTTTCTGATTCATCATTTCAGAGCTGTACTTATTCATATGGTGGTCTGGGTTACCTTCCCTCTCCAATCCCCAGGAAATTATGTTATTAATGACAAATGCTCAGGCTGCTGCTGGTGTCTGAGAGTTCTGCACAGAGCAGGCTCGGGGGGCAGGAGTATCCCCTCAGGAAGGCTGAGGAGGTGGTTGGCAATGAAAAAGCACCTATGCTCGGTCCTGCAGCAAAATGAGACATAAATCAAATGCTTCCATTCCAAACAGGGAAACTCAAAGGGCTGCTTTGCTGACCAGATGTGCTGAGTAGCAGAAGGGGAAAACAGGGGTGGGGGTACCCCACTGGGACATGATTAGAAGTCATCAAAAATGAGGGATATAGGAGATGGGTTGAGTTGGACTCCAGCTCTCAAAGACAGGCTGAAAGCTCTGGAGTGGGTCCAAGGAGTGAAATGGGTCAAGAAGCTCTAAATCTAGGAAGGCTTTGTTTGTACATCAGAATGAAAATAGGTATTTTCCCTTTCTTTTTCTGTCCACATTGGTGGGAATGCCATTCAGGTGACTGTTCTGAGGATCTCCCCCTGCCATGCTACTTCACCACCACCCTTGCAGCCCTACTTCTGCAACCAGCATTCCAGGGCAAAAGAGGATGAAGAAGGGATTGCTCTCTGCTCCAGCATTGGGAACTGGGGATCAAACAGAATCTGAGGCTGTTGCTCCCAGTTTTTGGTGGGTTCAGACTGTCCTGTGCTTCTTTGAAGGCCAAAATCCAGAAAGTGCAGATACAGTGCTGGCAACAGCAGGCAGTCCCTGCTCTAGAGGAGGATGGAGCTGTCGAGATCTGCAGACAGAGGATTTTGGAGGAGAGACTGCAGTGAAACAGGCAGCTGCAAACATTCAGCTACATTGTAAGGGGTGAGACAGACTGCTGAGGCACTGGGGAGAGCAGGATGCTTTCTCTGTCTCAGGACAGGCTGCACAACATCAGCTGCTCCCACGAGTCACCAGGGATGAGCTGTGCTGTGAGAAGGGCTCTGCGTGCGGGGCAGAATTCTGTGCTAACGTGAAAGGGATTTGTCTTGTTAGTGAATCCCAAAAGGCATTTCTTTCTCGCTTTCCTCCTGAAGTTTGATTATTTGAAGAGATTCAGGAATTACATAGTTTAGGAGAAGGTTCCTAGGGAAGGCAGTTTCTGTCTGCCTGGTGCTGCATCCTGAGACTGAGTCAGGAGCACCCTGGGAAAAACGGATCTGATGCTCCGTGCCTGCAGCTCCATAGTAGCCCACAGGGGTTTAAACCACCACAAGGCCTGGAGCAACAACAAAAAGGGAAGCAGAAGATTGGGGATGTAGCTAGTGAGAGCAAAATCATTGCTTTCTTCTCTGTTACCAGCATCATTTCAGCCTCAGATTATTCCTTCATCCAGGTCCAATGTTCAGACAAGACATGGGACAGACCTGGCTTCCCAACAGCAGGGAAGTGTGAATCCAAACCAACCATGACCCTGTTTCTGGAACAAAGCTGATGTTCCCAAGGAAATCCCTATTCTGGAGTGGGGCTATTCCAGTATGTCAGGAATTTGGCAGCAGGAGAGTGGTAGGATTGATGGAATAGGGGTGCACCCCCAAATTATAACCTGGTCCTGTTGTACTAAGGACAAGATGGAGTTTGAGTATTTTTATTTTTATCCTTCTCTTTTATTTTCCCCTCCAGCTCTTACTAATGCTTTGCAGCTCTTCAGCCAGGCAGCTGGGGGACTGTGTGACCTTAGCTGTCCCAGGCTCTCCTGTCCTCAGGACATGGCTTTGCAGCTGGGACTAAATCCATGTGTTACCCAAAACCCCAGCAACACTTTCCTTTGAGTCAGTGTCTCTGTGGGAGCATTCCCCAATATAACTTTGGTAGTGTAAATACTAGAGATATTTACCTTCTGCTTCAGGGCAGTGAGAGCTTTGGTCTTCCAGTATGATATTTAATTCCTTGGCTAGGCTTAGCCTTTATTGGTTCTGGGTTGTCAGCCAGGGGGGCAGGGGAGCTGTGGTGGATTTCTGCTTGTTCCTTCTGAGGTGTGTGAGGTATCACCTTCACAAGCAGATGGCTTTGGAGGAGCCTGTCTCCAAGGAGCTCTGCTGGCTCTGCATGTGGCAGAAGTCACAGTACAGAAATCTTAGCAGCAATATCACCTCGCAGATGTTACCCTTCACTCACCACCAGTTTTCTCCCTCCAGAAAGGCCTCTCTGATTATTGCTGCTAACATAGGAAAGGGTCACCACAACATGTGTGTCTCATAAGCAGAGAATTTGTCAGATACAAACACAGTCACTGAGACATACATTGACCCAGAGGTTCTTGGGGCTGCTTGTAGGGTGATGCTCCACAACTCTCATGGTCCCAGGCAGTCAGGGATTGTCCCAGCTGATGGCAGGGCCAGAGAAAAGGCATCTCTACATTTCTCACGGTCTTTTAAAAGTGGTCATCAAAATGTTTCCATTTTCAACAGCAACATATTTTCAGAGGTTACTAAACAACACTTGGATCTCTGACAATTAAATACAACTTTTTATCAAAACCTAGGTATTTCTATATACTCTCCCCTTTCCTAGTTTACCATTAGAAATGTAGAATACTTGGAGCAGGAGCTAAAAATACCCCCAGGTTTTTAATTGTGGTTGAAAAGGCTATTTGCCTGTTTTGAAGGTTTCGTTTTCACTGTTATTTAGAACTAGTTGCCCAAAGCACAAAATTTAGGTTTGGCCTGCCCACACAACATTGTCACACTGATCTTTTGTCAGCCTGGCCACCAACAGGCTGACCAAAAGATCACACTTCCTTGTGTGAGGATGGAAGGTGGGTGAGGACACGCTGCAGCAGGTGATGGAGACATTCAGCTTTGCTCCCTGGAAATGTCTCCTGAAGCTAATGGCTGAAGAGAGAAGGGCTCCTGGGCGAGGCTGAGGTGCTGGAGAGACACCCAGATGATTTATCCACTCCTGCAGGGAGTCAGTGCCAGCAGTGAGTCAGATTTTCCGCTCCTTAAATTTACACTCATCAGCCCTCACCTCTCTCTGCGCTTTTGTGAAGCATATTGGGATCCAAGGTAGTTACAAAACAATGTCAAAGGTGTTAAAACTATTCCCATAAAAATACATCTGTTTTCTGCAGTAATGCCTTGGAATGCCATGGAGTTCTTGGAAACTAGAAGAGCTACCAGAGTATGTCTTGTGTGGACTTGGAGAAGTCTGCTAAAATGGTAGGATTTTCTTTCATTTTAAAATCATTATTGTAGGCAGTTAGAAAAAAGCCAATTCTGTATTCAGTGTGATGAGATATTGATCTAACTTCTAAATCCCTCTAACCTGATTAAGGCCTTAAGAATTTCAACTATTGAAAATACGATTTTTTTTCATATAAATATCTTAGGCTTAACATCCCTAGTGCAGCCTAAGTGTTTCCCTGAGAAATTCAAATAACTCAGCCTGTAGGGATCATTCAACCCTACCAAAGGCTTTAACATATGCTTGTATGTAAATATAGTTTATATATAAATTAAGCTTTTATACGTATATGTAAATGTAAATTATGTATATGGCAGTTTGCAACCAATCTCGAGAAGGGATTTTCTTGGTATCTTTTCATGGTATGTAGTTGGGCAAACAGAGCTGGATCTAACCCAGGCAGCTTTGAGATGTCTGTTATCCCTGTCATCTTTGGGATCACACCTTCCCTAAAGGGAGGTGACGCTCAGGCATATGGAGGTGCTTGCAAAGATGCACCTTCCTTGTGGTAACATTCACTTGACTGCACAGGCTGGAGAGGGTGTTAATGCACAAGAGCAGAGATCTGAGCAGGGCTCTGGTAAATGCTCATGGCAGATATCCTTCCATTGGAAGGGAGTGTTGCAGTTTCCAGCTGAAGTGACTGTGCTCTCATGTCTTGCCAAGTCCTTGCGTGTGGTTTGCCACACTCTGCCACCCCTCCAGCCTCCTGGCCACAGGGGTGACTTGAGCTCCCAGAGCTGCGTGTCCTCAGCTTCTCATGCTAGGAGACAGATCTTGGTAACTGCAACAAGTGAGAGCAGGAGGGGCCAAATCTAACCAGCTTTGAGCCCTGGAGGATCACCCCTACAAAGGTGGGAGTCTTGAGCTTCCTTGGAAACAGGAAGCCATGATCATTTCACTCTGTGCTGATTTTTTGGCATTGGAGCATTGTGCTTCCTCATGTCTGCAGCAAAGCTGGGAAAGAAGAGCTTCAGGCCAAACTGGAAGCAGCACCTTACACAAGCAGTAATGGGTGGTTTTACTGCTCTCTGTCCTTTCCCTTCCCCACCTCCCAGCGCTTTGTGAAGCTGTAAGAATCAGAGCTCTTAAACTCCCTGAAGGAAATGCAGTATGTGGTGTTTGACTTTTCAGAAATACCACGTGGTGGCAATTGTCAAACTGCTTCCTTCTGTGCTCCAGCAGCCCCTGCTAAATATGTGTAGGTTGGTGTCGCCACAAGCAACATACGTCCTGCAGATCTGATCTGCAGATGTGAGCCCAACATACAAAGTGAGCAACACCAGTCAATCACACATCTGGATTATTCAAAGGGTTGGAACTAGCAGTGTGCTCTCAGTAGGCTCAGAGTGGCATTTGCATTTTGGCAGCACAAATGCAGATTTTAATCCTGCCAACAAGAAATCTTTGTGTGTGCCCTGGCTGCATTCAGAAGTTTCCTCGAGGTATTCCTGGTTGCAACTGTGGGATAATCAGTGATTGCTTTTTGAAAGTCACAAAGGTCTTGTCTTTTCTTTGGAAAAATATTAGGATATATGATCTGGGTATGTGATGGTAACAATGAAGAAGCTCTGACAGAAATAGAGAATCCTCCTGAGGACTTTTGCTCTCTGGCAGCTGAAAATTTATCTGCTGAGCTCCCTTTAGGGTAACTGAAGTAGACTCTGTGAGCAATGGGAATTCAAAACCATGCCCAAGGACTGCACTGAGCACTTCCTCCAGAGGGGGAATATTGCCTGCTTTAGTGAAAGAAGGGCCAAAAAATGAAGATAATCATGGGGAGGAAGAGGCAGATGCAAGAGGGAGAAGCATACAGAGCTGGAAGTGATGTAGTGGAAACAACCCTTAAAGAGGAGGAGGAGAAAGTATGGCTCCTGTCTGGGAAGGGGAAGCCAGGATGAGGTGCAAGCTTGGAGAAGGAGAGATGCAAATAAGAGGTAAAACAAGACAGGCCAAATAGATTTCAGTTTTTGTGATGAGGCAGAGAGCATGAGGGATAAAGCAAAGCCAAAAGAAGGATGACAGCAGATAGCAGAAACTGAGAGGGCATTTTCCACCAAAATGACAGCAGGAGAGAGGCCAATGTGCTTTTGCCGTCCAGCTACACTAGAAATTCAGAAAGAGATCCTCATGGATATAAATGAACAGTCTTTTAGTTGACCTGAAATCTCCAGATTATTCACAAGCATCTTGAAATGCTGGGACTGAGTGTGGCGAGTTGGTTTTGTTAAGACACTCTCACTTCTTGTACTGTCTTCACATCTGTGATATCTTTGGATAAAAATAATTCAGTACAAATATAGTTTGTGTCTGTCTTTAAGAAATCAAAGTTGTTGTGATGCCTGGGGCTGTGGCAGAGAGCATTAGAGAAGCACAGGCAAAAAGCTGATGCTGTATGGAGGCAAAAAAAGATCTGGAGTTACAGAAAGAAGCTAGCTCCAGCATCACACTTCTCCCCAGCCCCTCTCCACCGGGTTCACAGTTAATCAGCGTGTGCTCCCTACAACCCCCTCTGATATATTAATTAGCACAGCACCCAAACGAGGAGTGCAAAGCACTGTTTCAGCAGAGATAAGCTGAGCCTTTCTGTGCATTTCCAGGCAGGCTGGCTCACACTGAGCTCTTAGCCACTGTCACAGTAAGGGATGGAAGCAGAAGGTGGGAAGCTGGAGAAGCTCTGATCTCTCACTGGAGACATGGGAGGCTGTGAAGGCGCTCTCCGAATGCCGGCAGAGCAGAGTGAGCCAAAATGTGGAGTCAGCCCCCAGCAGCACAGCAGCAGTGAGCTCTCAGGAGGATTCCTGCAGCAGCCACTGCTTTTAAAATCTGGTCAATAAACATTAGGTGAAGTGGATGTTTCTTTGTCAGTGTGTTTATCTGAACTTCAGTTACATCAGGCACTAGCCAGGAGACATAAAATGTCTTGTGTTGGCTTATTAAAGAGGACCTTTAATTACCTTATTAAGAACTGGCCATTGTCTCCAAGTAAATGAAAATCCAAATCTGTCAGTGCAGTTCAGTGATGATTATTGCATCCTGAACAGCAATGGGCCCAGTGGTGCTGTAGAGAGGCTCCAGTGTCCACAAATTCCCCCCATGGCATTTTCATGTCTCCTGCTTGCAGACACTTTCTGTCCAGTGCGGCTTTTTGAATGGGATTTGGAGTAAAACAAAAGTGTTTGATTGGAAACCTGGCTTTGGGGTCTAGAAGTGGAGCACTGACTTCCTGCTTGGGTTTTGATTTGAGTTTAAAAACCACTCTAGGGTAGGATGATGTGTTTGGGGATGGCTTGCTGTCTCTGCTAGAATCAGGAAATGGAAAATCCTGCAGCACTGTCTCCCAGCCTACCCAGTTTAAGTCAGATATGGGGGACCAGGGAAGCAAAGCACAGGCAGCACTCACCCTGAGTTTGTGCTGTTTCATAGTGGATCACAAACAGGCAGCTCAGCTACTTGAAGGGAGACTTGGTTTTGTGGCTGTGGCTAAATGACAGCTGCATAAACAAAGCAGAAGTGCTGCTGAATGATTTGATGTTGACGTGGGCTTCTTGAAATCTTCCCCTTCGGCGATTCAGGCCCTTGGTCCCTCATGTACTCAGACACATCCACACACAAAGGATGTTCAGGCAGTCTCCTTCTGCCACATTGGCATGCTTTTTAATTTTTTTTTTTTTTAATTATTAGTTGTTAATCCCACTGAGCCAAATGCTATAGATTTTACTGAAGGGGAAAATTGCTTGTTGCTATCCAAATAACACAGCCTAGAACAGTCTTGGTGGCGGAAGGTGCATTTAACTGCTACCTAAATCCAGACACCATAACCTGGACAAGGCACCTTCCTTTGCCCTGCAGCACAGTTGTTCAAAATTACTCATTGTGGAACAAAATACGCATCAGCTCAGAGAACCCTCCACAGCATAACCCATCACTTCCCTGGGACTGCAGAGCAGGACAGCACAGGGCAGCAGAGTTCACAAGGGGTGTTGAACTGGCCACAAGTCATAGAAGCAACAGGACTGATGAGGAATAAACTACTTTAGGATCTACATTCACTGCTTACTTTTCACAGGGCTTATCAGAGAAAGCTGTTTCACCCTCTGAAGTATCACATGAGGTAATTATGACAGTGGTGTTTGTGGTTTATGCTTGTTGCAAGCACCCAGTCCAAGGGGATAACACAAAAAGAAAGAAACAAGGTTATATTGAAGCTCTAATTTAGAGTGTAAATCCCCTGGTGATCGTGGTTCTCTGTGCAGCTAACCGGTTCTCTGTGAGTTAACCGGTAATAGCGGCAGGAGCCACAGAGTCTGTGAAGCAAAATCAATGGAGCAGGATCTAAAAGCTGTACTAAATAACTCCTCAATAATCATAAATCTTGTTACCAACAGCTCTCACGCTGCTTTACAGTGGAAATTATGCCCTTACTTTGCAGAGGAGGAAATTAAAGCATCGAGGAATGGAGCAATCGTTCCTAGAGATGCAGCAGAGAAGCAAGGGTCTGGATTTCTGGGTCGGTGTGTTATCCACAGGGCTGCATTGCCTCCCTACTGTGACCGAGTGAAGTGGCATAGGAATAGCCTGCTGGCAATTTTCAGCTCTCTGCCTTTAGGGAAGCATTTCCCTCTGGGCCCTGCAGAGCAGCTCTGAGCCGTGGAGATCGTCCAGGAGGATGCTAAGAGGCAGGGGAGGAGCAGGCTTGAAGCCGGTCTGCCTCTTCAGCCAGGAGCCTGCCTAATGGGTTTTTTTTCTCTCCTCTCAACTGGTCTCAGCACATGCAGGAAAGGCAGAGCAGTCTGTGTGTGGTTTAAAAATCTGTTTTGCAGCAGTTGATGGGAACAGTGGAGCTCGGGAGAAAATGAAGCCTGTTGGAATATGCAGCAGTCTGAGTCCACCCCTGCTCACTTGTCACAGTGTTTATAAAGAAAGGCAGCTTTTGTCTTAACTTGTTGGGAAATCACTTCAGGCAGGGATTAAAGAATATCTTCCCCTGGGTTTTTTTCCACAGAACTCTGGGCAAGACTCTGGGAGAGCTATCCCCTTCCCTGATGGAAAATATATGCCTAATCTAAATGTGGGGTTATAAGCAGCAGTGGATGGGGCAGGGCTAAATTTCTCAGAATGGCTCCTGATGCAGAGAGAAATTCAAGTGTCTTTAACCCTCATCCTACCTTTNTTTTTTTTTTTTTTTTTTTTTAATTAATACTGAAGTCTGTAAATTGATTAAACCAGTATTTACCTGAAGTGAGGTAATAAGGATGAATTAGCTTCTCACTGAATTCTCTGTGGTGTTATTAGACAAGATATCCTTCACCAAGTGACTTTAGGGATTGTGTTAGGGACAAAGAAGAATCAACCCAGCTGTGACTATGCTGGGGTTTTAATGAGGGTGAGAGTGAGATTTTGCTGCAAAAGACTGAGGCTTTGGTCTCTGCCTCGGCTGCACATCACCAGAGGGCAGCAGACATCGGAAGAAAACATATCTGTGAAAACCCTGCAGCAGTGACCAGAAAACTGGGAGAAAAATCTTCCTCTTCCATATTTCCAAGAGCAGCCTGCGGGTGGTCGGTAGGGACAGAGGTGGGTGTGAATTCCCCCAGGGGCCCTGCACCACTGCTGCACTTGCAGGAATGCAAAGAGAGTTCTGTCTCTGGCCTGAGCCCTGTACCAGGACCTCTCTCCTATCAGCTGCTTGGCAGAAGGAAAATGTAGTGGATAAATATTCTCAAGGAAGGCGAAAAGCAGCTCAGATTGACATCTGTGCCCCAAGTCCTGCTCTGGGCTAGGAAGAAAATAGAGCATGCAAAATGCTGTGTGCCTCTTGCTCAGCCAAGGCAAAAGCCTCGTGGAGGGATCTTTCCCCTGATAGTGACTTTTATTCATGGCATGTGGACAAACCATCCCTTTCCCCCCTGTGCCATCGCCACCACCATGCCCCAGCCCCAAGGAGTAGACCTCAAACACAGGCAATTTCCTCAAAGTAATTCAGCTTTTTGGATGGGGGAACTACTTGATGTTCCTTCCTGGATAAGGATCCAGTTTTTTGTGATGTATTGCAATTATTAATACTAAATAATTATTAAACTTGATGTTATTAGAAGCTCCAGTGGAAGGAAGGCACCAACATTTACCTTCCTTTGGAGTGAACCCCTCACTGAAGCAAAGCTCCCTGCTGAGGACTTGCAGGTAGATATTTGGCATATATTTGAAGGATTAAATAGCTTAAAATACTCCCCAGGCTGCTGACTGCTTTGGCACTGTGTTTTGCCTGTTTGGATGTGACTTTCAATTGTGCCTTTCACTTGTGCTGTACTCCTTTCTCCTTCTTCTGTGCATTTAGGAGGCCTTCACAGTGCTCCTGATTAGGAGAAAGGGAGGTGAAAGGAGGGAATGGGCAGCCCTCCAAAGCATGAAGGAGAGGCAGGTAATGAGATAATGAGATGTGGCACTAAAGCTTGACCTGCATAGTTGTTTGGGGTTTTTTTTTAGTGCCTCTTTAACACAAGATTCCCAAGCAGACTTTGGATCGGGAACTCCATACTAGAACTGGACTCAGGAATCTCTACCACAGTTTCTTGCTGCAGCCAAATTTCAGACTGAAAAATGTTAGTGGCTAAAGATAAGCTAAAGACAGACTAAAGTGTTGTGGAGAGCCTCTCAGCTGTGTTTTACATTATACCAAGGCACAGAGTGTGAGATAAATGAACTAGGAGGTCTGTGGGATTGAATGGTGTTTATGACATCTCAGAAAACTCTTCTGAAAGTTCAGGCAGGATTTTAAATCTAGGAGTCTGACAAGGATCTTTACCCTGCTCCAGGCACATGTGTAATGGCACCCCAAGGTTCCCCAGTCAGCAGCAGGATCAAAGCAAAAAGAGCTCCTCAGTAGAGATTTACTCCAAAATCTTTTACGGAGGGTTCTGTTATGGTTTGGAGTGATCCAGCCTCTCCCAGGCTCCTGAGACTGCTGCAAGCCTTCCCTGTAAACAGGCAGCAGTTAACATTCAGCCTTGCAACTGAGGTGTTTAGTGGTGGTGGGTCAGACCTGTCATGAGCAATTGTCTTCCCTGACTGGATAAGCATTCAAATAGAGTCAAGGAAACAGAACCATCCAAAGCCCACAGATTTGCTGTTATTTATTTTAGTGACAACTACTCATGGTAAGTCTCAGAAGTCTGTTAGAACAGAGGTATTAAGAATGAAGTTTCTTTTTTGGGGGGGTTTTTTTGGGGGGTGGGGGGGGGTTGCTTTTGTTTTGTTTTGGTTTGGTTTTTTTAAAATTTATGACCCTATCTTGAGCCTAACAGAAGATGGTCCGTTTTAAAGTTTCGATTACATACCCCATGAAAATTTTATTTAAAAGGACCATATTTCAGCATTTTTCAGCTCCTGCTACGACTGCTGAAGGGTCTCATTAAAATTGGTTTCTGTAAGCACAGCAACATGCATCTCTGAAATTCATTTTCACTGAATATTTTTATATTTAGATAGAGCTTCCTCCCACACTGAAAGCACACTGCACAAGCCTGGCCTCAGCAAACTCATTTACAGAAGATGCAAATCAGTGTTTCAAATGTGGATGGTGCCTGTCAGTACACAGAAGGTGGATATTCCTTGTTTATCAAGAAATTAAAATCTGTTCACCCAGAAGAGCTTTAAAGTTTTCAGAGTCACACAGTGACAAGGAGAAAGCCTTGAATTTCGGCTGGGAGGAGATACCTCCCCTTGGCAATTCACAGGCAGCTCAAGCCAGACGAGAGCTGCACCTTTGCCAGTGTGATCCCCTCGGCTGGAACAGGGTAAATGATGTGGGAAGAACAGGGCCAAGCAGCTCCAGCAAGCTGAGAGAGGAATGCTGCCAGGAGGAACCAGCCATGGTGAAAGGGGGCTATAAGGCAAAAGGGATCAAAGTCATGATGAAATGATTCTTTAGCTATTTCTTTTCAGTAATGGTTATATTTGATTTCTTTTTTTTCCTCCGTAGAAGATGCCAACTCACTCTGGCCCATCAGATAACAATTGCTGACAGGCATTCAGAATTAATAGGCAATTTGAAGCTACTTCTGGCTCTAGTAAAGGTTTCTGTTGGTCCTGTGTAATGGTTGCACAGCTCAACAGCAATTCCCTATGATGTGCCAGGCTTCTTCTGGCAGGTAGGAGTTGTATTGCACAAAACTAACAGATTCCTGTTTACAGACTGTTTTCTGTGTTTCTACAGCTCTCCTGCCTTTGGGGGTTCCTGGGCTCTGTTTCTCCTGTAAGCATCATGTCACAGGCTGTAGCAGATGTAGCAGCTCCAGAGGATTTGATTTCCCTGCAATCCCTGTGCCACAGGAGAAGAGTTGTCGGGTTGTACAGGCACTGTAGTAGGAGAGGATTTATTCACCCTATCCTTCTGTAAGATCACACTCAGCAAATACTCTGCTACTTATTTTATTTCCCCCCTCCGCCTTTTTCCAGGAGGTCTCCATGGCTTGTAATGTCAACACACCATGATTTAGCCTTGCCCCAGTCAAGTCCATTTTGGGGGCAGGAAGTGAAACCCTTATTCAGGGATGAGGAAATTCCTTCTTCTTCCAGCCCATTAAAATCAATAGAATTCCTCTTACTGAAAGTCTTCCCTGATTTGATATTATAAATAAGGTGGTCCTTGGAGCTATGGCAGAGATTTGTGACAGTTGTAATGCTAAATTTAATTTCCTATAATTCAGTCTCAAACAATTGATAAAGGATTATTCAGGAGCCATTCAAAAGTCCTAAGCTGTAAATGTATTTATTAGCTCCACTGTACTTACAGCAGCCCAAGAATTCAACTTTGTGGAATTTTTATCTGCTTTGCATTAGCATATGAGCACAGATTACTGGGACAGTACAATATTTGTGTTTCAAGTTGCCCTTCAGAAAAACCCAACTGAATAGTAAATGTGTGTAAAATGTATTTCAGCCATAAATACATACTTAGTGAAATATATGATATATTGGGAAAAATACATGTACTGGATGTAAGATGCCTGTAAGATTAATCTGAGGACAGAGGAGAGAGGAATTTTCATCATTGTATGTTATTTTGTGCCTTTTACTGAAGCTGTTGTGGTATCAAAGTGATGATTTGATGTCCTCTTTGCTCAGCACAAGGTAACTGTAATCATGTCTTCCTCCTTGAACAGCCATAGCAGAGGCAAGCTGGGGAAACTCCAGAGTGGCTTAGGGAAGTCTTGAAAACAAGGAACTGCACAAAGGGACTCATTGTGCATGTTTGCATTTTGGGTAGGTATGTGAGGGCTGCCTGGGTAGGGGCATGGATGAAATAGGGAATTAGGTGTGCATGAATCCAGCACGACATGAAGCACTCTGAGGTAGCAAGAGCAGCCAGCCCAAGGTATTTGTGTTAGTTTGAAACAATCCTTGAAAGTTTCAAAAGTGTTAGAACTTCAAAGGTAAATCACAAAGTGTGACGAAGGTTAGATGACAGTATGACTGTGAACCAGCACTAGCATACAACTCCTGCAGCCTTAGGTTGTGTACATGTGCTGAGTTCATATTTTCTTTTTTTTTTTTTGTTGCTTCTCTCTGTCCGCTTAACTTTTCTGCATTGGCTTCCCCCTTTGATTTATTTTTTGCTTGTGTTACCCATCTCTAGAGTCTGAGTCACAGTAGTAATCTGTTTGAACTCCTACCTAAAAATTTCCTTGTTCTCCCTACATTTTCTGACACACAACTGATTCAGCTTCCCAGAAGGATCTGTCACTTGGGAGAGCAGAACTTTCCTCTCTATTACCAAGGTCTCTCTCTCTCTCTGACTATCCCTTGGCCCCCTTTAAAACCATCCACCAAGTGATCACTCAGCTTTTCCATAACCAGTCCATTAGCACAGTTCCTTTCCCTCTCTCACAGCTTACTTCCAGCTCTTTGTCCAACACCCTTATTTCTGCTGATCTCATTTAAGCTCTGGAGCTTCATCTTTTGACTCTCGCTGTGACATCTGCTCTCAGATCCCTAAAACCTTCCTAGGCTGCTGTCATTGCCTCATGCAAGAGACTCTCCCACTCCACTTCTGATGTACAAGGGGGAGTCTAAATACATCCTCACTGCCACCCTTGAGGACAGTCTTGAAAGACTCTTCCTGACTCCAGCCAAGTCCCTCTGTTTGCTCTGACTTCTGCCTCTGGCCCACTGGCATGTGAATGAGTTTACCAGTCATGCAAAAATGTTTTCTGAGCACTGGGTTTTCTGATTGACTGGTAGATACCAAAATGCTAATTAAGTCAGCTCTTCTCCCTTTCTTTTTGTGGAACAACATGTGAAGACTGGGAGAGTCTACAGCCCATTCTGGCTGGGATGAGAAGGCACAAGGGTGAGGCCCATAGGGATTTCCTAGGGGAACAGAAGATGGTCCCCCATCAGTATTTGCTCTGCTGAACAACTTTTTCAGGGGCTACTCACCATGGGTACATGATCCCAACTGATGCAGGAGATGGCCCTGCTGCTGGCCAGGTTTGATTTTCCCCTTGCATCTAGGTACTCTTCCATTTGCTTCCAGTGCCCCTGATGAATGCAGCCAGCAGAAAATGGTCTGTCTGTACCTTAACGCCACAGGAGTTCTTCAGTGAGAAAGAACTTTGTAGTTCTTGCAGAGAGGAGGCCTGGGGAACTGGTTCTAACAGCAGAGAACTTTCTCAGCTAATCTCCACATCAGAACTCCACCAGAAACACCAGCCTTTTACTGCAGCTGATGTATCATGCACTGGTTATGGCTGCCCAGCCCAGAGAGGGGCAGGAGGGGCCTGGCCCAGCCATCCTCAGAGAGCTGCAGCAGGCAGAGGGGCTGGCAGGCACAGGCACTGGGGAGCCATGAGATCCTGTCTGTTCTCTGCCAGCAGAGGAGCTACCCTGGCAGTGCCAGTTCCACCTGTCAGGAAGAACTCACTCCACACACTGGAATAGATTCTCCAGAGAGATTAAAGAATGTTCCTGCCTTGAGATGTTCAAGAACCACCTGGACACAGTCCTGTGCCATGTGCACTGGGATCACCCTGCTTGAGCAGGAAGGTGGGACAAGATGATCCATGGTGGTCCCTTCCAACCTGGCCCATTCTGTGATTCTGTAAGAAGGTGGGTTGCCTTATTACAAAAGGAACCTGCAGGAGCTAGTTCTGCCCCCTCTGCACTCCCCACCACCTCCTTTCCTGTACATCCAAGCAGCCCCAGCAGCCCTAGTGCCCACAGGGGACCCCAAAGGACACTTGACTTCCCTTTGCCAGCCCATTAGTCACCACCTGCTCAAGCACCCACTTCTTTTCTTGGAATGTACACAAGATGAGACTCCTCCTGCCATCCCCCTGGCGTTGCAGGGGGCACCAGCCCTGCTGGCACTCTGTGCCTGAGTTCCTAGTGCCAGGGTACAGCAATGTCATCACTGCCACTGCTCTGTCTGGCAGGTGCCACCACAGGTAGGCAGGAGTGGAGGCAGCCTTTCCTGCCTCCTCTCTTTGTATCCCAGCAAAGGAGCTGCCCTGACAGCCCCAGTTTTTGCAGCATCATCCCCAGCAGTGTCCATGTCTCCCACACACAGGAGGTCCAAGCCAGGCTCCTTATCTCCAAAGTCTATTAAACCAGGAGTACGGGTTGAAGTGGCTACCGCAGCACATCAATGGGGTCTCGTTCCCGTGGGAGGCAGTCAGGTGCTGCTGTGTCACCCCATGCCGGATGGGCAGGGCACTGCCACCTCGTGGGGCTGTCTGTGTCCCAGGTCTTCTTCATCCTCTTGGGAGCTGGTGTGTGTTTCTTCTGTTCTAGGCGGGAGCTGGGGGTTCCGGTGCTGTGTTACAGTGCAGGCAGGCGCGCTGGCCTGGCAGCACGTCCTGCAGGAGGTGGTGCACAGCCTGGGGGTCGCCAGGGTCTGCTGGGGGCTTGCCAGGGTTGTGGCACAGGCCTCCTCACCAAGGAACGGGCAGTGATCGGGGGCAGAACTGTGTGGGGCCGAGCAGCCTGGGGCTGCCCACACCTCTGACTGGGTTGTGGCAATCCCTGGCTCCTGGCAGAGGAACGCAGGTGTCGCCAGGGCCTCCTGTGTGCTTCCTGGAGTGGTGGCAACCTATCCAGGGGACAGCTATCAACTGGGGACAGAGTTGCCTTGGGCTGAGCTTCCTGGGTGTGAGCTTCCTGAGGTTGAGCATCCTCGGGCTGCCCAACCAGGTGAAGGAGCCATGGCAGCTCCTGGCTCCCAGCAGAACTGCCACGAGATTGGCAGGGGGGACTCCTGGTCACTCCCTGGGGCGGTGACAAAGGCCATCTGTCCAGAGGACAGCTGGTGATCGGTGGTGAAGCTGTCTGGGGTTGGGCTTCCTGGGGCTGAGCTTCCTGGGGCTGAGCTTCCTCGGGCTGCCTGACCACCAGGTGAAGGAGCCATGGCAGATCCTGGTCTCTAGCAGAGTAACTTGGGAGTCGTGAGTGGCTTCTGGGGGCTCCCTGGGTTGGTGGTCCAGGCACTCTGTCTATGGGGCAGCTACTGGTCAGGGGCTGAGCTTCCTCGGGCTGCCCAACCCATGGCAGCTCCTGGTTCCCAGCAGAGCAGTCCAGGGGCTGTGGCAGTGCTGGAGGGTCAAGCGTCAGTGGGCAGCAGCTGCTCTGCAGCCCCAGAGAAGGCAACTTTTCCCGTGCTGCTCTGAACCAGGAGACCTTGGTGGCTCTGTCCCCTGAGGGTGCAGGGAGCTGGGGAGCATTGGGTAGAGTGGTGGGGAGCTTGTTCTGGGATCCATACTTTGCCAGCCGGGCCTTCTTCAGGGAACAGCCTGTGACCAGTAGCTTCAGCCCCACAGTCAGACATGAGGCCACGGCTGCCTGCAAGGAGACACTACAGGCAGTGGGGGCTCAGGGTGCCTGGGGTGTGGCTGTCCCCAGCCCCCAACCTACCTCCCTGTAGAGGAGCTCAAAGGCACCGATGGAACAGGTGGGGTTGTCCTTGCGGTCAAGCACGAGGCGCAGCGTGTCCCGCTGGACGTTGGCGCAGAGCCGACGTGTCACCGCTGAGGAAGGGCTCATGGTGGGGCAGGAGTTAACCTCCAGCAGCCAGGGCTGGAAATCTTCCCCGATGAGAAAGTCGGCCCCGAAGAGCTCAAAGCTGCCCTTGCGGGAGCCCACCTGGTCCCGGGCACAGCGCAGGGCGCTCAGGATCGCTGCCTTCATGCCGGGCACTATCACTCGCTGCCAAGCATCTGCCTGCCCCATCTGTGCCAGGTGTGCCTGAAACTGCTCGTTGGACCAGATCTTGTCGGCGGGCACACGGGGGTCCTGTTGTAATGTTTTGTACCGCTTCTGGATGGAGACGTTGCAGAGGTGCCTGGCACTGGGACAGGGAGAGTGGGGCTGGGTCAGGGGATGCCGAGGGGCTGGGCACTGCGAGCCGGGGGTGAGGGGGGGACACTCACGGCTCTAGGTGACACAGGGAGAAGGGCTGGGAGCAGAAGCGCAGGTAGCATTCTCGGTAGAACCAGACAGTCAGTGGCTTCCAGTCAGTCACCACAAACCACTGACGAATGTCGAACTTGGTGTTGAAGATGGTCAGTGGCCTCTCCACGTACTTCTGCACCACCCACTCACACACCCTCAGCGAGGGGCTCGTGCAGCTCTGCGCCAGCTCCAGCACCTCCTCCAGCCGCGTCGCGCAGACGATGCCTGGGCAACACAGTGATGGTGGGATCCCTTCTCTATGGGGATGTGTGTGCCCCATGTTTCCCTCAGCCTTACCCCTGCCACGGGATTTGGCACTGGGCTTGAGGATCCAGATGTTGAGGTTGCCCTCTATGCTGAGCTGCGGCAGCTGCTCCTCCAGGCGCTGTAGCAGGTCCTGGCACTGCTTCCGCTGCCCCCTGCTCAGCACCAGCCTGGTCCCCTCACTGTGGGGGAATACAGGGGGCTCAGCACCAGCCCTACCATTGTTCCCCCCTGCCCCCACCTCACTCAGCACTCACTATGCCACACGGTAGTATTCCTGCAGGAAGCGGTCCCAGTTGATGCATGTCCGGCAGGGTGACGGGGTGTTTCTGTCAATGTCCTGGTGCCCCAGGACACCCAGGTGCTGCTCACAGACCTCCAGGGCCTCCTCCAGCAGCTGGGGATACAGAGGGGAGTACGGCCCTGATGTGGACAGCATGGGGTGAGTGACATGATTCCTATACCAGCCTTGGGGCCAAAGCACTGAGCTTCCCTGTGGGACAGGTGCCTTTGAAGCTAGGGCAGGGGAGGGAGTAAGGGATCCCAAGCCACCGACAAGGGCAGAGAATCAGCCTCCAAGCTCAGCCCTCAGACACACCCCTAACCCTGAACTCCCTGTGTCATCCCCCGCCTCCATCCTGCTCAGCCAGCTCCATGTACTCACCTGGCACCTTGTCAGATTTTGAGGGTCGCTCTGTCCCCACCAGCCTGTGCCCGACCTTCTGCAGGGCCAGTTTGAGCAGGCTGCGAGCCGCTGTCAGGCGGAAATCCTCTGCAAGAGGAAAGTATCATGCCTAGGCAGTCCTGTATGGGAAGACTGGAGCACAAGGGGTGACAGGAGGGCAAGAGCCCCAGGCTCACCAATGAAGGCTTCCTGCTCGCCCTCGATCCCCAGCCGGTAGCACCGGGGGAAAAAGGTGTTGAAGTCAGCTTGCTCGAACCAGGGCAAGTTTTGCAGACTTTGGCACAGCCCCTCCTGTTTAGAGAAGCTTGTCATTCCCTTCTGGACACCTCCACCCCTTGTGCCCCCCTCCCTGAGGCCTCTGTGCTCCCACCTTGGTGCAAAGTGCATAGAGCTGGGGATAGCGATTCACCACCTCAATCCTCTTCAGCAGCTGCTGGTCAATGTTGCTAAGGCGAGTGGTCCAGAGGAAGTTTGGCACCTGGTCCTGCACCAAGTAGGACTGCAGGAGGGAGTGGGCTGGGGTGAGCCAGGGAGCCCCCACCCTGCCCCTGACGGTCCCAGGGGAAGGATGTGGGGAACTATGGCAGAGCTCAGCCCTAGCCCTGTTAGCTAACCATGAGGTCATGGATGTCGTCAGAGTCCTCATTGCACTGCTCTCTGTCTTCCTTCATGTCTTCATCTTCCCTTTCCCCCTTGTTCTCGTTGTGCAGCCATGGGTGATACAGGGGCTCCCCCTGCTCATCACCACCACTACCTGCCCTCTTCTCCAGCTGCTGTTTCTTTTGGTCACCAGGCTGCTGCTTCAGCTGTTTGCCATTGCGGGGCAGCTTCCTCTCTACCCAGCCCCGCTCACGCAGCAGCTGGCGGATGATGGGGTAAGGGCCCTGCACTGCGAAGATCTTCTTCTCCTGCGGGGAGAACAGCGAGCTCAGCCCCAGCGCAGTCATCTGGCTCTGCTCTCCTGAGCCACAGGTGCACAAATGCAAGCATGTGGCATCTCGGGGCAGCGTGAAATCAAATCCCTCACCTTAATGGCCTTCTCCACATGCAGCCTGGCCTTCCTGAACCGCTCAGACTCAGCCGTGTGGTACCGGCCATTGTGGTAGTCAATGTTGACAGCTGCCACCTGCCCTGTGAGGACAGCCCCACCTGACCCCATTGTCCCCATGTCCCCATGCCCACGGGGCAGGCAGGGAGGGGGAGAACATGCTGACCTGTCTGTCTCTGCCTCACCAAGTCTGGGGCTTCTGACATGGCATTCCCTGACCTGCCAAACCTTCTGCCAGCATCCCTTCTTCCCTCCGCAGCCTTGGGATGCCCTGCTGTTCCCTTGTCCTTGGCCCAGGGGCAACTGGGATGTCACCTACTTGAGTATTGCCCCTGGATGAGGGGCAGCGTGCCCACAGTGCTGCTCTCTGTGTCAGACTGTGCCAGGGTAGTCTGATGGTGAGAGAAGTTGTGGGTGGCTCTGCCTCCTCTAGGCCAAGCACTGTTTTCCTATTTCCCCATCCCTTAGGGGCCACAGTGTGTATACTGCACAGGACATGGCCTCCTAATTCCATCACCACTATGATGCCATAATGCAGGATGTTCAAAGAAGCCTCAGTATCACAGGTCCTGGTTCTCTCTTGTGAGGGACTTTAACTACCTTGACAGCTGCTGGAGAAGCAACACAGCAAAGTACAGTCCAGGAGGTTCCTGGATAGATTTGGTGATCCCTTCCTGACACGGGTAGTGGGGAATCCCACAAGGAATGGTGTGCTACTCAACCTTATACTAAGAACCAGAAAAAACTTAATTGGACATGTGAAGACTGTGAACTGTCCTAGGTAATCTCCATGATAGACCTCTTCCAGAAACACAGTTTTACCTTACAGTATAACTTCTGACTGCTGCTTGATTTTATTTTGATGGCTACTGCTCAGCAAATTGCCTCTTTGCTCATTCTTTCAAATATGCTGTTTCATTTACAATTGTTCATGGGCTCCTTGTTCACACTGCCTTCTATGACTCAACTGAAGCGTTTTGTTATTTACAATCATCTGCAGCCAGCAGAAGTTTTATGCTGACACATAAAAATCACACACTGGTCATTCAGTGTCATTTCACTGATTCCCCCTGAGGGATCTATTAACAAGAGCCTCATGTACCTAGCTTCAGAGGTGGGTCATAATGTTAAACTGGCATCACAGACAGGTTCCCTTGGATGTGGTGGAGTGTTTGGTGGGGTCCAGACCTGTTGGAACCTTCTTCTTCAGGAGAAAAGTCAGGACAACCCTCAGAGAGTCATTATTGGTGAAAGCTTTGCAGCTCTCAGGAATGCTCACAGGGAGCTGCTGAACCAGAAGTGGTTCAGAGGGAATGGGAAATGAATCACTTGCTTCAATTGGTCCTTCAGGAAGTGATAGAGCAAAATAAATCTCTTAGAAAGAAGCTGGAAGCAAAATATTTAGAACAATTAATGTGATGTCAATTTTGGATGCCCCGGAGCAGTGTTTGTTAATAACTCCCTCTGGCAAATTGGACGATCCTAGAAAAAATTACCTGGAGGATAGAGAGATACATATTTAGGTTGGACATTGGGAGGAATTTCTTAATGGAAAGGGTTAACATTGAAATGGGCTGCCCAGGGAGGTGGTGGAGTCACTGTCCCTGGAGGTGTTTAAGGAAAGACTGGATGTGGCACTCAGGGTCATGGTCTGGTTGACACAGTAGTCAAAGTTTAGACTTGATGATCTCAGTGGCTTGGAACTCTGCAGTGCAAGTCTCCATCAGCACCCCCTACAACACCCCCTGCTTCATCAGAGAATAACAATGGTGTGTGGGAGACAAGGCAGATGGATTACAGATTATTCAATAGAGATTATTATCTTTTCAAGAAATCAGAAGGAAAACAATATGTGCATGTTGGGGTGGAAGCACTTTCGGGTCTCATGTGCACTTTGGAAAATGAATGGGAGAACATGAAAGAAATCCACTAAGCAGTGATAATCCTGGTTGTAAATTCTGAACTCTCTGTTGCTTCTGCAGACAACTCAGAACATTGCTGTCTTAGCTATTTGAATGCCATCTTCGTATCTATATATTTAGAGTAGAAGTAGAAGGAGGAATTTTTGTGTTGGGATAAAGAAAGCCTTATAAAGCCACACCTTTACAAAGGACCTGTATGTGACAACAGTGACTATTCCATGAAGTATACTGAGTTAGCTCCAAGACTTAGAATTACATGAGGATGAATCTTTTTCCTGACTAATCCTTCAACAAAAGATGGTGTGTAAGCAACATAATCTATAGAGGAAAAACTTGATAATATTTTCTTTTATGGTAACTGAGATATATTTATTGAGCACTGCACAATTCCTTCCTTGCAAAGGAGTAGCCTTTTACATCTTTGTCTCCTCAAAATATATACTGAAGTAGCTTCTTCCAGATGCTGTGCTTACTTATTAAATTTTCTATTGAAGAGGGTTGTAAAATCTTCCATGTGACCATAAAGAGAGGCATGTTCAAGGATTAATTCTTGCTTTTCTGCAAGCTGTATTGCTGTGGCATCAGGGCTCCATATCTACAAAATAAAGGTATTTGTAGTTAATTTGGATGGGACTTTTGCAACAGAAGCACTAAGAAGATAGTGTTAGCCAAAGAGAGCCATGTTCTAGCACTCCTTCCCACAGTGAGACATAGGAAAGAAGCAGTGTGGCCTCCCAGCAGAAGACAGGTCAACCATCTGCGTGCGTATAAACAGAGCATTCTCTTGTTGTCACTTCCAATCTATAACATGCCACGGACTCCAATTACAGATAATGTGGGAAATAAGATCTTAAGGTAATTATTCAAAATTACTGACTTGGGCTCATGATCCTCAGAGCAGAAAATAGTAATTAGCTGTGGAGTCATCAGCTATGTAGCCTCAGTCCTCTGAGACCATTGTAGAAACTAGCACAAATCAGGGTTAGGGAAATGAAAAACAAACTCTAAACACTACTGCTCAGCCAGCAGTGGTGTTCTTTTCCTTTTCAAGGAGAAAAAAATATTACAAAAATTACCTCACTGTGATTATCTTGTTCTGTTTCTCAGTTATTTCTAAGCATGTATTAATAAGACCCTGACAGAAAAGTTATATTTCCCCTACTCCAGCTCTAGGAGGCAAATATTTAGTGTGCTGTGATCCATCTAGTTCAGTGACTGTCACTGACAAAAGTCATCATGTGATAACTAATCAACAGGGCAAGTTAGAAGTTGATACCCATGCTATGCAAATAGACTGCTATCTTTTAAAAGCAGGAGTATAAAAATACATATCATAAATGTGGTTGCATTTTTATTTTACTGTGGCTCCACTCTAATCATATTTTAAAACCTGATAAGAGCTTGATTTCCACAAATATATGTGTTATTATATAATACACATCCATGAACTCTTTAATTTACCGTTGTTTGGTGGCAACCTCTCCAGACTGTGTCACATCTAAGCTAGTTGAATGGTGGAAATTTCATTGGATTGTTCTGCATTTTGATCTCAGCAAGGTCTACCTTTAAGTTACCATGAAAGTGCACTCATGTTTTGCTGCCATACGTACTTTTCTGGGCCTGAAGGAGATGTCATTTTCGTTTTCTCTCTTTGCCAAAGATTTCCAATAAGCCGAACTGTCCTTACGGGAACGCTTTGGCTTTTCAGGAACAGGGTTTTCATCAGGTGGCTCTGATACATCTTCAGGCTGAAGGGGAAGAAGGTAGCAATTATACCAATGTGTCATGTTCAGAAGCAAGGCATGCATCCTGCATCTTCTGATACTCTGCTACAATGTTGATGCGGGAGTATTTGTCTTAATCTCTTCAGAATCTGTTTTTCTCAAAGCTGATTTTTAAAAATCAGAAATTGCAAGGGCCAACCTTTAGAAAGGGAAAGGGCACGTCTCCTCCTTGGGCACTAAACATTAACTACTCTTTATGACTCCCAAGACAGTCTCCTTGTACCACTGGTGATCCCATCCTCTTCCAAGTGAGGAATAAACAAGCACCTAAGGTTTCCTCCTCCTGCCTTTGAAAGTCCTGTGTTGTCCTTGACATTCAAAACCTTTGTGAAAATGCGATGCCAACATTTAGCTACTGAGACATACTTATTGCACTGTCCAGGGCAGCTGAAGGGCACTTCCAGCCATACAGATGCAATTGCATCTTCTCCCTAAATAGCATCCTGGATGTGACTAACAAGTACCACTGGTGAATCAGGAAGGTCTCATCCACAGCAAGAGAACCCAGATGTGGTCACAGAGGCTGATGTCAGCTTGGGAATAGGGCTCAAGGCTCCCAGAGGGTGCAGGAAAAGCATTCAGAAATAAAACAGGCAAACATCAGTGTGGGACTTGAGAAACAGAACTCAGGTAAATGGTGGAAGAACATGGGACAAAATGGAAAATAGGAAGTTAACAAGCCTGGTATTGTCTCAGTGAGTTGAACTAGGAGAACAAAAAACCTTTTTACCAGTTTGAAGGGTATGGTTCCTATCTTGTGAAAAAATAGGTTCTCCCTTTAAGAAATTTTGATTACCAGTTGTTCAGTAATTACCACAAAAGAGCTGGGTGAGCATATACTTCAGAAGGAGGGAAAAAGAAAAGTAAATATTTTTCTCTGTCCTGTCAATGGTACAGACATCATTCTTATGTGTGTCTGGGGAGCACATGAAGTTTGTATAATCAGCAAGACAAATTTCAACCAATGCACAAGTTCTAATACTCACAAGTATCTGAAAATACTCACTTTAACAAAGCTGCCTAAGTTACAGTGTTAGAGAGAAATGGGTGGCAAAAAAAGGAAAGAAAGAAGCTCCCTGCTAACTATTAGGAAGTCAGTTCTTTGTTACCATCTCTCATACCTCTTTCACAGGTTTTGGTGGCTCTGCTGGTTTTGGCTTCCCACCTTTTGCTGCCATTGCTTCTTCTTTTTCTTGCTCTTCTGCCAAAACTTGCAGTTGATTTTCAAGCAGTTCAATTATTTTAGCATTTTTAAATATTTGAGCAAGATCAAGAACACTCTTTCCTGTATTTAAAAAAAATAAATAACTGTGTAAGCCATGAAAATTAACTTCAGCACTGGTTTGTTGCAACTGGACAATCAACTGAATTTAATATGGTCAGTAATTTATTACCCATCCCATGTGCCAGCAGCATGCCTGACATGGGTGTGAGGACCAGAGGTAGTCAGCACTGCTTGCACAAATGAGACCTGGCATAAATGAGCCTTGAAAGGAATATTGCAGGAATGTTGCAGGAATATTGCAGGAATATTGCAGGAATTCTTATATTGCCTTCTCTGTTCCTAATGTTCTGACATTTGCAGCTTAATGCACTGGTCCTGCAGGTTGTCATTTTGATCTCTGAGAGCTGGAGAGCATTTAGTACTAGGATGTGGTCTGCATTCCTGACCTTGTACTGTGCTAGCTATCTTGTTCTGCCCATACTTGCTCTGTGGCTGTCAAGGGAAAGCGCTGTGGTGTAAATGAACAGCTTCAGTGTTTAATGAAGGAAAAATGGTTCTTATGAGACTCTGGCTGTAAAGTATCTGTGAGACTGAACTGGTGTGTGGATCAGAACTCCACATGATATAAGAAATAAGGAATACACATCCCTTCTAGAAGCACAGTTTCACTACTAGGCATTTTGGCAAGAAAGTCTCATTGTGTAGCAATGTTGCTTCCTATGTTAGAGCAAGAGCTTGAAAGGTGAGGCATGTTAACTTTTAAATTACTCTGGAGACAGTGGAACTAACACTGAACAAAGGAGATGCTCTGAGAAGGTAACACTTCAGTACCAGCTCAGATTTGGTCTTCTGTTAAGTATTTTTTTCTCAGGAGTTATATTTACAAGTAGAGAGCAGCAAGGAAGTTTTTTCACCAGGGCTGCCTGTGGCTAAAAATAAATCACTTAAATGAGTGGCAGTCTATACTCTGAGCCACAACTGAAATCTAATTTTCCCTCAAATAATAATAATAACTAGATAGAATGTTTTCATTAAAGCCACTTATAACTCTGTATGGATCTCATGAGTAGTAACAGTCTCCTGAATTGAGTAATTAATCATGTTAGTTCATTTTCTAGATATGCAAAGCCCAAGAACGGTGACTTTTTTTCAATAATTATTCCAGACTGGAGAAAACTAACTGAACCTGTCACCTTCATCCCAATCCTGACAGCAACCCTGAATGTAGAACTGTTCTCAAAGTGTTTAATAAAGAAACAGCCTGTTTTGGAGACACTGCTATTTACCATTGCTGTTTGTAGCTTGGACATCAGCACCTGCAGTGATTAAGAAGTAGACCATGTCCAGCCTGCAGGCCTCAATGGCTCTCATCAGCGGGGTGGCATTGCCTATTGCAGGGGCATTCACAGCTGCTCCAGCCTTCACCAGCAGCTCAGTGATATCCAGGTGGCCATTATAGCAAGCATGATGCAGAGGAGTCCACATGAAGTTGTCTGTTGCATTGACATCAGCCCTGCACAGGAATAAGAGCAGTTGTGGCAGTTGAAGCTGTCAAGTACTTACAGTAAGAGCCCCAGCTCCAAGTGCAATCAGCTGGGACTGCCCACTGCAATGGCATGTTCAATGTAAATAGCTATTTTTGCATTGCTACTGCTATCTGAAACCATTTGAGTCCCTGTACTTGTCATGGAATAGGAATTGTAAGTGTGCCTGGGTGCTGCTTATGTTCCCCCACAAGCCATCAGTGTCCTTCACACGGGCATTCAAACACCTTAGTCCTGTAAAAGGCTGCCAGTGTTTGTGCTCCAGCTTCACTGAAAATGGCAGAAAGCAGATGAAGGAATTCAAAAAGTACACTTCTGAAGCAAGAGCAGGTGCTACAGGACATGTGGCAGCACTGCAGAGCTCGCCTGCACAAGAGGGAAGGGTTCACCTTTCCTTTCAGTGCTGCTGCCCTCTGCCTGCTTCATTTCTCTGCATTGGCTTCCCCCTTCAACAAACGAGTTACAGAAGGTCTGCCTTGGGAATCTGAGCACTGAAAAACTATTCAGCTACAGTGCTGCTACTGTTTCTGCTCCCACATTAAAACTAGGATTTTCTGAAGAAAGCAAGGGATAGTTCAGGGGAGGCCTTGCAATATGCTGCCTTTGGATGAAGCTGAGAGGAAAAGCATTCAGCCCTGGAGGTCCTGAAGGGGAGTTAGGGTCACTGTCCCACTTACTGGGTGGACAAAAAAAGCTGCTGTCTTCCGAAAATACAAGAAGGAATGGAGAAAGAAGAAAAATTATGAAGGAAGCTGCTTCCAGGGATAGCTGTTTACTCTTCTGGTCTGGTGATTGTTTAGATAAAAGCACAGATTCATCTGTTCTTCTTTCCTTGTTTAAATTTTTTATCTTTTTCAGAATTCTACCTTTGATGAGATCTTAGTCCAGCAAATTCTCCCAACCTACTACATTCATCTCTCTTATTTTTCAGTAACTAAGCTGTTATGGTTTATTCATATGCAGTTTGCATTTGTTTTAATTCTCATTAAATTAGCTCCTTCCATTATTTCACTTTCTCTCTTAACCCAACCTCTTTGCCTGCACTCAGACTCTGTCTGCCCCTGAACCCTTTTTCCTAGCTTCATTCTATTAGAAAGAATCAATGGGAACAGGGACAATGCAGCACTGATTTAAAAATTCCTTGGCATTTTCTGCCCATCGAGCACAGGATTTCACATCAGATCAAATTTCATTTACTTCTTATTCTTTCTGAGGAAGATAGAAAGTAGATATCACCAATTTAATTTTAAACCTAATAAATGTGAAACATTTATCTGGATAAATTTTTTGTTTTGATTCAGTACGGATTTGTGGTTCTGTACTAAAAAGGTATTGTTGTAAAAGGTATTTGAATGCCCGTGCCAAACTGCAAGCCCATGATGCTGAGAGATGCAAACCTAAATGCTACTGATAACTTTGCGTTTTCACTTCAATTGAAAAAAAATCTCAAAACTGGTACTGTTTTTTTAAGCTAAGGTACTGCATTTCTAGGTCTTATTGTTAAATATTATGTGACTGCAGTGCTGTCTGCTTGGTAAAAGGAGTAGAGACTAATCTGGTGATTAATTTGGTAGCTCCTACATCTTTATCTTTGGAAAATCTGAATATACACATTACACAATTTTCCATATGCTCCAGGAATGTCAGTGTAATTACCAGAGTGTGTAAAGATGCATGTGTTGTTAGTCTTTGCAGGAATCAGAGCAATGACTACAACCACTTTCCCTGAGCTATTAATATGAACATTAATTCTATCTATGGCTAGAGAGAACAAAGTTCACGTAAATATCTTTGAAAAACGTTCATTTAAGCATTTACGTGAAGGATTGTAGGACCACAGCAGTCTGACAATAAGAGATTATGCTATTACACAAGCATGACTGAATCTTTCTGAAATTGCTTTCATTTTTAAGCTGTCATTGAGCTTTTTCACAAGTGTTTCTGCAGGCTACAGAATTGCTGAAGCACTTCTAAAATGAGGAGCAGGCTAATTAGTAGCAGGATCTTCTGATGTAAATCCTGCTGTTTGTGCCTGCCTCAGCTGCAGGGGAAAGGGAAGGTTTAAACCAGGCATGTAAACAGGAAAGTCCAGGATCACCTTGATAATTTCAGGCAAATCCTTTGAGTCAGATTTCCCCAAAATCATTCACCAGTTTTGAGATTTTGCTTGTGAGGATGCACTACTTAAGATACGAGTATGAACTCTGCAGCTGACCAAATGTCCACAGTCCAGACACCAAAATTTCAGTGCTGGGGAACTATCTCTTGGTTGTTTTCATTTCCATGCTACTACAATGGGAAAAATAATAAACTTACCCCCTGTGACTTGAGATCTTAGGGAACTGACTTTAATATTAAATGTTATGTAAGAAAAAAACAAGCCATAGCCTTTTGCATCCAAATATTTTCTGGATATTTATGCTTTTGAAAGCCTTCGCAAAATAGCAATTAAATTGAAATTATCTTACCCCTTTTCCAGAAGAAACTCCGCAAGAACTATGTTGCCACTTGCACATGCAACCATCAAAGGTGTTTTGTAATATTTATCTTTTATGTCTACTGGCACACCCGCGTCGAAGGCTTTCTGCAGAGACACAAAGTCTCTTTTTTTGACAAGGTAGTTGATATCCATGAGGGTTTTTCTTGGCTCCTCTACGTACCAGACACGGTCATCGAGCATGGGATGGGTGGCTTGGTGGTCCTGTTTGAAACGCTGCTCATCAGGAATGTGTGGGACAGCCTCAACCATGTAGGTAGGGAGGCCATCTTCCCTAAGAGGAAGTTCACTCTTCGGGATTACACAAATCGGCACAGGGAGGCCTTTTTTGCCTTTTTTTCTCTGTGGTTTCTTCTTCTTCTTTGCTTTGGGCCCAAAGGATGATAGCAGAAAGGTTTTCTGCAAGTACTTTGAGCCTTTAAAAAAATCATCAAGTCTGATCTTGTCAGAGGATTCTTCATGCATTTTAGCAAGAATTTCTATTTGTTCCTCGTCCACAGTGCCCCAGTGCTTCCGAATAAGTGACATAAAATCCTTTCTGGATACCATCCCATCTCCTTCTTCTTCAGTCTCCAGCTCCTTGCGGATGGTGTCCTCGTGCTGCAAGGACCAGTCGTACACCTTCAGATACCAGGCAAGGATCTCATTTGGTTTTTTAAAGGCTTTCTCAGCTTTGTGCAACACTGCTGCTGCTGCTTTAAACCCACCATTCTTAGCAACCTCCCTCGGGGTCAGATGCACCAAGTTTGTCCATGTAGGATCACAGCCTAGAAATATGGACACAATTTGGCTAAAAGTGCAGTGGAATTCCTAATTATGGCATATAAGGTACTTGTAACACACAGGCAACTCATTGGCACAACCCTACAATTTTATACTGGTTCAGCTTAATTAGCAGTGGTAGGTGGAACCACGTCATTGATCCCAGGTTGACCATATTTTTTTCCCAAAGGGAGAAGCACTGAGCAACTCATGCTCTATTTATTCATCCACTCATGAATATGTATAAAAAGAGAGAAGTTCAGTGGAAACTTTAGATTTTTACTTGAAGTGGTGAGCAAGGTTAAGAAGCAAGCTAAGATTAAAGTGTCACATTTCTATACCCTAACATTACAGTTTGGCAAGATCACAAGTTTTGTTTGATCACAAGAACAGAATGTGGCATTTTGCATGGTCCTCTCGGATCAAAGCTTGAAGTGCCATGATCATCTGATCAAATCAGGAAAGGATCACAGCTGCTTCAGGGCATGCTTCAATACCCAGGGGCATGAAGTTTCCCTCATGACTGCACAGAAATTTTTTTTTTTTTTAATGATTATCAAATCAAAAATTTATTTTCTATTGGAAGTTTCAATACAATTCATCTAAACCCAACTAAACCCAGAACCACTTAATACTGCCCAACACTAAGTTACAAAAACTCCTAGTGTTTCTGCTGCTTTCTTTGAGAAATGTTTTCTCATTCACATGAGATAAAAGCCTCTGTTAGACCCTTCTGAATGAGAATTTTTTTCTTGGATACCACAGGGTACCCAAGAGTCAAACCTTTCAGAGATACCCAAATGAAATCTTTCCTTTAGCACAGAAATATAAATAACAGTTGCAAAGTAACTTAGTTCTAATGTACCTCTTTGTCCTATATACCTGCAGCAATCTGCAAATCCTCCCTCCGCAGCGTAATGAAGTGGAGTGTTACCATTCATGGCAATCAGTTTCAAGTCTGCATTATAACCTGAAATAATCGTCAGAATCTAGAAAAACAAACAGAATCCCACCAAAAATCTTGTCTGCTTCTTACCATGTGAAAATGTGAGATTGATTTACAAATAAATGCAATGTCTTAACATTCCTATTCTAATAATGAAGTTCTCTCCCATGTCCAGCTGGTGAATGCACATATAACATTAATGTTTTCTAATAGTACTATGCTTATTTAACTGATGAAACAGAAACCTTGTGTAGCTGCAGACACCAAGCACCTTCTTCTTGCCAGCTCACTGTAAGCCCTGTCCAGCCAGTCTATCTCTGCTGGAATCCCTTTGATACTTAAAAAGAATCTGCTTTTGGTTTCTGATCATCATGCTTTGATCAACTGAGATAATGGACTCAGAAAAGCCCCAACAAAAACACACTCCAAAAACCCAAAGCAAAATGCCGTAACAACAAAAAAACCCACCCAGGTTTAACTTTGCAGCGATGTTTAACACCACAAATGTTCATACCTCCAAAAAGCCTCCTTTGGCTGCGAAATGTGCTGCACTGTGCCTTTCAAAGTCAAACAGGTTCACATCCGCTCCCCTCCGAAGCAGATCCAGCACCACCTCGGCAGCGCCTTCCCTTGCAGCTTCCATCACGGCTGTGCGCCCCGTGGCCTGCAGGGGAACCAGAGAACAGCTCCCAGCTTGTTCCGTGTGCTAAGGCTGCAGCGGTGGGATCTGACTGTTCCACGCTGCCATAAAACTGCTGCAAGTCTCCTTTTAGCTATTACTGGGAAAAGGAGACAAGCCTAATAGTTTTAAACATACTTGCAGGTAAGCTTTCAGAATCAAGTCACAGTGCTGCTAAGATAGTCAGATCCCAGCAACTCAGGTACATTGAGGGCTTGACTCACTTGAATAATGCCCATGAAAATCAATTCCTTAGTTAAAGAATACTTTATTCTCTGGGCATCTTCTCGTGCATATTTACCACATCTAACACAAAATACCACCTCAGCTTATGAAAGCAGGAGCAGAAGGAGCTATGGTAGGAGGAGTGCTATGAGGAAAGGCAAAGCAACCAGGGAATTTCACTATGGTTCTGTGAGGAAAAGTTCGTACATTAATGTTGCCTTTTCCTACATAATAATGGATGTTTGTTTTGGATAAATTTAAGGGGAAAGTCGAGCTTCTTGATTTATCAACAGCACAGAGTTCCAGTCTTTTAGGTGTTTGTTAAATTAAGGAAGTAAATAAATAAATAAATAAGACATATAAAAGAGAAAAAAAGTTTCTCATGCCTCATTCATGCCTTGATTGCTCATCAGATTTTCCCTAATGGACTTACCTTCTATTCACCAGAATATTATTTCAACTCTGAAAATCTAAGGACACATCAAAGCAAATACAAATCAGCACTGCTCCACTTGAAGTACAATGAACTGCAGTTCCTTAGAGCTGGCCCAGTTACATTAAAGTTCAGGGAAATATTTGCACTCACTCTAAGCCTATAAAAATCTAAAAGAAGACTTAAATTTCTCTCCTCCAAACAAGGAGAGGAGGTATGGCCACAGAGCAAAGCAATTTTCACTGCTTTATTAATTTAAATGTATCAGCTCATCTGGTATTTATTCTATACTCCTGTATCTGTTCTTAGTTACATAAATGCTCATACCGGGTCTTTTGCATTGGGATCTGCTCCTTTCTCCAAGAAAATCAAGCACATTTCTTTAACCCTATGAGCTTGCTCACAGGCTTCTAGAAGCACAGACCTCCCAGTAGTAGTACAGTTGTTGACATCTGCACCATATTCCAAGGCAATTTGCAAGCAATGGGTGTGGCGTGCTGTAGGTGAAAGGCAGTAAAACAAAATACCTGTAAAGGAAACCAGTGGGGATTAGGGTGCAAAAGGAAATTACCAGAAGGGTTATGAGGCTGTGAGCTTCACAGCTGACCAGTCTGCAACAGAGACACTGAGGGCATATCCATGCAAAAAAGACTTCTACTTTAGTCTTTACATGAGGAGAAAACCAGAGTTCAGTATGTCACAGGTGATGGGAGGAATGTGATTCTCAATCATAGGTTACCTCTCAGCTCTGTACTTACGATTTAAAAGGAAGGGAAGACTTATGATTTAAAGGCCTAGACTCTTAATTCTTAAGAGTCTTAATTCTTAAGAATTCTTAATTAAGAATTCTCTCTTAATAGGAGAATTATTTTCATTTTCATCAAAGCTGTTATGGCCAACAGCTTCTGTTGGGCTGTAAGGATAACCCTCAACCACAGTTCCTCTTCACAGCTAAGACACATCATGTGTCGTAAGTGTATCACACAATTAAGGGATTGCTTTATGGTATTTCTTTCTCACTCACCTTTCCCTTCATTATCCACAGCAGTCATATCTGCATTAGCTTTTACTAATAATTCCAAAATCACCTCATGGCCTAGCTCAGCTGCCTTCATGGCGGGAGTGCGTCCCATTTTGTCGTGGACATTTGGACGAGCTCCGTGTTCCAGCAGGAAGCGGCACATTTCAATGTCATTTTTCATGGAGGCCAAGTGAAAGGCACCATATCCTTCCTTAGGCTCTGTGTAATTAATGAGATCTGGGAATCCTTTCTGGATCAGATTTTCTATTTGCTTCTTGTCTTTCTCATGAACACACTGAAGAAGTTTGTAGATCTGTAAGTTTAGAAGCCTTTTATCTAATGGTAGCATCCCAGGATAGGAAAGATTGTCTTCTTTCAAGGAAGTACTTTCTGCATGGACAAAAAAAGAAAACTTGTAATCTCACAGATGAGATTTTAATGACATGCCAGTAAAATCAGGAATCAGACCATATTCACAGCATGAAAATATCCACTTTACCTTGACAGAACACTAGGCTTTGAACTAATTTATCTTTTATTATGGGCAGCACATATAGAGACTATATAAACCCGAGTAGAACCTTGCAAAATTTTTCTTTCTAGTCATCCAACTGTTCTGAAGAGGTCTTATTCAAGGAGAAAATTAAGTTAAGAAGATGTAGGGTAACTGCTCTCCATTTAAGGAACTGTTATAATCTACAATTACTTGGACACCTAAGGGGAGGCTGTTCATCTGTCATTTTCAATGGGAAAAAAAAATCATAAGACACTGTGTCCTCTGCACTTGCTGAAACACAGAATTGACACTAACATCACCTCATCAGAGCCTGAGCACCTTCCTTTTGGTTTTTTTGTTTTTGGGTGGCTTTTTTTTTTGGGTATCTGATGCAGATAGCAGGGCACTGGTCTGGGAAAAGGTTCTTCTAGGTCATGCATCACATGCTTCTTGAAAAAAAATCGGTGCAGGACTCTGAATTTGCCTCAGTTCTGGATGATTATGGGTTTTTTTTCTTTTAGGTTTTTTAGCCTCTTTTAGCTAGTCTCAGCACTCATGACTGGAGGGTCAGGAAGGGTCAGACATTGTAGGGACTATTTCTGAAGATTTCCTTAGTGGATGGGAAGCTTCCTATCAGTTTCAGCAAGTCTTGGGTCAGCCTGTCCTCCAGACCTCTTACAGGACATGCAACACAAAAAGGTAAAGGAACATCTGTTAGAGAATACAGTAATTTCACAACTATAAGGCGCACCCTTTTGACTAAAATTTTCCCCCGAACCTGGATGTGCACCTAATAGTCCGGTGCGCCTTATATGATGGACAAAGTTCAAAAATTTGCCTACCCGGAAATGAGAGCTGCAAGTTGCGGGGGGAGCCAGCAGGGCCATGGCTGCCAGGTGGAGGCAGGGCAGAGTGGCGGCGGGGACGCCCCAGCCCCGTGGAAGCAGGACAGCCCCTCCACAGCCAAGCCCCAGCCTTGTGCAGGTGGGACGGCCCTCCCACAGGCACACCCCGGCCCCATGGAGACAGGACAGCCCCTCCACAGGCACACCCCGGCCCCGTGGAGGCAGGACAGCCCTTCCACAGGCATGCCCCGGCCCCATGCAGGCGGGACAGCCCCTCCACAGGCACTCCCCAAACCCGTGGAGGCAGGACAGCCCCTCCAGAGGCACGCCCCAGCCCCGGGGAGGGGGCACAGAGGGGCAGCAGCCACAGCCTGGCCCCAGTGAGGCGGCACGGAGGGGCGGCGGCCATAGCCCGGCCCCGGTGAGGTGGCATAGAGGGGCGGCGGCCATAGCCCAGCCCCATGGAGGCAGCACGGCGCAGCGGCAGGCATGCCCCGGCCCCGCTGGGTACAGGTGGGCCCGGGGTCCCATGGCTGCCGGGTTGAGGCGGGGCCTCAGCCAGCAACCGCATGCGGGGAGCTGGGGGCGGAGCCTCACTGCAAAAAAAAGTGCACCCTATAGTCCAGTGCACCTTATCTGATCTACAAAGTTGCAAATTTTGCCGACTCCCCAGGGGTGTGTCTTACAGTCCGGTGCGCCTTGTGATTGTGAAATTACTGTACTTGGAGTTTGGTTTGTTGGGGTTTTTTATTTATTGCAATGTAGTCTGTAAATGGGACCACCCAGCATCTGTGTGGATGTCTGTGAGAAGGTGAGATTGCAGAGAGAGATGCAGAGGGATGTACAATTCCAACAGACTTTGTGAGGCCTCCCATTCTAGAAAGGAGAAAACTGCAGGAAAAGTAGAAAAAGATGACTGAAGGTGAAGCAGGTTGAGAATGGATAGAGAGGTAATTTTTGTACCACAGGTACATGCCAGTTGTAGTTTCTGTAGTAATTGCCTTTCATTTCTTTGGAAGTCCTGTGTCCAGCCTGGTTTTAGAACAGAGATTGGGTCAACTGTTGGCAGATTTCTGAGAACTGTCCCTCTTGTTTTCCCTGCCAGACAAGGCCCTCAGCTCCATCCCTGTACATCCAGCCATGCTGGGTGAAGGTGTTATTAGAAGCTGGTCCCTTGCAGAAGTGTTTAAGTGAGTATTAAAATGCAAAGACCTTCTCTTGGCAACGAAATCTGGTCTGAATAGGTCAGCTGTTCTCAGATATTCTCCATTTAAACATGACATTACTGAAATCCTTTTCTGTTTAGGTCTTAGATAACCCTCACTCTGATCATAAACGAAGTACACTCTTACATTAAACAATTAAACCTTTAAGCAGCAATAACTTAAATCTGTCACCTGTGACTTGTTCATTCTCATCGCTACCATGTTGTGCTTCCTGCAGCGGTAAGGAGCTTGGGCTTACTTCTAAAAAATTTTACTCCCACTGTTATTCCTGATTTGCACCTCTATTTTGCACAGCATTTTTTTCAGGAACTCATTTAGGATGAAAATTTGCTTTTTCTTCCTTTTTTTCTCCCCCTGAAGCAGCAAACACTGAAGTGACATTCTCTTTGGACATAGGTTAATAATGTCACAGGACATGAGCAGAACTGCAGCTGGTAGAAACCTCCTAGTAACTAACCTTCAATGAAGGCACAAATTGATATAATATTCAATACATATGGGTTTGGATTTATTTCATGGATTATCTTGGAGATTCCTTGAGATACTTGCTCCCTATAACCTCTGCCCCATGCAGGACCTGAGACTGCTGGCACAGTTTACACTTACTGCACACTTTCATTTTTGCTCACACCATAGTGCACAATTCAGTACCATTTCAGTCCTGATTAGATTTTTTTTCTGGTGCTTTTGAGATGCTTATCATAATATTCTTTTAATATTTCACACACAGCAATAAAATTATTTACATGAGCATAAAAGAAATTCTTTTTATCACAATAGTGAAGTCTGTTCTTATCATAATTAACCCACCACTGAGTCCTTACTCAGTTTAAAGTATTTGCTTCAAAGCATTAAGAACCAACAATTTACATGAAAAAAAAACATAACATTTTAACTGTTACAGTTAGTATTTCTTTGTAACATTTGTTGAAAGTGATTGGATCAAGTTTTATTAGAAGTTTCTAAAGTAGCAGCATCAAAGAAAGACAGGTGGGATAGAAAACACTACCCAGGGTAATGTAAAGTTATAAGCAAGGGAAAAAAAGCTGCTAAAATGAAAATATAACTGCAGCATCTTGCCAATTTTCAGTAAGTAAATATCAACCCTGTGTCCTTCATGGATTTTTTATCACTTCACCTGTAACAGATGGTTTAATGGAAAATGGGGGATTTTTAGTGTGGCTTTGAGACACAGTCATGCTCTGGGGAGAGCTTAGTGAAGCTGTAACCACAAATCTCAAGCTTGTAACATTTGCTTAGCAACAATTTTATCTGTTGACAAACATAACAGGCTCACTACCTTCATTCTTGCCAGCATGTGTCATTGTTTTGATGGAGAGCATGAACTCATTTCAAATCCAGATTAATCCTTTTCTCAGTAAACCTGGTATTAAGAAAACCATTTTAGTTGGATTCCTGTTTTCCTACAAAGCTTTCCAAGTTGTGATGGAGGTATATTGATAGAGAGGGAAGTTCTGGTGGCCAGTGATCTCATTCCCTGTCTTCCAGTCAAAGCCTGGTGCCTGACTGCTGCTAGAAGCACTTGTGACTCCTTAAAAGTTTGAAACTTTTTCAGTTTCAATATTTCCAGTTCAAAACTTCCCTTTAATTATCACTATTCACAAACCAGTAAACAAAATTTGCATGTGTTTTACCTTTAGTGGGAGAAAATAGCTGAGCACTTCCTAAATTTAATCCCTTTGCATGCTGGGCACAGAGATAAGCATGAGCCCTAAATGTCAGCATAAAAGGAAACAATATGGTAACAGTGCCATGCTATATTTACAGCTTTATATGAATAATTGCACTGCACTTTTGGCTGTGACTAATGTTTAATAGGAATGATGCAGCAAAATCTTCCTAAAACTGAATTCCAGTATCATGAATAGACAATAATGCTGTGCTTTTTTTGTGTTAATTCTCCAGTAATGCTTTGCCTTGGGCTGAAGCACAGCTGAGCACAGCGATGGGCACTTAGGTGAACTGAGCAGGTTTCAATGTGGTGTGGAGATCTCAGCCCAGATCCAGTCCTTTGGGAAACGGGGCCCAGTCCTGAGTGCTATACAGGCAGTCCCGAGGTTGTGGCTGGGTTGGACCAAAAGATGTGCATCCTTTTCTCTTCAGCTTGCCTCGCAACTTCCAGTCACCTCAGTATCTATCCGAACTCGGATGTAATGGAGCCCAAAGTGCCAGCGGCAGGCAGCCCTCGGGGCCAGCCGGCACCTGGCAATCGAGTTTGTGAGCAACACCTGCGGGGACAGGGCTCAGAGGAGGTGACTCCTCAGCCAGGAGCACAGCTGAGCTCCAGGAAAGCCTCTGGAGTGCGGTGCAGTCGGGGATGAGGTGTTGCTGCGCCCAGGAACAAAGAGCAGGGTGAGCAGCTGCTCCTGCCCAAGGCCCCAGGGAAGCCAGATATGGGATAAATCCGGGGTTGGTTCATTTTCCTTGGACTGCGACTTAGAGGAACGGGCTGCCTGTAGAGAAGACGGGCTTTAACGGGAGAGAAACCTCTGGAATGGGAGGATGCTGGAGAGCTAGCTGGTGACGACCCAAACAATGTTCTCTGGCAAGGACGCGCTGGTCCGGCCGTGCAGACACCAAACTGAGGTAACTGCCCGTGAAACGCGAGAGGCGCGGGCCGTCAGGGGGGCGATGTCCAGCGCGTCCGTGTCCGGCGAGTCTGCGCGCAGCCCTCACAGCCCGCCGGCTCTGCCCCAACCCCTCCGCAGAGCCGAGCCCCGCCGCACTTTCGCCACCACGCCCGGCAGCGGCGGCTGCGACCCTCGGCAGCCCCGGGCACTCACCTGAGGAGCAGATGGACTCAGGGGCCGCGGCCGGATCCCCGCCCGCCTCAGCGGCCGCCATTACCGCCATGGCCGTCTCCGTGGCAACGGCGTCGGGCGGGCAGGAACCGTCGGGCGGCACCGCTTCCCCTCAGCGCCTCCGTGTCCTCTCGGGCCCCTCAGTGGCACCAGATCCCCTCGGTGCCACCGCGTCCCCTCGGTGCCCTCAGCTAGGTACAGCCGCCGGGGGTGAGGCAGACACACGGGGAAAGACTTGAGTGTCCTGGGCTCTGTTTTCTTGTAGCTGTCTTACTCGCCAAGCCCTTTTTCCTCCCCCATGGGAAGCAACGCTGTATGTTTTTTTCACCTCCAGACTTTACTGGAGTTGCCACAGAAATGGAGTGGCAAGGTCCGCGTGTCACCCAACTGCGCAGCCATCCCCACAGGGTGTGTGTAGCACAATAATGTAAATGAGCTTGGATGGAAATGTGATCGGACTGGACAGAGAAACCTGTATTAACAAGAGAAAAATGGCAATGAATGGGGAAAAGTGCTTAGAGCTTGTCAAGTGTAGCCTAAGCCATTCTAAAAGGCAATAGCACTAACCCTGGGGCTGCCCAAGTTCACTGTATCTCCTTTCTGTCAATTTCCTTTAGTGCTGAATTTCCAAATGCCCCAGCCCAGCCCTCAGTGCTCCTGCCAGGCTCAGTAGTCACGTATGGGATAACTGCAGCAACGCTGCCTGTCTTGTTCCTGGCCAAGCCTGGCTGTTGAATTGTTTGCAAATCACCTCTAGCATTAGTAAATTTTTTTTTAAATTTGGTTTTTGATGTGAAATCTCTTCTGCCAGGAAAGTGGCGACAGCTGGATGCGTGTCCAACAGCATGGAAAGGCGTTTGATGAAAGCCATGGGACTGTGTGGTGAGTCACAACAAGAGAAAACATTGTTTTAGCATAAAGTTTCATTATTTTGCCCTTCAAGGAGTGCCATTTGGACAGCAGCTATTTGTGTTAGCACTCTGTGGTGCAAATTGGCTGGATTGGTAATGATGCACTGCCGTGCCTTGGTGGATTGCTCTCCTCTTTGGAAAACATATCACCCAGGCCCTTCTCTTTCTCCTTGGCTACACTAAATGGCTGATGCAGACATGGCACAGTAGATCTTTCCCAGCCTATTCTGTGTAAGAATTTTGCTATTGCCACAAATAAGGACACACGTCTTGGGCGAAGGCCCAGGGTAAAATCTCCTTTTTCACTTTGTTGAGCAGTACACATTAAATTCCCATTAGAAAAGCTAGCACATGTATTTTGAAACTTAATTCAATATGAAAATGAAGATCCTCATGAAGATCCTCTCTGAAACATCCACATGCCTTTTCTCTGGAAGTTGTGGAAACACCATAGACTATAACCAGTCTGGGTACTTGGTTGAATTTTGCATGTAACTGCATGTATATATGTTTAGATTTTTATGGTTGATTTATTTCCTCATGGTGATCAGCTCTCCATGAGCTTTTTGAGAGTGATAATGAGGATTCATGATGCAAGTAGCAAAACATCCTTTTTCAGCAGCTCAGCATTATATTGGATAGCTCAAAGCAATGTGGCTTCAAGAGGAGAGGTTCAGCTCTGGTATTAGGGTACTGCAACATCTCCAAAATAAATAGGACTAAAATCCTCTTAGAGAAATGCAGAGTATTCCCTGCCTATAGAGATAAATAAAGCTCAGAGAAAATTATTCCAAGGTCTGAAACCTCAACTACTGGGCTCTTTTTGGCTGACAGCTCAGTTTTGGAGGAGTGCCAAGCTACTGCAGGAATGCAAGTGGGATGGTGCTAGTAAAAAATGTAACTGCACTAAGGAAGGAAAGGTGTGAACTGCCCGGAGCTTTGACCATGGCTCCCAGAGCCAAACCTGGGAGGCACAGCAGAAATGTGGACACAGTGTCCACATGCTCTGGTACAGCCTCAGGTATGTCACTGCCTGTCCTCACTTGAGGGCAGTGCTGCCCAGAGCTCTGATGTGCTGTGAGTCCTGGAAGCTGTAAACAGCTCCCCTCCCTTCCCACGTGGAACATCTCTCACAGAAAATCTTGATTTCCAAATCAAGATTATTCCAAAGGCCATTTATTACTGAGGAGCATATGTTTCCCCCTTGTTTTATATACTCTTTAACGTTAACCTCAATTGTTCCTGCAATTGTTCCTGCAACATACATTCTTCACCATGATAGGTAAAGTCCCCATTACTGACATGCTCACTTTGCAGCTCCAAAATCATCTAATTACACATGATAATGTTTCACTGCTGAACGGGTGCTTCCAAATACAAAGGCTGTGAGGTTTTGTTTGGTGCTAGCAGAAGGTGTGAGGCTGAGAGCACTACACAATCCCTCCTGGAACACGTGGAACAATCCAGCTGCCATCCTCTGTTCCACGTGCTGTCTCTGGATTGTGCTGGGTTTTCTCTCTGGATGTCAAAGCTAAAGGATGCTGCCGCTGTGCCACAGCTGACCTCTGGAGAGAGGCTGTGCACGACAAGGACTCCTGGGCTGGGTGGCTGCCTGGGAGTTGGGCTGTGACAGCCTGACTTAGCTGCAAGGTGGGCTTGAAGATTGCCTGAGTTTTTGTTTTGTTTTTATTTTTGGTTTTTTTTTTTTTTTTTGTGTCCTTGTGGCAGAGTCTTGGGAAAAAAGCTGAGTCTCTTTTGGTGTGGTTGTTTTCAAGGGAAAAAAATCCCAAATTGTCAGCATGGCTTACAAAGACAAATAGTGATAAAAGCTGAAGTGTTTAATTAAGAAGTTCACTGTTGAGTGCAGCTGACATGAATGCTATATGGAAAAACAGTCTCAGGAAAGGGTCTGCAGCAGGTTAGCTGGGTTTTAGGTGAGGGGTATTTCAGGTATAAGAGTAATGTCAATAGAGGTTTGGTTGTGGGGTTTTGGGGGTTTTTGTTTTGTTTTTCTTATCTTTGTAATCTATTTTTTTCCAAAAACTGTTTCTTTTTTGGATGTTGTAAATACAGACTTCTTGTATGGCCCTGAACTTCAACTTGACTTGAGGTAAAGGTGATTTCAGAGTTACTGAGGGAGGCACTCCTCAGTCAGGGTTGTGGCAAAGTAAAAAGGGATGGTAGGGAACTGCAGCAGCACTGCACTCCCAATGTGTGCTTCCTAGGTCTCCTACGGGCCAGAATGAAGGCTGGGATCCCTAGGGTCAGGGGAGCTTTTCAGTGCCACAGAGCAGGGCAGGAGCTCACTGAAGAGCTGACAGCTCTGGGAGTCCTCAGAGTTCATCACTGACTTGGCTAGCAAGGTTTGTTTACTAAAACCTTCTGTTACTGATCCTGCAGCTTCTGAGCCCTGTGGCACTTGTGGAGGAGGGAATGCTGTACCCCCTTCCACCACCATTTCCTATAAGTGTCTCTTTTCTACTAAGCCCAGGGATTCTGAAATTATTTCTGCTACTTTTCATGTTTACTTGTCCAACACTGCATTGGAACACATAGAACTCAGTGGGAGGATGCCAGATGACTTCAGTGGGATGTTCTGTTAATAACAAGATCTGATTCTCTTTATCAGTTCTTTATCTGCAGATCATAATGTTAAAAAGCTGATGGGAAGGAATAAAGATGATCATTTTGCGGCTGATTTTCAGCTAGCTTCCAGGACAATGGTTAGATGGCAATGGAAATACAAACTGCCTTATTTGTCCCATCAGTTCTCACCCTGTCACTGTATCCTGTGTAAAATCCTATGCACTGCAAGTTCTCAGTTTTCAAGGTGAAGGAATAAATGTTCTGGAGTCTTTTTCTTCTTATGTTACATGAAGCTACTGGAATATTGATCACATGCAAATAAAGAATTTCCAGTTGGAAGTTATTTTGTGTCTGTAGGGCAGATCTGGCGGTGCTGGGTCTCAGCAACTTAGGGCAACTAGAAGGGAGACAGTGTAATGGAAAGTGATGTTGGTTTGGGGGCAGGGATCAGAACATGTACCCTGGGCCTGATGGAGAAACATCTGGGCTTCAAAGCTGCTTGTGGAGTCCAGTGCTGCTGACTGTGAGGAAGGGTAATCTGCACAAAGAACAGCTAAGAGCATGAAAGCAATGCTTCCAAAGCAATGCAGGGCTGCTGAAATCCCTGAGGTCAAGCAGGGGGAAATCCTATAGAAGAAATTGATTGGTTCTGTTGAAATAAGCCTCATTCCTGTTCCCTTGCTTGGCCTTGCTCTGTTGTGGTTAAATGAGGAGAGTGATGATAATCATCTGATTATCCTGCTATTGACAGTCTGTGGAACAGTTGGGAGCTCAGGCTTGTCCTCTTACCAATGCTAGCTCCAGGGCTGGGTTCAGCATTTGGAAAGAGAAATAACATGTTCCACAATCTCAAACAGGTTCACTGGCTATTCCACTGCTGAGTGTACAAGGAGAGAGCCTGGAATTGTCACTCTGTTGGCTCATCTCACCTATGTTCCTGACTCACATTTCCCAAATTACCCACCAGAGAGCATACATTTTCTCAGTAATAAATTAAATATGTCAGGAAAGGCTTCCCAGATATAGGGTGCAATTTCTGCTTCAGATGAAAAAGTTAACTGTCAGAGTCTTTGTTTTGATATGGATGAAGCTAATGCTGCTAGTGCTGCTGCCCTGTATCTATCACTGCCACCACAGTTGATCCCAGCTCTTCTGGGATCTTTTGGTCACAGAGTTCTTGGATTTTGTGCCATACTATAACCAAGTCAAATTTAAAATTGTATGTGTAAACCAGCAATCTTTTCCATGACAATTAGTAAGAGAGTGTTAATGTCCATGATCAACTATTCTCATAGATTATTGTTACTATGGGATAACTAATGTTTCCCTTTCACACTAGTGGGTATTCTTTTCTTCAGACCTGTCTGGGGTTACAATACAGGCTGTGATAAAAGGTATCTATTCTATCACCATCTGTTGAGGATCCTTATCTCCATGGAAGATATTCTGCTAATGGGCCATCCATTGAAGCCAGGTGGGGGCATTGTTCTTTATCTTTTCACAACCCATCCTTCCTCCAGCGAGTCATTTTCTGCTAATGGCCATTGAGTCCCACTGTG
>PYHW01009533.1:25390-52349 GCA_013186435.1 Turdus rufiventris | reverse complement strand
GCCGCTCCACTCTCTCCCTGCACAGCGACCGGGGCTGGCGCTGGGTCCCTCCCTCCCTGCACAGCTCCTGCCGGCCGTGGTTGCTCGCTCCCGCCCCCGCCTCGCAACTCAGTGCTCCCGTGGCACCACCCCCCCACTGTGGCTCACACTTCCACGGTGGCAAATGTCGCAACTTTGTATATTATATAAGGTGCATCGGACTATAAGGCACACATCCGGGTTCGGGGGAAAATTTTAGTCAAAAGGGTGTGCCTTATAGCCGTGAAATTACTGTAATTTGTTTTCTAAAGCCTGTGATATATTGGCTTTGTTACAGATTTATCCAGAACCCCTGAAAAAGGACTGAATTGTAGTTAGCCAAAACAATATTTTCATATTACAGCTTTATTATTCACAGAATCATAAAATGGTTTGGTTTGGAAAGGACCTTAAAGATCATGAAATTCCAGACCCTCTGTTGTGGGCAGGGACACCTTTCACTAAACCAGGTTGCTCAGAGCTTCAAGACTTCCTAACTTGCTACAGCCATTCAAAGTATTTCAAGGTCCAGTGATCATTTCTATGACTTTTCCATTAACCTCTTCCTATTACTCCTACATAACTGGCTACTCAGGTTTCTACAGCTAAGGGCTTTTCATCTCTGCTGCAATGATTTCAGGTCACATAGCTGCGCTGTACCACGTGCTCCATTTTGTCTGCATCATGTCTGTAACACAATAACCTGCTATTGCTTTAGAAAAAGATGTATTCAATTTTCCAGGCAATAACTAAAGCAGCTTAAGTAAATGGGGTTTTTCCAAACAGCAGAGATAAAGTTACTTAAATTATTTAATTTTACACAGGGTCCTATATGTTTTTCCCTAGCAATCAGTGACAGTTCTGACTAAGGAGACTCTCCAAAGTTTGTATTCAATTCAGATCTTTCACATTTTATAAACTGCCTCACCTGAGTCAGTGAATTGTACCATTGAAGGCTATGCAAGTTTTACTTTGCTCAGAGCATAAGACAGAACAGAATCCATCACAACAGTCGGAAACAAAGCACACACAAACACCAGGGCCTTCTCCTTCAGCTTTGCCACCATGTAACGTGCCTTGGGTGCAGGAGATGTCAGAGCATCCACCATAGCATCTACAACCTCACTGCCATTAGTGCTTCCCTCACTGAGGATACTGTTGAAAAAGTTGGCCCGCTCTTGAATGTACTCCTTGTTGTAAACAGCCTTTTCCTCTTCACTCAGTTCACTCCAGATCTCTTCAGCACTGAGTGGTGGCTGAATTTTTGTAGAGCGTGCATAATTTCCTGGCTGGATAATACAGACCTGAAAGCAAGATGTAAAACTTACCAAGGTGCAATCAGTCATTGTGAATTCAATTAAACACTATAGTCACTAACACACATCAAAAGCTCTCTACAGACAGCCAGAAAATGCTGCTTTGTTGAAATTTTAACCCTGGAAACTTGACTGAAATAAAAGATATTCCCATGAAATATTTAAGATTGCAGAGGTGCTTTATTTTGATTTCCTCATTTCACTCTTTGATATTCTTGTTTTGACTATTCAGCACACCCTCACAGAATGCAATAGAACATCTTGGATTTCTGTAGAATGCTTAATGGTGTAAATGTTTTGACAATACTGAGACAAAGCCTTTCAGTATGACTTTGATTGGAGAACCTTGCAATTGATAATTTTTGGACCCACTTTGGGACAAAAGGAGATATCAAAGAAAATTATCAGGTCCTGGGGAAAGAATTGCTGTTTTCCCCAAGTAGGTGTAATTAAAAGTAAACTAGGTCTTGTCAGCAAAGAACAGGAGGACCAAAAGTCTGCCTCTCACTGAAGCCATTAGCAAATTTCTGTAGATTTGTGCACATGGATTTAAATAAAAAGCACACAAGTCCTTTGCTGCTCCACATTTTCTTTGTGTGTTGCTGTTGTTCTGCTCCCTTCTGAGTATTCCAGGGAATTTTGGAACAGGCTAAGCACTCACAGCACACATGCTGATCCTCAGTTAGCAGCAGCCTTGTTCAAACTATTTGTAGATACACAACATTAAAAGCTCCGTGGCATTTAACTGACCTGATTTCTACAGTCTGCAACACAAGGTGAGGAAAACCCATGCTGAGCTGTGTCAGAGACTCAGGGATCTGACAGGCATTCTCTGGGAAGTCTGTGTTGATTTAAAACCCTGATGTCCTCATTCAGCCACTCAGCCCACCTGTGTCAGTGCCTGCCTGGTGATGGATTCACTGCTCTTGAGGATTGGGATGCAGGTCCTATGCACAGGGAGAAGGAAGGGATGCAGAAAACTCCAGCAGAGGGATGGTGTGCACAGCTGGAACAGCTTTGTGCTGCCTCAAGCAGGTTTGCCACACAGCATCCTCAGGAGCCTTCCTCTCTGATGCTATTTAGAAAAGTGTTTGGTATCAGCCAAACTAATGCCAATAGTAAACTTCCCACATTTATTGCTAACAAAGGGGTTCTGAAAGCTTCTTTTTTTGGAGTTGGCTTGGAGAGAAGGAGAGATGGTTTTTGCCCTTCCCACATTTTCTGTAACCTTTCTACTAGAAGACACACACTGTTTCCTGCACTGTCAGCTTGCCTGGCCAGAATTCAGTGGGATAGATCCACAGCTCCATCTGCTCCTTGCCACTTCTGTGCAGCTTTCTCCTGACAGGACAGAGAGGACAACAGAGCAGTGCAAGGGAGCACAGGAAAAAGGAAACATGTATTTTGTAGGCTCTTCACAGGGTAGGTTCTCAGGCAAATGCCAGCCAGCATCTTGCATACAATGAGAAACAAAAAATACCTCTCAAAGATACTCCAGTAAAGTTTGTCAGCCTCGCTCACTCAGTTATGTGCTGGGACTACTGCAGATGGGGAACAGGAAAAATCCCAAAACAGCCAGAGTAGCTAACCTGTTAAACTAAGCCCTTCCATGCATTTGAGATTATCCTCAGCTAATCAGCAGAAATCCTCCTCATGCTGTGTGGTATTAGGATGTAAAGTCACTTGCATTTTACAGCCCTTCATATTTATCAGACAGGAGTAGCTAATAGATGCATAGCTGTAATATTTTCCAACACCAAGCTTATGAACAATGCTGTAAATCTGTGTGCATAAACAGTACACCAATGCAAACCTGCCAGGGAAGACTTTGAGTGTTTGAGAAAAGTGTTTCAGCAGCAGAGTAACTCCAAGAAAGAAGCCTAGTGAAGCTACTTAGTGATCTAAGCTTCAGGTTTGACTATTAGAGATGCTTAGGGCACTAAGAGCACTCTTACAGCCTCTTAGGTTAAGAGAATAAAAACATCATTACTCTGCACAATGCTGCCTCTTGTAGAGTAGCTGTCCTCACAAAAAGCAAGGAGTTGGTGCTGTAAGAGAGAGAAATAACCCCTCAGACAAGTGACAGGCCTCCTCTGGCTGCACAGCACTCAGTGTCTGGGCTCTTTGCAGCCACCCAGCAAACATTTGGGTTCCTCACTGCTCTTGGGAGCTCAGGCAGGCTGTATCAGGAAGCTTCTCCACTGCAAAGGATGTGGAGAAAGAGTGCTGACACACAGACCTGTTACCCACCACCTGTTACCCACCAGCTTCTCAGAACCAAAAACAGCACCCAGGACTGCTGTTCCCAGTAATTTCCAGCTGACTGATTAGCTGCAGAGAAACCACCTCTTTCCAAAAGGAAGCTGCACCCATGAATGCAGTTCTGACCTTTTATCTGTTATTTGTTTCACATAACTCATTCCATCACTTACCTGCTTTCCATCACTTACCTGCACACCAAACTTCTTCATTTCCAGTCTTAATGCATCACAAAATTTTTCAATAGCTGCCTTGGTCATAGAATAAATGCCATTTCCCACAGTAAAGTAGGCAATGATGCTGGACATGAAAACAATACGCCCTAGAAAGAAAACAGTACAAATAACATAACTTCACTCTCAGTCTTTAACATGTAATCAATTCATCTCAGACTTCTGAGCTGCAAAGAATGTGGTGTTTAGTAGGAGACTGTTTTACTGCACACTATCCCAAAACTGGGCAGTGTCAGTGTGCAGTCCCAGCACAGAAGGGCACTCAGTTCTGTTAAGCAGAAAACTTCACACAAAAATCTTCCACCTAGTGATAGATGTTGGACTAGACAAAATGTAACACATTCCCAGTGTGCTGCTTATTCCTTCTGAGCCTGAGATAGGATGAAAAAGATGGAAACAAAGCAGTGCCCTAAAGACTGAAAAGCAGTAGTAAGAGACTGTGCTAGTAAGAGGAGGACTGCAGAGAAGAGGGGAGGTGATTTTCCCTGTGGTAGATATATGGTTACTAATATCAGTTTTTTCTGTGCTAATGATGTCTCTGCACTGAGATATGGTTTTATAACTGTGCAAATAAAGTCCAAGACAGACTGTACAGTGCTAAGCTTCACTGAGGAAAGGTGACTTGCCAAATGTGTGCAGGTTTACAAAACCTTAAAACAGTTTCCCTGATCTGTGCTGCTTTTCCCTCCTTTCTAACTCCTGCTGAGTCCAGGTATGCCTTAAATAGCAGAGATTCTTCATTTGAGGCACTGGAGAGTGGTTCATTTCCATTGACTCCCTGTAAAATTCTGTCACATAGTCTTGCCGTGGGGTAAGGAATGTCTGAGTGTGGGCATACAAGTACCAGAGGTGAGGGAGAAGATGGCCTTGTCACTGACAACCAAGAGAACACAGCTGCACTCCTGCTGCTGCCACAGATGCAGATAACATCTGGGCCCCAGATCTCACCAAATGTAATAGGGCTGAGGCATATCAAAAGGTATCATGGGAATGCAATGAAATCGGTCATTTTGAATTAGGTTCCCTGCCTTCCTTTACAGCATCCCAAATAAATCTTACATACAGTAAGAGGAAAATAATTACCAGCTTGCTGATAAAGAGGTTCTATCAGCTGGCCGGCCAGCTGGAAAAGATATGGGGAAATGTTGTTCCTCTCAAAGTAGGATGTTTAAGTCCTAGACTGGAGGGCATTACCTCCTTTTATAAGTATTAATAATTGTATTAATAATTTTGAAATGTTTCTTGGAATAGGTGCAGTAAGCCATGGGTTGGATGACCTCTGCCTCCTCTGTCCAGTAGCTGAGTGGTCTGGGGCACACACACAGGATGTGGGACAGCTCATTTAACTTCTTTGTGCCTAAGGGAACTGAAACCCATCTTCCCCAGGAGAATGTTCTCATGGCTGTAATTCAAGCTTTTCATTTGGACAGGTCACTTCCTGCCCCCAAACACATAAGCTATAGCTGTTCTGGCTGTTTCTGCAAAGAAGGCAACAGGAAATCTGCCTAGTATTCTTCCTAAAGTGCCTTGGCCTTCTCTCCTACATGAAGGTACTTGAAAATGAAGTGCAGGAGTTAATCAAGGAAACACTGACAGCCCTGAGATACAAAATGCTCCTTTGAGCTAAGGTATGTGCGCAGCCATCCAGATCGAAACCTTCTAACAGTTTATGAATGTGCTTAATATCACGTGCACCATTAGTCCGTTTTGCTTCAAAGTAACCCTGTGCAATTCATGGGGCCAGAGAAATGCTTCTGGTGGATCAGCATCACAGAGTTTCAGCAGTAAGCAGGACATGACAGGGAAAAGAGATATCTCCCTGTGTAATGGCCACATAACACACTCACTGGGTACATACAATAGAACCTTCTTCTACAAAAACACATTCAGCTCACAGTATTTAAAGATTTCTTTCTTCTTGTGTCAGAATCATCAACAACCAAAGGCAGCCAAGCAGAAAGAAGCAAAATAGCCTCAAAAAAGGGATGCTTTTATACTGTGTAGCAGTGACACTTGGGGTTTCCAGGTGAAACTTACCCCTTCCTGTGCTTGATGCTGCACATAGAGTACAAATCCTCACCCTGAAGAGCCAGAATAGACAAGGAAGAGGAGATCTTCTTCTCCAAGCACAGATGGAGAGAGGTAGGGAACAAGCTGCAAAGCGCCCAAGACATGCTGCCATGCTGCACAGGGCTATTGAACCATTCCTTCTCAGAAAGAAGGATAAAGCCCTCATGTAGGGAGGTCCATGCAAATGCATTTATCCCACTGGATACCCATGGACCTCTACATACTTGGAAGTTTCCTGCCCAAGGTCACAGAGGCTCCACAGAGCTGGAACTGGAAGCTGGATTTTCTCTAGTTCATCTCTGTAGGGTCATTCCTCCTCTCCTAATTGCCAGAAAGTAAAACTGTAAAGCCTAAATAATAAAATTAAGCAATTGCATGGAACTTTGTGTTTTCTGACTGCCAATGCTTAAAAAGGCTTTCCTGGGTTTAATGATCTATGGTAAACACCCTTCCTCTCTTTTTTCAGTCAAACACTGAGAGAAATCCTTATTTAGAAACACTTTTTTTTTTTTTTCTATGTACTGCAAAAACAAAATCTTTGAGGATATTTTTCCCCTTATGACTTCACCCTCTTTGCAGGATCAAGTTGCTCTTTCAGGCCACACAGAAGGAGGCTGTCATTTCAGTTCAATGAAAGACAATTAAAGCCTCTTTTATAGATGGTACGTTACGTACTCTGATTATAGTAAGCTAATTATTCTACAACTCTAAATAACAGTGGATTAGCATTACCCTTGTATTTCCTTAGAAGGGGAAGAAATGCCAGAGTTGTCCTGATGCTCCCAAGGAGATTCACATCTGCAAATTTTTCATATGTCTCCATAGGCAGCCACCCTGTCTCACCAAATGTTGATATTCCTGCATTATTGACAAGGCCCCAGAAACCTATGGAAGAGAAATGACTCAGCAAGCATCTTTAACTGCAAAGCAACCACTGTTAGATAACAAGAAACACCACTGATTCAGACTCTTGCAAAAAACTGTATAGTTGTGTAACATTTTTGTCTTTTCTACTTAAAAGTGCAGGCATGTTTTGTTTAATGAAGGAAATCCATTGTGTTCATAATGTGGACTAAACAGAATCATAGAATAGTTTGCGTCGGAAAATCCCTTAAAGATCATGTAGTTCTAGCCCCACTTCCTTCCATGATCAGGGACACCTTGCCTATAAGACTCAGTGCTATTTAATAATCACTCTATAGTTGTTTTAAGATTTTTATTAATAACATCATCTGGAAGCCTACAAGTCACTGCTAGTGTGATGTACCCTGAAATTTAATTACTTTAATCCCACTGTGTGCTATGAGCAGCTTTGTGAAAATTATATTAAGCAGTCTAAAGGCTAACAGGTACTATTTTCAAAGTGCCTGACTAATTTAAGAGCCTAAGTCTTGCATCTTTTTCCAAGAATTGAGCTCTGATTCCTTCTGAAATCAGCCACAATCAGGTACATGGCTGCAACACTGGGTAAAGTAATCAAGCAAAGTCAGTGGCTACAGTATTTTTAAAATTTTGTATTTTTAACCAGCTTTATTCCCCATGCAATGACAGATTTTGGTGCTAAGGAGCCCACCCTCTGACACACAAAGATTTCAGTGTTTACAAGCAGAAACATTGGCAGCAAAGCTTGTTCTGACAGAGTTCAGTGACAGGAAGCTGAAGCCCTTCAGCTGAAAGCCACAGCAGGTCTCCTGTGCAGTGCTAACAGCCTCAGCTGTGGGAATGCTGTGTTGGAGTGGGGAGCACTCACAGGCTGGAGCTGACACTCTGCCTAAGGGCTGATTAAACTCTGCTGACTTGTTCTTGCCTGTACAGCAAAGCAGGGAATGACACAATGCTTTTGAAAACGTTTCTGTTCCTCTCTTTCACTCCTGACTGACAGCATCTTGAGAGTGACCAGCAGTGTAACTAAGGAGTACCAGTGCAGCTTGACTGGCACTGAAACAGCTGAGTTAGCAACTTAGTTCTGCCAGCCCTGACAATTTTGCTCACACATTTCTTCTAAAGAATCCTTGTAGGTGTCCAAGGCAAATAATTGTTCTGTTATGCCCTCCACAGGACCTCCAAGCCTGGGTTTCTGGGGAGGCAGAGCAGATTTTAGTGCCTCTCTTCCGGACACATGAGTTTGGGGCAGGGGTGATGCTGACCCAGCTGTAGCCTCCTGTACCTGAGGCAGCAGAGTTATTTTCAGGAGACTTTTGATCAACCTTAGTCAAGGCACTGCAGAAACCTTTGGGCTGCATCATTTTCTTTCTGATCTTCTCTGATAAAACTACTGCATTAATTTCATGGTATCTTGAATTACCAATTTCTCATGGGTCCTTCCAGAGCCCTGCCAAAAACTGCCAATATCAGATTTCATCCAGAACAGTAGTTAAAGATGAAACAGAAAATTTTTGGAATTAGTTTGTAAAGCAGAACTCTGTAAACTTTTCTAACATATATATACACTACTTGTATTACATAATGAAATTGGTATTTAAACAGAGAAAGAAACTGATTTATTTTAGTAAATGTCTCATTTGCAGGGCAAAACACTCAAAATCAGGTATTTCCCACACAGAATTTGGATAGCTCTGTCCTCCAAAGAGAATCAATCGCTATTCAGCAGCCTGTCACCCAGCAATCCTTGACTCTGGACCTCTCTTACAACTTCAGTTCCAGACAGAAAGCTGCCCTAGTAATGAACTCTTTTCTTATCCATGGCCCCAAATGTAGCAGACAGGGGAGAGGAAATGAACTTAAAAATTGTCCATGGAATTGAGCATCCTAGATTTCCTTCTTCCCCCTGCCACTGTCCTATTTTTCCATCTTTCCATCATTCTCTGGCTTTGTTTCTCCATCTCAAAATGCAACCCAGCCCCACTGGGATTTACCTCCCCATAGAATTCTTCCAGATCAATGGCTTAGAGAGCCCTCTGCAGAAGCTAATTATCAATATTTTTGTACTTGCACATGATCTGATCTGTAGAAGGGCTGAGTGGCTGCACACTCCATCTGCTTCTGCTCAAAGCTGGAGGTTTCTGTACTCAGGGTTATTTTTATATAACCTAACACAACCCAAACTAAACCCTGGCATCACTGCAAAAGCTGCATCCTGATCTTTTCGGCTTTGTCATTTCTAATTTTAAAAAGTAATTTTGCTTCTGCCACTGCACCCTGTGCAGCACAGCAAGAACACATGCTTCTCATACCCCTGATTTCATCAGGCCTTCAGAAATACAGTCATTGATCCTTAGACAATTGATTTTCTTCCTCTTCCTCTAAACTGTGAAACTCAGAATTTAGGTTGCAAGGCTTAAGTTTTCTCTCCAGCCATTTGCCTCATGTGCTTCAAAGCATCCGGGTGGCTGATGGTGAGGCCAGCCTGTGTGTATCAACAGAGCACACAAAATAATGGCTCCTTCCTTCTGTGTATCGCCAAATCAAAAGCCATGAGGAGAAAAACAGGCCTGAATTAAACTAAAATAGACTTTTTAAAGAGATTTGGTCAAACAGAAAAAGACACTTTGCACCTGGTGAGCTCAAAACACTGTTTTCCCTCAAGCAAAACACATTGTTTCTTAGAACATTTCCCAAATGGGAAATGTTCTGATATTTTTCAGAATGTTTCCTGCCACTTTATTTAACTGAATCAATTCACAAAATTCTAACCAAAAAACCAAGCAGTTCATTTTTCCCTTCTGCCACTTTCTCAGGATATTTCCTACTTCCTGAGAAACAACCTGCCCAGCTCTGTTTTCAGGGTACTTGAATCTGCTTTGGTCTTTCTTTCCTGAAATGTTTGTGGTAAAAATATATGCTATAAATGTGCATTCAAAACATATTGTAAATTTTCTATTTTCTTAGCTAAATGCAGCTCAGGTAGCCTAAGAAATACAGATGGAAATCCTGAAGGACAAGGCACAAGAATTGAACAGCTGAAATAGAGTGATGCTGCCATTTCCTGTGTCCATGCAGAGACACATTTGGAAAAAGCAGCTTATGTTTGGTATGTCAGACTGTCAAAACAGAACTCAGTCCAAACACAGTTTATAAAGAGAGGTGTCAGACTATGCTGCAGCAGGCAGGGGGGAAAAAAACAACTGGAAAACAGGACTGGATGTGACAGAAATTTTCACTGATGTCTATGTTGGGAAAATGGAACCTGACAGCAAAGATTAAAAGCCATGGATCTAAGAATCACGTTAGGAAACTAAACTTAAGATTAGTGAGGCTTTCTGGAGAGCACATGAGCTCCCTTAATAATTTCTGCTTCACAACGTGGTGACCAAAAGGCACATCTCCAAAGTCCTTAGTTAGGCCCAAAAGATATCTGATATTTTTTTCCAGAAACTCTTAAAAGTCCTCTTCCTGTTAAAGTTAATCCAGCTGCAGGTTTGAAAAACCTTTTGAAAATCATTTTGTTTCTGTGTTGGTGCCAACACTCAGATAATACCTGAATTCTGCCACACCCTGAATTCCAACAGGGATTCTTGGGATCAGTGATCTTGGGAGTTTCTCCTCTAAGCCTGAGCCTATGTGAGAATGACAGGGTCTTTCCTGATAGATTCCAGACCAATACTAAAGGAAAGTAGCCAAAGGAAGGAAAGTGTGATTTGTCTTGTTCCTTTGGAAAAATGAGAAGGGGGAACAATCTGTCTGTGGCAGTACAGGCCAGATGGGATTCCTGAGTTATGTTTGCATCCATTCATGAGTCATCATCCTTTGCTTGGAATATTATGATGGAATTCTCTTCACTGTAAGGACAATCTATTTCTTCAGGGAATCTGGACTAAAATATTGTACCATGGGTGAATTCCATGAATACAAAATCGTAATTAAGTGTAAGAGAGTACTTAATAACCTTTGAGTAGGAAGTTGGGCTAAAGCTAATATCCCTCCATTCCAGCTAGTTAATGTCACCCACTCACAGCAGCTAAGAAAACGAAGAGAAATTCTGATTTGAAACAGAAGAAATGAGAAAAATTCTGAGGTTTTCTGTAGAGCCTAATAGAATTGTAAATCATCATGCTCTGAAGTCTCGGTCTACTTCATATTGGCTTTGGATTTCTACTCTTGTATAACAGAGAGAGAGAAGACAATGAGGAGCTTGGGCTAATTATGGTTACAACATAACTAGAAGGTGTAAGGAGAACTGTATTTTATTCCTGATATTCTGATTTTATTCTGATATTTTACACATTTTTGTGTATATTTTATACTGAATAGTCTACTTAATGTAGAAAGTCTCTTTTAGTCTTTTGTAAGTCTACTTATCCTGGGCCCAGGAAAAAGGCAGATTAAGGTGATTTAAAAGACAGCATATGTGCCAAAAAGCCCTACTTATCTGAGCTGCATATTACATGGAAAGAATGATACTGTAATAATAAAGAATGTTTAATCTTTGCCAGGACTTACTCTGAACTATTTAAATGCAGGCGTGAAAAAAACCAATCATCATTTATCTGCTTTCTCTTCATTTTGGTCCAGCTTCTGAGGTTTCATTTGGAATCTGTGGCCTTTGCACACTTACCATTAGGCCTGGGATTATTTAAGTGACTTTTTGGAATGAGACAGGAATGTTTTGCTGACCATAATTTAGAAGTTCAGCACACCAATATGATGTACAAGTCTTTCATACCTGATTATAGTTAAAATGGCAAAAAAGGAGGGAAAAATCCCTAAGCAATGTATAGTGCTTCTCAGGGATAGGTTGCTCTTCTCAGTTTCTACATGGAATTGCTGAACAGAATTCTCCTGTTCTTAGGGAGGGAGAAGCAGAGAAAACTCTCCCACAGTACTTACAGTCTAGCCAGGACATACAGAACACTGCCAGCAGCTACTTAGAGGGTGGAACTTTTCACAGCTTTTAAACAACGTAATGCATGATCTATAACCTTCAGCCACTGGATTCCTAAATCAGTTGGAATTGTTTGTGCAAAAACCAAAAGCAGACTTTTTATCTATCCAATGCTTATTTACAACAGTCTACTGGACTCACCACCCACTCTTTGCTCTCCCTGTTACAAATGTCTGAGCAGCATTTGATTTCCACTTTGGTCAGAACTCTGCTGTAGATCATGGATATTGCTGTCTGTGATCCACCAGGGAAAATGCTCTAAGGTTTCACCTCTGAGGGTTAACTGGTGGGACATTGAGACACATGCTCCACTGCCCACCTTTTGGGTAGCAGGTAACATGTTCTGTGTAGTCACATACTTTCCTTAACTTCTAGGTACTTTGAGAACATAAATTCAACTACAAATGGTTCAGAATTCTCTGTCCTATTGAAAAAGAAATTAATTAAGCACAATCTTTGACCCAAATATAAAAAAAATTACAATTCCTATATTTAACAAATAAATTGGTTAGTATGAGAGCTAAACTCCTATTTAATCATGAAATTGAAACTATTTTTAAAAAGGTAAAATACCAAGGAAAACAACATATCTATTTCTCTGGACGCCAGGGTCTACATGGTAGTGTGAGCATGACCAGTGCAGGCCAGCATAAGCTGTCAGAATTGCAGGATAGACTATGTGAAACTCAGAGTTACAAGTGACCTGGTCCCCATAGAGCCTTTAAGGGCTTTTGGGAGACATTTGTGTTCATCTGTAGGTTGAGAAAGGCTTGAGAGGAGAAGGCTCTGCCTCTTAATAAGATAAGGTCAAGATCAACCATAAATACACGTGCTTAATGAGCAATGTCTTGGCCTTTTCTTCTTCCACTTCTCATTCCATGCCCTTCCCAACGAGCTAATGAGGCAGTCACGCAGAGGCCTTGCATTGCATTATCTCTCTGTGTGCCTCATTCTTCACTTTTATTCCCTGTAAGAGCAGGAAAAGTTTGTCTGTGATTTGGAGGGAATCTGCTGTGCACCATGTGTATCCTAGAATTACACTGGGTAATTCTCACCCTGCAGTCCCAATTGGAAAGGAGGTAACTGTGGCCACATCACCTGCTCTGTGTCACATGTGCTGAAGGGATAACCCAGGATTTAGGTTGTCTGCAATTATTCTGGAGCTAAATCTATCCATTCCCCTTTACCTGTAGAGTGTATAATTGACACATTTCCCTTTCAGTAACCTCTCCAGGGACTAGCTTGATAAACCTCAAGTGGCTCATGAATCTTTGGTAGGGCACAGCAGCCGCACTCGCTGCATTTCTTGTACTTATTTTCTCTTTCACAAGTCATGCCCAGAAAAGCACCCCATTCCCATCCCTCCAATGTCTGCACAGTTGTTCTGCGCTTTCTCTGCCGTTTTCTTCTATTGGGTACCTGCAGAGGGGCTTCCACGCCCGGCAAAAAGGTGAAGCTGCCCCGAGGCGCACTGAGCAGCGCACTGTCGGCACCTTCGGGCAGTCCGTGTACGCGCCAGGGGATTTGTAACAAAATCCTGTTGTCATAACCAATAGCGGTAACCACACTTAGCCCATCAGTGACGGCGCTCGCTACCCTCGCGCTGTGACACTCCAGCTGACCCTCTCAGCAGCGCCGGGCGAACCGAGCCGCCGTAATTGGCGACTCCATGCCCGCCGGTGCCTCACGCTGCCGGCAGCCGATCCCCGTCCCTCCCTCCCTCCCTCCGGGGCTCACCTCGCTCAGGCAGGTGGCTGAGCACCAGCTCCTTGGCGGCGCGCACGTCGCGGGCGCGGGTCACATCGAGCCGCAGGACGCGCAACCGGCCAGCGCCGCCCGCCTCCCGCTGCAGCCGCCGCGCCCCGTCCCCGCCGGGGCACAGGCAGCCCGCAAACACCGTGAAGCCGAGGCGGTGGAGTCGGAGAGCCAGCAGGTGCCCGAAGCCGCTGTCGCAGCCCGTGATGAGCACGGCCCGCCCGGCCGGCTCCAGCCGCGCCGCCCCGCGCCGCGCCAGCGGCAGCAGCAGGAGAAGGAGCAGGAGCAGCACAGGGGCCGCTGCCCACATCCCGCCCGCGCGGCCACAGCCGCGCTGTCCGGCAGCGAGGGAGGAACAGAAACCCGCGGTCAACACCCTCCCTGCCCGCCTCGCATCCCCTCCCCGCCCCGCATCCCCTCCCCGGAGCAGCTGCCGCCCGCAGGCACCGCCCCGCCGCGCGGGCGCGCCGGGAGCCCGGGATCGCGATCCGGCTGCTCCCTGACCCTGCCGAATTGGTGAAACCCGGGGTTGAAAGGGGTTTCTCCCCACCCGGCTCTCCCCCCACTTTTAGTTTCAAAAAGAAAGCTCAGGCTGGAAGCATCATGTTGTGGTCAGCTGGAGCTGTGCCGGAGAAAGGGAGCTGGGTTATGGCGAGTTCCAGCGGTATGCACGGTTCAGCTTCCCTGCTCAGCTGAGTTTACGCCGTCCCATCAGGGCATAAATGAAAGCAGCCATGAGTGTTTATAGATCGGTCAGGTGGGGATTTCTAAAACAGATGCGTTATTATGATATAGTTGCTGTATCTTATATATTACGTTGCAGTATTAAATTGATGAGGGTTTTTTATGGCTTAGGTCTATGACTGTTATCTCAAGGGTGTCTACATTACCCCATGGTGAAGGACAGTGTCTGTTTCTTGTAGGCTAAAGTGACAGTTCCACTTTGCTGAAAAGAAGATACCCGAGAGCTACAATTACAGGAGAAATGTGATTAGGCAGTGTTTTCTCAGCCCTTTCTTTTATGTGAGCAACTCTCCAAGCACCTATTGAAAGCAATATTATGTCATATCTGCCTCCTCTGAGTAAATTGAAATGATTGAAAGAACCGGATGCCTTTATTAATTGTGATTTAAAGTTGGCTTGTGAAAAATACAAAGGGGGCAGTCATTCACTGACATGTACACAGCAGCAGAGGAAGCAGCAGGTCTCAACACACACAGAGAAGGTTCCAAATATTTCCTTAAATTATATCCCTGTGGCTCTCCAGTCAGCCCTGTTTATATTTAGTGAATAACCTGTATCTGGTTGTGGCAGATGGGTTTCTGAACTGGTGTTGCCCTGCTGTCCAGGAGTCTCCAGAAATTGTGAGGTTCCTACAGCCAGCTGTGTTTTGTGTTTGCTTGGGGATACCTTTGCACTGGCATAGAGTTTTTTATTATGTCTAAAGGAAAAATTATTGTTTAATTTGCTTTTCCAGGGGCCAAGGCATTCCTGTGTTTTTACTTTCATTGGCTGCACATCTGCCTAGGTTTATTTCAGCTTTAAATTTTTCAGTACTCTCCCTCCCTTCTGCACTGCTCAACTCTCCATAGGCATTGCATAATAGGACTCAAAGCCTCAAGTGGCTTGGAAAAGCAGGTTATGCTTTGTTGCAAGGAGACAAAGGACATGGGATGGTAAATCCCAAAGGAGATACCCAGATATTGGTCCTCAGTAGTATTTGTTTGATCACGTTCCATCACACTGGGAGATGCTGCCCCTTTTCAGCCTTCAAAAGATCACTCAGTCTTCTGTGATTACATGAGTCACAAAACTTTATATTAACAAAATGATTATGCAGCCCTCAAAATCATGAGAGCTGATAACAGCCTGTCCTCCGGCCAGCTTCCCTGTCTGGTTCTCTCTGGCATAAAAAGACAGGGAGGGATTCCAAATTCTCCTCCTGCATGCCTCCTACCTAACTCTCATCCATGTCTGCCAGTCTCTCTCAGCTTTTGTGTCCTGTTAATAACATAAGGATCACATAACGTAAGGCAGTGGCAAAACCATTCTCTTGAAGACTAAGAGGTGACCCAACTAACCTCTGAATTTTATACTGTCTCTGTTCCAGAAAAAACTTCTAAAGGCGTTAAAAAGGAGATACACAAATGTGACACACTCCCGTCTAAGAACAGGAGCAGTATGTTGTCAGAGAAACAGAATCATTCTGGCTGAAAGTTATGGATTACAATTATGTCCTTCACACTTAAAAACAACTTCTGACTACCTAGTCCAGGAAATGAGGCCACTTAGGTCCACAGTGCAGCACATTTGCAGTAAAATTTATTTATTTATTGCAATGATTTTCCTCTGGTTTATAGTATTCTGTTTCTAACTCAAATATATAACACATATGTGTACACACACATATACATGCTTGCATGATAATGTGCATTTTGAATTTATTACTCTGCTTTGCCTAGTTTCTGAAATCCTTCCCATCTTTAGGACTTAATTTTAAAAAAGAAGGTTCTATCTCTATCTTAATCTGTTCTACCTCTTATGCAATTCCAGTTAGTTGCAGTTTACTTGTAGAAAATCTGAGTGAAGGCTTGGAAGTGGATGAGGAAGTGGAAGACACTTAGAGACTGATACTGATGGGGATCTGGACAATTCTGCTCCCAGAATATGCCCAGGGATCTTCAACTCTTCCTGAGCGCATTTCTGGGAACAGCAACCTCTGAGACTTTTGCTTCAAAGCTTAAAGTTTTATTCTGTTTCACCCACTAAATTTTACAGTGTGAAATACCAAGTTGCTCTGGAAAGGCATCATAATATCTTTTTTGGTTTTGTGTTGCCATATTGTCCCTACCCTCAAAACACAAACTGCTATTCTTAAGAACTCTCAAGTTTCTGTAAAAGACCAGGACAAAGGAGAGCTGTGATGGGCTGGGTTCCTCTACTGCACCCTGGGACTGCCAGTTCTATTTCAGGGAAGGCAGATCTCCTTTTTACCTCGTTCCTGAGCAGAGGCTCAGTGGCTGTGAGTAGCAGAGCTTGCTGTGGGGCATTTAAATAATTGTCCAGCATAACTTCAGTAGAAATCAAGCTAAAAGGGAAGGGAGGGGGCAGTGTAGCTTTTCTCTCCTCTTAATCATCATACATTTTTCCTTATTCTCATATCTACTCACCTCTGCTTATTTTACCCATTCTCTTGTTCCTGTTCCCTCAGCCCTCTACCCCTCCTGGCAGCCTTATTGCAAACTGGAGCTGTCTCAAAATTTGCCATCTGCCATGCTCAGTGGTGCCTACTCTCAGCAGAGGGTCGGAGGAGTAATGATCTTTGATGTCTTTCTTACAGGCTCAACTGTCCAGCATCACATGCAAGTCATTATTATTATTGTATTCTGAAGCAAAAATGAAACTCTGTTGTCTTTTGAGGTGACTGCAGAGCCATCCTTGGTTTCACATGAATCACTTTTGGTGCAGAGCACCTCTTGGTCACATCTTCAGAAAAAAATGCTGAGAATGTGACAGAGTGCCTCCTCAAAGCTCCAAATAACCAAAAAAAAAAAAAAAAATACAGGCCCCCTTTTCAGCATTCTAATGCTTTTGGAGCTCTCATGATTTTCAGGGTGCAGGATCAGAATTTCTGACCCGTAGGAGCTGGCTGTATTGCACAATTCTCAACAAACGTTGACTTCTCTTTGCCATCCATTGTGTCTTGTCAGCTCAACCCTCAGACTATGTAGCATTCCTCTTGCTGTTGTACAGTAAACAGCATAGCAGCCGGCTGGGACCTTTTGATGCTGGTGAAAATTATGCTTATCCAACAGAAAAAAACCCATAAAATTAATCTTGCCCAACCCATCTGGAAGTTCAGCAAATTAAGTTCCTACTTCTAATACTAACACACAAATGACACTGCTTACTGCAACTATCCAAAAAACTGACATTGAATTTGTATCTGCAGGCAAGCATCACAGGACTCGAAAAAGCAGCTTTCCAGGAAGAAAATCAAAATATGGGGATTTGGTGCAGTTAAACAGCCGAAGATAGTTTGAACATAAAGGCTTGCCGTTTTTAGAGCTGGTGAGCTGCGTGTCCTATTTCAGGATTCAAGCAGAGAAGGCTCTGCTGTGTCAAAGCAAAGGTGTCAATGGGAGGCGTGGAATTAGACAGAAGCAGTTACATGTGGGCTGTGCAGGGTGTCTTGTTCTGTAGAGCGTGATGAGCTGTATCAAAACCTTGCTGCATATTTTTAAAAACCCTGGACTCAGTTGACAAAACAGATTTAGGATGTATTGCTCAGTGTGTAAAAGAAAGGGAGATGGCTTCTGTTTTAAAGGCAAGGCAGGAATATCTCTACCCATGAAACATTTTCAACTACTTGTCACTGCATACAGTGTCCAGAGTATTCCAGAGATTAAGTCTTCCATTTGTCAGGAGTTATTTTAGTAAATCCCTAGGATTAAGTCCTTTTTGGCAGTACTGGAGTAGTAACAAAGCAAGAGAGAGAGATGGAAAGAAAATTCTTCAAGAAGCAGGAAAATTCACCATCTTCTCTAACCTGAAATGCCTAATAATTTTTCAACTGGAACACCCCTGCCTCAGCGACAGATGGGTCACCTGGAGTATCCTTATGCAGGGGCAATGTGGAAAGTGAAAAGACACCCTATACCTACCAAATAATACATTCCAGAAACAAACAAAAAATAAACACTGTTGTATCTCATTTCTGACTTGAAAGACAAATGTGGGATGATTCTGACTTCCAAATGCTACTGCAAAATTATTCCAAGAGAGTGAAAATGCTCGGGCTGTTTCTTTACACAGACTAATACCCACTTCCGTCATGGAAGCGTTATCTCAGCACAGCAAACTGAGAACTTCCGTTGGAGATGGAGGATAAGGATGAGGAGAAATTAAGTGTCCTTTTCTTCCTGGTGAGCAGATTTGGAAAGTGCTGAAATCAAAATTGTCTCCTCCAACTCATATTTTCACCTTAGGCACATGGTGCAGATTCATCATGTAAACTGTTTCAAACTTGAGCATTACTATAAAAGGGGCACATCATCATGAAATTAGGATTTAGCTCTGGTTAAAAGTTAATTTTGTTTGAGAAGCAGCATGTGTTTGAACACAGGGGCTCTTCCCAGATGATGAAAAGCCCTTACGCTGTCATACTATTGGGAAATCCCAGTGGTGTCAGAGTAAATACAAAATCAGTTCAATGATAATAAACTGATCCAGCATAAGAATGAGCAGATTTTTAAAGAAGTCTACACAGGCCTTAAATATCCCATCCCAAATCTTCCCAGAATTAACTTTCAGTAGTTTTGATTAATGCTGTGAAATGCCTGAAAAAGTAGAGGACATATTTATATTGATTTGACTGCAGATTCTCACCATGCAAGAGATGTGAGATGTGAAATCTGACTCACACAAGGAACTCCTACAGTGACATAGGCAGCGGGGGTGTAGCTTTTGAGTAAGAAATGTGCCAATCTTGCTGTTTGTGACTAATATTCCACCATGGGACCTATAGATTTGCCTGTTAGAGCTCTTATTTTTAGGGAAAACCTGTCCCACCAACCACGTTAGAAGCTGAACAACTTTATCATCTCTACACTTCTACAATTTTCCCAAGCCAGGGCCCCTATGGGTTGTGGTTTCCTTGGATCATCAGTGCAGAATATTGTCAGTAAAGAGTTCTTTGCTCTTGGGAGTTGCTGTTTCCAGGAAAACGCCTGTGACACTCGATGCCCACGAGGTGGCAGCTTGTGCGGGAGAAACCTGCAGGAAAAGAGGATTGTCCTGAACATCTTCGCGCTCCCCTGTTCAGGCAGAAGTGGCCTCTTCCCTGCAGCCCCGGGCTGCACCCTCTGCACCAGATTTGGGGGATTCGGATAATGCCGAGGGGATGTGCCAGCCCTGACCTGCAGTGCAGGATACAACGGACAGGAAGCAGGTGAGACACACTGACAAGCAGGAAATACCACGGAGAAACCAGGTAGGCTGGGATGGTTTAGAGGAATAAAGGAACAATTCCATCCCTGAAAACACAGGGACACAATGAAAGAGACCCAGGAGGATGATGGTCAAAAAACACTTTGTGCTGATAAACAGTGAAAGAGTTCTGCGTTTGCAGTGCGATAAACATACATGAGCACAGGAGGGTGCTGCTCTTTCTCTTAGCATGAAGCAGCATCTCTCTTCCCTTCTGTGTGGTACCATCACCTTACAGGTCTCTGAAAGGCTTGTGTTTGTTCATCCTGGACAGAGCATGTGGTGATACAGCTGCTGGATAACCCCAGATTGCTGCATATTTCTAGAGAGTGACATTCATGTGAAGGGCAGACTGTGCTTTAAGGTGATGACTAGCACAGACAGGAGTCTACTGGAAAAGCACCCAGGTCTGTCATCCTGCAAAATGCTGGTATAGGGCAAGGTATGAATAATTTTACTGTCATCCCTCTCTAGCTAAGGGTATAAATCAGAGACTGGGTGGTTGAAATGCCTGTTGCCCTTGTGTTCAAGGACAGCCCAGAAGGTGGCACATCATTTGCCAGTTAATACAGGCTGGAGAAGAAGCCAAGACACCAATTTCTACTGGAAACAGCTCTGTGGAAATTACTCAGCAGTTTTGTACTGAGTATCATTTGCCTTTCCTTAGTAGTGTATCAGCTGGTAGTGAGGGCACAAGGATGGGTAAGGAAGTGTAGGAGAAGTGGTCTAAGAGAACAGATCAAATCAGAGATTAATGTGACAGGGAAGCCTGGTTTCCTTATTTACAAATGTGAGTTGTCCTCTGTGCAGGACAAGAATAATACCTGCAGACCCTGATGCCCCCTCAAAAAAAAAACTCAAACCAAACCAAACCAAAAAAACCCAAAGGACAGAAATGTGTGAAGGCTTTCATTTTTTAAAATAGAAGTCAAATAGAACTTTTAAAAATAGAAGTCAAAAGCCAACTCCATTTTAGAGTTGGAGGGGTGCAAGAGGAGCCATATCACAGACAGCAGAGAGGTTTGAGTAGAAGAAAAGAACACACTGAAATTTGCTGCTAAGCTCCCTGATGCAATTTGAGACCCACAGAGAGGGACTCAAGACAGAAGCTCGCCCACCTGCATCTGGTCCCAAACCTCACTTACATTATGCAAAAGGAATTGATCAATAGGTCTGGTTTCCTTCTGGAAAGCCTACAGAAAAGAAGGCTTGGTTTTTCTGACACAGCTCCATCTCCAGCTGCCAGAAGCACTGTCTAACCTGACACCTCTGAACAACTGCATAGAGTTACCTCCTTGGCCCTGTACTGGGACAGCACAGACAGCCAAGTTCTGGGTTCAGAGTGGGAGTGTATGGCTGGCAGGGACAGGTCTTTGAGGATAATATGATGGAAATGTTATTGTTCAATGCCTTCTCATACAGTCCTACTTTTATGAGAATGTACAGGACCCATTTTTTGGTAGCTGGTGTTTTCCTATACCCATGAGCTGAGCAATTTCCCTGACCTGGGATTTTTGCCTCCCCTAAAATTTGCATTACTGTTAAGAAATTGCAACTGCACCTTTAGAGAAATAAGGGGGCTCACTTTTCCAGCCCAGGCAGTGTACAGATCATTTGGACTGGCACCTTCCCAGGCATAATGTTCTGAAATGTCACCCTGCTCCTGAGTAAAGCTTGGCTTCCTCCCAGCTTGTCTTCTCCTTTGGCTTGCAGCATTTGTGCATCTAGCCTTCATTTCTTCATGCAGATGCCTGAAGGTATAGAAGACTTGACGGCATAGAAGTGCTCTTGTTAATGCTGGGAAAGTGAAAATAGATGTATTTTAAACTCTAAAGGAATTTTGCCAGGGTGCTTCTTGCCATCTTGCAAATGCCACTTTTGAACAGACCCCCAAATGCAAGGGATATGCTTTGGAGCAGCATACGGAATGTTCAAAGCTTCCTGAAAGCACTCTAAACTGGGTCATTTTTAATACTCCTCACAGGGGGTTCGAAGCATAACGTTAAGCCTTTGTATTTGGAACTTTGGGTTTAAGGTTTTAATGATAACATTTGCACGTTGATTTTGGTCATTCCCTTCCTCTGGAGATACTGCATTTCATTTTCAATTTAGGCAGATTTCCAAAGGTGCCAGACCTTTGGAAACAGGAACTGACTCCAATTCAGACAATGTGCCACAGTTCTGTGATGGGGTTTCCACCTGGAACCAGCTTCCTTTCGAGCAGAGCCCATTAGTGTTGCTCTGGCAGTGACCAGGACTATCGGGCACTGCTGCCCCCTGATGGACACAACCCGGTACCGCGACACCCTGAGCAGTTCTGCTTCCCTAGTGTGCCTGGGTGAGCCACAGTATGCTTGAGTGTATCTGAGTGTGTCTGATTTTGCCCGAGTGAGTCTGGGTGTGTTCAAATATGCCTGAGTGTTTCAGAGTGTGTGTGAGTGTTGTCAAGTGTGCCCGAGAGTTTCAGACTGTGCCCAAGGTTTTACGAGTGTGCCCAAGTGTTCCCGGATTTATGTAAGTGTTATGGAAAGTTCCTGTAGAATTCGATGATGTCTCGAAATGTGCAAGTATGTCCTAGAGCGCTTGAGTTTGTACAAATGTGCACGAGTGTATTTGAACGTTCCCAAGTGTGTGAGAGTTTGCCCAACATTGTCTGAATTTGGTGGAGTGTAATTGAATGTGTCTGACTCTGCCCGAGTTTGTCTGAGTGTCTTTGAGTGTGTCTGAGTGTGCCCTAGTGCTTCCTAGTGTGTCGGAGTGCTCCTCAGCATACTTGAGAGTATCTGAGTGTTTCGGTTTTCGCCCAAGTGCGTCTGAGTGTGTTCAAATGTTCCCAAGTGTTCCTGAATGTGTGTGAGTGCTGTTGAGCTTGCCCGAGTGTATTGGAGTGTTCCTGAGTGTGTGCAAGTTTTCCCGAGATTGGCTGAGTTTGGTCGAGTGTGACTGAGTGTCTCTGATTCTCCCCGAGTTTGTCTGCATTTCTTCAAATGTGTCCGATCAGGTGCGAGTCCTCCCTAGCATGTTGGAGTGCTCCTTAGTATTCTTGAGTGTATCTGAGTGTGTCTGATTTCACCTGAGTGCGTCTGAGTATGTATGAACGCACCTGAGTGTTCCCGAATGTGTGTGAATGTTCTTGTGTGTATTTGAGAAGACCACTCACCTCTGACAGATTGAAAACACGCCAGGATACAATGGGCAAAGAACAAAGCAGCTAAGCACGATGCTGGCGTGCCAGCATGCTGCTCAAATAAGCCTGTTGCTCTCAAGGTTCTTCTTTGCCTCTTTTGTCCTGGTGCATTTTCACTCTACCACTAACACACTTTCAAGAAGTTTCGGGCACACTTGCACACAGTTGGCCAAACTCAGGTACACTTGGGAACACTCAACAGCACTCACACATATTTAGGAACACTCAGGCACAATCAGGCACACTTGGCATGCTCAGTCAAAATCGTGTGCACTCATGCCTACACAGGCACACTCGACCATGCTTAGGCACACTACAGCAAACTGAGGATCTGGTGGGCACAGGTAGGCACATACAGCAACCGGATTGTGCACACCAGGATGCAGCTCTTCCCAGAGAGAGTGTGTGTGTAGGTGCGGGGGGTGGGCTGTGGTATCGGGTTGTGTGGGGCAACACTGCTCGGGAAGTGAAGTGAAGGAGTGGGGAGATGGGTGCAGTACTGTGCTGTGTTCACTAGGGGGCAGCACTGTTGAAGGGGTATTCTGCAGTATCAGGTTATGTCCAATAGGAGGCAGCACTAAACGGAGAGTGGGGGATCGCAGTACAGCGTTGTGTCCACCAGGATACAACACTTCCTGGGGAGTGAGGGGAGGAACAGTACTGGGTTTTGTCCAACATGGGGCAGCGCTGCCCAAAGAATGAGGAACTGCAGTATTGGGTTCTATGCACCAGGAGACAGCATTGCTGGAGGATGGAGGGCTGCCATGCTTGATTGGGCTAGGGCATAGCACTGCCTGGCAGGTGAGGGGCTGCAGTACCGGTTGTGTCCACCAGGGGACAGCACAGCCATGTGATGGGAGGCTGCAGTACCAGGTTTTGTCCACAAGAACACTGCACATCCCGTGAGGGGGGATGACGCAGTAGTGGGTTGGGTCTACCAAAGGGCAGCACTGCCAAGGGATATGGGCTGCAGTACAGGTTTTGTCCACAAGGGGGTAGAACTCTTGCCGCTGGGCTGCGGTATTGGGTTGTGTCCAATAGGGGGCAGCACTGCTCGGGAAGTGAAGGGGTGGGGAGGTGGGCGCAGTAGCATGCTGCGTACATAAAGGGCAAGCACTATTCAAAGGGTGGTCTCCAGTACTGGGCTATGTCCTATAGGAGGAAGCACTATACAGGGAGTGGGGGGGAGCAGTGCAGCATTGTGTCCAACAGGATACAGCACTGCCTGGGAAGTTGAGGGAGGCGCCGTACTGGGTTTTGTCCTCGTGGGCTAGCATTGCCAAAAGAATGAGGGGATACAGTACCCCATTGTGACCACCAGGCGGCAGCAATGCCCTGTTGGAGAAGGGCTGCAGTGTCAGTTGTGTCCACCAGGGGGCAGCACTGCCTAGGAACGGGAGGCTGCAGTACCAGGTTGTGTCCACGAGAAGTCAGCAGTGCTTGGTGGTCACAACCCGTACTGCGCCACCATGGGCATTTCTACCTCTGCTGGAGACAAATTTGTACTGCGCCCCCCCTCATTCCCTAGCATTTTTGGCCCCAGTGGACATACTGGGTACTGAGCCCCCATGGGCAAGGCTGCTCCCTAGTGGGCACAAGCCGGTACTGCAGCACCCCAAACTTTATCTGTGCGTCCCTTTGGTAGACTGAAGCAGGTACTGCCCCGTCCCCAGTCTTGTTATGTGCTGCCCCCTAGTGGACAAATCCTTGTACTGCAGCCCTCCATCCAACGGCCATGCTCTGTACTGGTGGACACAACCGGTACTGCAGCCCAACATCCTCTGGCAGTGCTGCGTCCTGGTGGACATATCCTTAACTGCGCCACCATGGGCAGTGCTGCCCCCAGTGGACACAACCCGGTACTGCAGCCTCCCATGCTCCAGCAGTTCTGCCTGTTGGTAGACACTATTGGTGCTGCTTCCCCATTGGCAGGGTTGCCCCCGGCTGGAAACAACCTGGTACTGCAGCCTCCTGTTTCCCTGCAGTGCTGCTCCTTGCTGGACACAACCCGGTACTGCAGTCTCCACAGTGCCAGGCCATTCTGCCCCCTTGTGGACACAACCGCTACTGTGACAGCCTTGGCAGTTCTGCTTGCGTCTGGACAAAACCTGGTAGTGCACCATCCCCACTCCAGGGCAATGCTGCTCCCTTGTGGACACAAACCAGCACTGAAGATCCCCATCCTCTGGCACTGCTGCCCCCTGGTGGACACAATGCGGTACTGCAGCTTCCCATTCCTTGGCAGTGGTGCCCCCTGGTAGACACAACTGACACTGCAGCCCTTCACAACCTGGGCATTGCTGCAGCCTGCTGGACAAAACCAGTACTGCGCCTTCATGGGCATTGTTGCCCCCTGATGGACACATCCAGGAACACCACCCCCACTCATTCCAGGCTGTGCAGTCCCCTGCTGGACACAACCCGCTACTAAGCTCCACCTCCAAGGCAGTGCTGCCCCCTGGTGGACACAAACAAGAACTGTGCCACGCCGTCTGCTCTCTGGGAAGTGCAGCCCCTTGGTAGACATAATCCGGTACTGCATCCCAACTCTCTGTAAGTGCTGCATCCTGGGGGACAAAACCCAGCCCAACATCCCACCGCCGTGCTGGCCCCTAGTGGACACCACTTGGTACTGCACACCCCCTTTTCTTCCGAGGTAGTGCTGCTCCCTGGTGGACACAAACCAGTACTGCAGCTTTACATCCCCAAGCAGTGGTGCCCCCTGGTCGACACAATTGACTCTGCAACCCTACACCAGCTGGGAATTGCTGCCACCTGGTGGATACAACTGGTACTGCTACCCAATGGGTATTGTTGCCTTCAAGTGGACCAAACCGGGTACTGCGCCCCCACTTATTCCCGGGCAGTGGACACAGCTGCTACTTAGCAACAATGGGTATTGATACGCTATGCTGGACTTAACCCCGTAATGCACCCCCCGCATCCCGGGGTTGTGTTGCCCTACATGGGACAGAATCAGTACTAGAGCCCACCTTCTCTCTCGGAAGTACTGCCCACGAGTGGCCACAACCAGGTACTGCACACACCCATCCCCCAATGAAGCTGGGGAAGAAGATTTACTACTTCCCACATGTGCCCGAGTGTGCTTGAGTGTTCCCTGATTGTTTTGAGTGTTGTGGAGTTTGTCGATGTGTGCGCACGTGTGTGAGAGTGTACGAATGTTCCCGTTTATGTGTGAGTGTTCCCAAGTGTGTGTGACCGTGTCCGATAGTGCCTGAGTGTATTTAAGTGTGCCTGTGTGTGTGGAAGTGTGCTCGAGAGTGCCTGAGTTTGGACGACTGCACCCGAGTGTGTGTGATTTGACAAGAGTGTGTTCGAGTGTGTCCAAGTGTGGTGAAGTGTTGCCGAATGTTTGTGAGTGTTGTCGAGTGTGTCAGATTGTATTTGAGTATTCCCGAATGTGTCTGGTTTCCAAGAGATTGCAAATCATCTTCTCCTTCTAACAGGTAAACACTGAAATGAAGCTGGCGAAGAAGATTTACCTCTGCCGAAACACCTCCAGGTGATGCATAGTCGCTCGAAGAACTCCATAGCCCTGGCTCGACTGAATTGAAATGGAAATCGTCTGTGTAGCATCACACGAAAGGAGTAGAGTTCAAGGCTTCTCTGGGCAAAGCCGCAAACACTCAAGAAAGAATAGTCGGACATTCTCAGCAACATACAGACACACTCTGCAACTCGGGAACATTCCACCAAAATCAGGCAATCTCCTGCAAACTCGCACACACTTGGCAACATTCAAATACACTTGTGCATGCTCGGGAACACTCAGGCACAGTCGAACACACTCAGGCACACTCAAACACGAAAGCAGACAAACTCAGATACACTTGAGCATACTAAAGGGCACACTCAGGCACACTCCAATACATTCGGGCACAGTTGACAACACTCTAATACACTCAGGCACAATGGATAATAGTCACATGTATTTGGGAACATTCAGGCAAAATCAGGAACACGGGAGCATGCTGGCAAACGCAGGCATACGCAGGTACATACTCGACAACACTTGGATGCATTCAATAACACTCGGCACATTCGCACGTTCTCGAACACATACAGACACACACGCGTGGGCACAGTCTACTTAACTCTGGCATTCTAGTGCACATCCGCATTCGCACTACACCGTGTATTGTTGAGTGTACCTGCTGAATTGGAGTGCGCCTGAGTTTGTAAGTGCATGCCCGAGTGTATATGTGTTCGATTGTGTCTGAGTGTGTGTGTGTTGTCGAGTGTGCCCAAGTTTATAGGTGTGCCTGAATGT
>PYHW01009533.1:10858-24665 GCA_013186435.1 Turdus rufiventris | reverse complement strand
TTCGGGCACACTCGACAACACTCAAATACACTCAGGCACAATGGACAACATTCACACGTATTCGGCAACATTCAGGCAAACTCGGCAACATGGGAGCACGCTGGCACACACATGGACATACACGACAACACTCGGACGCATTCAATAACATCGGGCACATTGGCACACTCTCCAACACACTGGGTGGTTTTATAGCAAACCAGAAACTATTATATGTTCAATTTTCTCAAGAAAGAGGAGGAATGAGAACTAGAAGGGGCAAGGGCTAGGGGTTAGAAAGTCTAACTGGTATAGCAGCTTAGAAGAAGGAGGAAGAAATATAGGGCCATATAGGAAAGACTGAGGAAGGAACAATATGACAGAGAGGGACAGAGCAGAGCACATTATTGGAGATCTAAGAGGCTTTCAACAGCCAGACAGGACCTCTGACCTGCAAGTCACAGATTAAAAACTCCTCTAAGTTTTGGAGATGGAAAAGAAAGTAGTGAATTTCTAATGTGGATTTTTCTTGAAGTTTCCAGTGACATGAAAGGACAAACACAAGATAAAGACGCAAGTAGGGAGACAGCTTGTGTTGCTGAGATGAACTCCAAGGGTAAGAGAGGAAAGTCAGAAGTTTTGGCACCAGTGGGAGAGTATTATGTACCAGAGATCACAGGAGCACTAAAAAGAAGAAAGAGATCAGCTCTGCTGATATGGGATATGCATACGATAATTCAGAATTTTAGAATCATATAATGTGCTTAGGTAGGTGGAGGGGAAGACAGAAACACATAGCTTGTTTAGCAATTTTGTAAAAGTATAGAAACTACTTCTAAAAGAACATATAGAATGCAACTTGTTAGGTAGAAACCACTTGTAATGAAACAGATAAAGAATTTAGTTGCTAGGTAAAGGCCATAAAGATAAGTTGTATATTATGAAAACTCAGTAAAGCAGAACTGAGGTTGAAGAATCGATAAAGCAGAACCTGAGGATTGAGAAACCAGCAAGAACCAGGCTCCTGGTTCTGGCCAGGACAAGCTGGGGACAAACCAAAACGCCACTGCTCCTGCAGAGAGACGGGGTCAAACAGCAAACACCTGAGGAAGACATCTTGACTTCATCAGAAAATCTCTGCCCATGATCACCAGGAGGTGTTGCACCATAGAAGACTACAGTAATTTCACATGTATAAGGCGCACCTTTCTGACTGAAATTTTGATCCAAACCCAGAAGTGCACCTTATACGGCGGTACGCCTTATATATGGACAAAGTTCGGAAATTTGCCGACACTTGGGAGTGCGCCTTATACTCCAGTGCACCTTATACTCGTGAAATTACTGTAATTATAATATGAATCACAAGGAGTCAGAGAAGGGGCAGGGGTGGGTGAGCAGATTTTTGCTGATTGCACGGGGTGGATGCTGGTGAGCTTGGGGTTAGCTCGAGCAGAACCCAAGGTGTTATCAGCATTTTCTGTGATCTTGCTGCTATAATTCCTACTGCCACAAATATCTTGTGTAAATTGTGCTCATGCTAATAAAAAACAGAATATATGGTGGTTTAAATTTATGCTTTAATTTTTGCTGGTGGAAAATTTGGTTTTGAGTAGTTAAGTTTCTTTTTGGAGTTTCTTGTTTGGTAAAAGATTGGTGGTTTGGAGTCTATTCATTTCTGGGGTGACACTGGCCTCGTGTGTCAAAAGATAAAATTACAACCAGTCAGTAGTTTTCTGGGTTGCCAAAAGTGGCTGAGGCTCAAGCTCAAGCCTTGAGAGCCCGAATAACTAAGGAGGCACTTGGGAGATGGTTTCAGCTCAAATTGTGAGTTTCTGAATGATGGGGGGCAGTGAACCCTTGTAACATGAGAGGACAGAACAGAGAATTGGATGAACCTAGGAGGAATATACTGAGACCCAGCGGGTCATTCATTATCTGGCTTTTGACTGGGAGCAACCCCAGTTGAAAGAGAACTGAGAAATCCCAGTATACAGGGACAATAGGGAGTTCCCTGTTTTGTGTGCGGGCTGACAATCTTTCATTGGGGATTGGGGTGACATTCAGCCTGGCTTCTCCTCTGGTGTAAGCAGTGTAGAATGAAGTGGTATTGCATATCTAATAGGCAAAAGCCTATATGCCCCAGGGGTACTCCTGAAGGGTCACAACTTTATAGTCAGAACTTAGCTCATGCGGAATATGAAATAGTGAACTTGATCTGTGGAAAGAGTCATTTGGTCCCTGAGGTTTGCCCAACCCATTTCCCATTTACTTTTAGCTGATGTTCCCACAGAAGGAGAAATCAATGAAGAATCACAGCCCAAGTGTACCCTGAAGTGTGGGCCACTGAGAAGACAGAAAGAGCTAAAAGTGCATCACTGGCAGAGGTAAAGCTTAAAGAGAGATATTGACTGGTAAAGATAAAACAATATCCCTTAAAGAAAGAAGATAGGGAAGGAATCCAGCCGGTAATAGAAAAGGTTTTGCAATGGGGCTTATTAAGAGAATGTGAATCTGATTTCAACACTCCCATATTACCGGCGGGAGAAACGTGATGGGATGTGTAGAGTGGTCCAGGATTTGAGAGTTGTCAATAAAATAGTAGAGGATTTATATCCTGAAGCAACAAATCCATGTACTTTGCTAACAATATTAACACCAGAACTAACCTGGTTTACTGTTTTAGATTTAAATGATGCATTTTTTTTTTTTACATCTCCCTCTCCATGAAGCCAGACAGAAGATATTTGCCTTTGAATGGGAAAATCCTAAAAGTGGATGAAGGATCCAACTCACCTGGACTATGCTGCCTCAGGGATTCAAAGATTCCCCCACCATATCTGGCACTCAACTTGCCAAGGATCTTGAATCCTGGGAAAGGGAAGACTGCTACAATACCTAGAGGACATCCTGACTGCCATGGAACAGAAGATGCTTGCATGGCTTGGACAGTGAGTCTCTTAAACTTCTTAGGACTCCAAGGGTACTGAGCGTCTGACAAGAAAGCCCAGACAATGTGGCGAGAAATCATCTACTTGGGCTATGAGATTAGTGCTGGGCGAAGGACCTTGGGACAAGCCCAGGAGGAGGCTTTATGCCAGACACCAAAGCCACAGACTGTACAAGAGCTGAGAACTTTTCTCGGGATGACTGGGTGGTGTTGCTTCTTGATCTATAATTACTATAATTACTGGTTAAGTCCCTGTATGCATTAATCAACAGAAGCATCTTCAATGGGATAAACAAGCCACACAGGCCTTTGAACAGTTGACAAAGGCCCTGATATCAGCTCCAGCCCTGGGACTCCCTGACATGAGTAAGTCCTTCTTTTTTGTTTTCTAATGAGAAACAGGGATAGCCCTAGGCATATTGGCACAAGATTTCAGTCCAGTAGGTAACTGTCGAGCAGTTACCTACATTTCTAAACAATTGGACATGACTGCAAAAAGATGGTCAGGATGCTTGCAGCCATGGTGGTAAACATCCAAGAAGCACAAAAATTCACCTTGGGACTGAAAATGACTGTGCTAGGGTCCCATACAGTGTCTGCTGTATTAGAGGTGAAAGGCAGGCACTGGCTTTCCCCACAGAGATTCCTGAAGTACCAAGCCTTTGTGGGAGAACAGGATAATGTAGAGATTGTGGTCACTAACATCGTCAATCCAGCTTCTTTCCTTATGGAAACACAGGAAGTCAGTGCACCATGACTGGAAACCATTGAAGCAATGTACTCAAGTCACCTGGATCTGAAGGATGCTCCTATGGAAAATGCAAAGAACTGGTTCACAGACAGAAGCAGATATGTCTTAAATATGGCAGAAGGCATGCAGGATATGCCATCATGACCTGCCATGAGATGATAGAGTCAGAGCCATAGCCCATCAATACCTCTGCAGAAAGTGGAGATTATTGCCTTGACCCGTGCTTTGGAATTGGCCCAAGGTAAGAACATGAACATATATATGGATTCAAATTATGCCTTTGGAGTTGTGCATGCCCACAGGGCAATCTGGAAAGAAAGGAGACTATTGGACTTCCAAGGGAAAAACATTAGACATGCAGAAAAAATTCTGAAGTTGTTAGGGGCAGTACAGCTCCCAAAGAAAAAAGCAATCATGCACATCCAAATGCATCAGAAAGCAAATTTGGAATTAGAAAAAGGAAACGAGTTGGCTGAGAGGCAAAAGAAGCAGCCAGGAGAAAGGTAAAAATGGAAGGAGCTTTTATTCTAGATGGAAATATTCCCTTGAAGGTAAGCCAAATTATAGCAAAGAAGATCTGAAGTTAATCCCAGATCTGAAAGAGACATACAATGAAGAAGGGTGAGCCAGAAGGAAAGGTCATCATACTTAGCCATCTAATATGGTCTGTAGTAAGGGAGAAGCATAGGAAGAGGCATTGGGGAGCAGAGGCCCTCTCATTAACGAAACACATAAAGAATTTAGTCAATAGGTAAAGGCCATAAAGATAAGTAGAATACTATGAAAACTCAGTAAAGCAGAATTTAGGTATTGTGATGAATCGATAAAGCAGAACCTGAGGATTGTGAAACCAGCAAGAACCAGGCTCCTGGTTTTGGCCAGGACAAGCTGGCATGGGAATTAGCCAGACCCCCACTGCACTTGCCCAGAGATGGGGTCAAACAGCAAGCACCTGAGGAAGACATCTTGACCTCATCAGAAGATCCCTTCCCACGATCACCAGATGTGGCACTGCAGAAAACTAATTATAATATGAATCACAAGGAGGCAGGGAAGGGGCAGGGATAGGTGGGCAGGGAGGTGTGGGTTTGTGGGATCTACTTGTATTTAAACCTGATACCTGTCTTGACCAGGTACACATGTACGGTGGAAATATCCCCCATGTATCCCAGCTGGAAATAAAACATACCATTTTGCAATTTTAAATTGTAAATTCCTTATTCCCCAACACACTGCCATGTCAGAGAGGTGTAAATGGGAGAGAAAGATCTGGGGTGTTGGGAAATCACAGAAGTAGCAATGTTTGCCTTAAAATCAGCCAAGGTCTGGGTCACCCTAGTGAGCACAGGAGCTGACACACTGCAGCAGCAAACATTCAGGGAGGGGAACCCCCACCAACGCATTGGGTAAACTAATTAAAGCCTATGGAAAACTCTACAGAACACTCTGGGAGCTGTGCAATAAGCCGACAAGGAACAGCAAGAACACATTAGAAAAATATATTAATAAGCTAAAATTGTATAAGAAAAAAATAGACATGTTCACTCATGCATAATAGATAAAAGAATAAAAGCAACGGTAAAAGCTACACGGAATTCCTAGGAAAACCAAACAAAATGTAGCCTAAGTTCTAGAGCATCTAGTAACACTTCTCAAACTGTTGTGTTTTCCTGTTTCTGCTTAGCAAAACTTTTGAAGAAATATTCCTTGTTCAGTAAATACATATCTACTTGTTGTGTTCTGAGACATCCATCTATCAAGGGCATATGAGCATCTCCACACTCTAAGAAAACACTTTTCCACTTCCAAAGTGAGTGCCCATTGGAGCTGGCCCAGCTAAGGCACCCACAACACACCTAGCATGAAGCAGTAAAATATCCCCAGGCTTTCCCATCCTCCTAGAATTCTCCACAGTTTGCTACTTCAGAAAGTTCTTTCCTTCACTAGGCCAGGACATGAATGCTGTGTGCAGTCTATGGAGAGTAAAGCCTGACCTGGTTTAATCCAGCAGTGTTGATGAAGCATTCCCTGTGGGATATAACCAGCATTGAGTGTTTCTCTCCTGCCCCTTGGCTCAACAGTGAGTTTGCTTGAATTTTGCTTGAAGCTCTCACAGGTCCAGTCTGCCCCATTAAATTATTACACACCATGTGTAACATCTCCTGCAATTTCAGTCAGGGACAAGTGAGTTTGACAAAAGGAGGACTCACAAGGAAGGCTGCTTTCCTAGGGCTGTATCCTGTAGTTAAGCTGCTCAGTGGAAGTTCTATGGATTGAAACTGTAGGAAAGTCACTCTGTTCTCAGCCTGGCTTCTACAAAACTTGTCAGAAAGCATTATTTTTGAGACTTCTAGACATAGATCTTTCTTGGTTTAGAGACAAGTTTAGGAGAAAATGCTCTGGAATTAGTGTTTTCTCTAAAGAAAAGGGTTTCAGCAATCCCTTCCCACAGATAAGAAATGAGTATTAGTGGATTAAAGTAAAATAAACCTACTCATTTATTGACAAAGTGCCAACACAGAATGGGGGAAAAAAAGAATAAATGCTAGATAGTGAATTGTCAGAACTTTACTCCACACATACACACACACACACACAAACACACACCACAACAAAAGAAAAACAAAACTGCCAGGGAAGAGAAAAATAACAGCTGGCCACATGGCAGGGAAGAACAAAATGGTACCAGCTTTTGTCTAGGGGAAGGAAAATGTTCTGGAACAGCTCAGAGAAAAACAGATGGGAACCTGGTAAATCTCTGTTGTTGGTCTCCTCTTCACAGCAGATGAAGCTGCTGGATTTAGGGTCCTTTTCTGACTTGGTCAGCTTTTCCAAGGTCAGGCTGGGTGGAGCAGCTTCTCGGGTCTCCACCAGTCCATGGCCAACGCTACTCCCATCAATTTCTGATCTTGAACCAAAACCAAACCAAACAGCTCAAGGAAAAAATCAAAGGCCACCAAAGGATTGCTGTCACAGCCTCCAAAGCCCAGGAAAAGGAAAAAAGAAACCAAAACAACTTCTTGCCTGAGCTAACAAAAAACCAAGCTAGTTAAGCAACAAAGCAACGCTGGTCCCCACCACACCCAGCACATCTAGGAGTGAGACTTTCAAAAAACAAGTGCCAGAGCTCCAAGGCTCAACCTTTGCCCCCTAAAGATACAGCAACCATTTCTGGGCATGGAGCAGATAATTAATGAATAGATTATTATCATAAAATCACCCCAAGATAAGATCAAAGTAGACAACCCCTCCAAAAAAAGCAATATAAAGGTATGTAAATATATGTACCCATATCAAGCACTTCAATCTCCTATCTCCTTTCCTTAAAAACCTGGTGAAAAATACAGTCGTCAGTTTCTAAATGCTAAATATTTTTCACTTTGAAACACCTGGCAGAGTTACAAACCTAAATCATAACCAAACTCAAGGCACATGCATTCTCAAATACTCCTCTGCTCCTTTGGTATGTCTTTAATAAACTTGTGGTTCAGATAAAATTAATGAAGCATTTCCACAGGTTTTCCTCGCATTGTCACAAAAAACCTCTCTGCTACCCTTCAGTAGGAGTTGAGAAAGCAAGTTCCACCTGCAGCAGAAATTATCTTTAGACTCAAAGGTGGGATCTCTGGAGCTGCTGCACTATTCTAGCATAACGATCATCCATGTATTTTTTAGAGGAAAATTTTTGACAGAAAGCTTTCTGCAGTGTTTTGCAGAACAAATATATCGATATACTAATTATTTTTAGAAATTATTTGCATTATTCAAACTAGTTATTATATTGCATAAGTTGAAATAAAAAGGGTCAGAGCTCCTTTTATGCACATATAGCATAGACAGGATATGGGTTTACACACAGCACCAAATTAAGTTACAGTTGGAAAATACTCCAGCCTTCTCACAAGAAGTGCTGCCCTGGACTGGCTTTTGACCACCACTTCCTGCCTTTCCTTCTTGCTCTTATTTGGGTCCTTGCAATGGACCTGCACATTCAGAAACACCTTCAGGCACTTGTCATCCTTTCCTGGGACTGCAAAACAGGTCCCAAGCACACAAGATAGATGACAGGCTGGACCTTACTAGTAATGAGTAGTGCTTTCATTCAGGCCCTTCTGATGCACACTGCCCATTGACAATGACCACTTGTTTTTCCTTGCATTCACATGAAAATAGCCTGGAAAGGCAGGAAATAATGACTTGCCCAATAGTTACCTCTTACCTGCTATAATACTCCTGCTCTATCACAGTCTGAAATATGTTTCTAAGAAGGAGATGTCATCCAGGACCTCTACCTGAGCTTGCTGAGACACCCTTCCAGTTTGCAGACCAAAGATGGGTCAGAAGGACCGGCATCTCCTCACCAGTGGGACTCAGCATCAGGCAGAAACTTGTCATCAGCCAGTTTGCAGATTAGCAAATTAGCATTTGGTAATTTGATGCGGAGAGGTCAATGCTCACTGCTAGAATGATGAAGAGAGTTCTCCACGGAAGGTATTGTCTTGTCATGGATCAATTAATCAGGAAAGATATTCATCTCTCCAGTCCTGGGAGTCCTTTGGAGAAAACACTTGCTCAACATCGTCCTCCAACCCTGCTGCTGCAGGGTTTTCACACCTGAGCTGCCATGAAAACTCAGGTGTCATTTCTGCTGTCTCTGCTGAAACAGATTGTAAACTCTTTTATCTCAACCAGAAGAATCCTCCTTCTTCTTGGGCTGTTCTGATTTTCCAATCTGTCAAAATCATGAAGAATAAACTGTATTGCTGATTTCCAGCAGCCTACATACACAGTCCTCCTAGTCCATGCACACAGGCTTCTTTTCTGAGTTCATTCTCAAGCCATATTTTGGTTTGTATTCGTACCCAAATCACATTTGTATTTTTTTTACCTGACATTTGTATTCCAGTGCAGGAGCTTGCCACAGATGACTTCTCAAAGGGATGAGGGGCCCTCTGCTAGGCCTAGTGAAGCCAGGGCTGCACTACAGCTTCCCGATTGAAGGCCCAAATGGAGCCATTGGTGGATGAAAAGTAAAGGATATCCCAGTATTGCAAATTTAGTGAAGTACTCTGCGAATTCACATTAAACAAGTGGAATCATCTAATTTCCAGCAGCTCTTAGCATGCAATTTCAAGTAAATAAGATTAAGCCATCAGTTTGAAATTCTCGTTGGTATCTATGTACTTTAATGAACTGCCAGCAGTGCTGGGTTTTGGTATTTCCCACTTTGATGTTTCCTGCCCTTGTCTTTCTCTTTTTAATGAAATGCCATGGAACATTAAGCCAATCCACCTGCCAGGCTGTTGCCTGAGGATGTGGGTAAGAGTGAGGAATTTGGGGCAGGCCAGGAGGGTCACTTGGAGCTGGCACTGCCAGCACCATCCTTGGGAGTAGCTCAGGGAGAGCAGCAGCAGCAGCAATTGCAGAAGACAAGGCAGGACCTCAGTACCTTTGGCAGCAGCAGCAGCAACCACTGCTATGCCAGGCTGTGTGCCAGTGCTCTGCTTGCCACAATTGGAGAAATTGGCTTGAACTAAATGGTAGCAGGTCTGTTTCCCTTCCTCTTTGTCATCTCATCCAGCCCCCAACATTCACAATTAGAATGGTGTTAATATAATCCAGGATGTGACCATTCCACCTGTAACTGACAGAGTCCATTTACAACTTGTCCAGCAGCTGGATGTTGTGATCCATGAATGCTGCCTGGCTTTCCAGGTCCATCCCTTCCTGGAGATCCCACCACAAGCATTTGCATAGTGCTCCATGACAGGCTGGGGTAGGAGACAGTGGCCTGTTTCTAGTGCAGACAGGACTTGTGCAGGGATCCTCCAAATTCCTAGCTGGAGGTATAGGGGGATGGCTAGYTGTGTTGAAAGGTGTCTTCACTGGCCCTCCCTTACACAGGCTGTCCTTTGAGCTACAAGGGAGAGTGCCAAGGTTTTACAACCATCCTGGTTTAATGTTGAGGTGAGGAAGCAGACTCAACTCCTTGCCCTGCTGTGGAAGGACCTGGAAGCTGCTGAGGTGCAGATGCAGCAGGACAGAGAAACACCAACATCCATACTAAAAGTTTTCTGTGATCTGCTGGGCCACAGGAAAGAAGAGTTTGTAAATGACGTTTGAGTTGGATCAGGGGAATGAACCAAGTAATGCCTCAGAACCACTGAGTGTACATCATCATTTCTAAGCTGTGTTGGGCTTGATCCAGAACTGAACCAGAACAAGCTCAGCCAAAGCTTGGTTAGAACTGAACTACAAAGTCACCAGTCTGCCTCTGCTGCTTTGACCTCCATTGCTAATTGCTTCATTCACTCTTCTATGAACTAATTTTTCTTTTGCTGTGCTTTCCACTTCTGTTCAGTTTCAAAGCATTTTAAACACACTTCATGTGGAAATAAGCAAAGAAGGTATATAACAGGGAGACAAATGTACTGCCCACATTTAGATGTATATTCTGTAGGAGGCAACTTACTCCTTTAACACATACCTGGAACTTTGACACACGATTGCTACCTTGAACTCTGTGAAAACACAGCCACTACATTTTTATTTCAAAATATTCATGGGAGATGGCTTTGCACAAGGGAGGTTTGCCCTACACAGAAACTCTTCTCATTACTCAAAAAGCACTCTTTGAGTTTCACAGTTTAAAATGCTCTAGCATTTTAAATGTGCTGCTGGCCCCTTAAAAGTCAGGTTGTTTTTGTCCCCTCTCCTGTTTCACTTTCACTTAAGGAACCTGATAAGGAAAAGTATGCTACAGAGAAGTGGAAATGAAAAACAAGTGGTTGTATTTGACATTTAATTTCCGCACAGTTGGAAAGAGAAATGAGATTGTCTATTGTTCAACTCATTAATTTTCCCATCCGAGAACATCCAATCATCCAAGAACATAGCAGTATGTTGTTTCATTATTAAATATAATAGGGAGATGTTCTGATATTTTTTCTTATCAAGTTCTTATTATTTACAATTCATGGACACTGGCAGTCTCTGAGCTCTCTTTTTTGCTGTTTTCTGGTGCATCATTCAATTAACATTGCAATCTGCAGTGTCCAAAAGAAAATATGACAAGGCCTGATAAGCAAGCAAGGAGCAGAAATGTGTAATAACGATTAATGAATTACTGCAGTGCCATGTTTAGAGATGTTCTCTTGGATTTACACAACACATTAACATGTCACTACTTGGGATCAAGAATAGCTGTATTTTTGGAGGCTATGTCAGGGACAAGCTCTTGGGTATGCCAGCACAATTTTATCCATGAGGCCAAGGAAATGCCTTGTGTACATACAGCACTGCCATTTACTCCTGGCTTTTTAAAACACAGACAATGCATTCCCCTCAATACTCATTCAAGAACCCTTTTTATCACTTTTATTGGTGTTAAAGACAGAGGAAGTTTGAGGCAGCAAACTATCTTCTAGAGAAATCTCTTACATATTTTCCAGTGAGATGAGACTGAGCACCTACACATTTCCATCTTATATCCCTCAACAAGTCACAGTGCTGGAGGACCACAGAACTTAGCACTGAGAACCATTTCTTCATTGTCCATCTGGAGAAACAAAACAGATAATGCTCATGGGGACATCCCCAGCAAGAGATAAAGGCTGTGATGGGCGCCTATCAGGCATGTTAAACCTGGGAACTCAGCGATGTTTGCTGTCAGGGTATCTAGATTTCAGGCAGGAAAATGTTCCTCAGTCTTCATCGACCTTGGAAGACATCAGGCTGCAGAGCAAAGCCATGAGTGGCATGAAGAGAAGCTTTCCTGGAGGCCAAAGAAGGTTTGGATGGTGGCATATGAGAAAAGAATAATAATTAAACTTTCTTCTGTATTTCCAATATTACATTTTTTCTTTCTCGTGGCAGAAATTTCCTTTCCCTTTGCCAGAGATGTTCAGGGTAGGAATTAGTGAGTTATTTACACTGTGGGTTTAGGGTATCCCATAAGGAATGTTTGAGGCTGGACACTGGAATTTCATGGGCACAAAAACTATCTCTGCAGGTATTTTACACCCAGTTTGTCCCCTGGTATTTTTTCCCTCTTTTCATTTTTCTTTCCCTTTTTCAATGGGAATGAAGGCAAGTTTTATTCTAGCCAAGCTTAGAATAAAATAAGAAACTTAGGAAAATGCAAATTCATGCAAAGCCAAAGGTAAAACACTGAAAATCATTGAACAATGTTGTACTGACTTCAGTGCAAATTGATCAATATCTACAGGGAAAAGTAGAAAATTAACTTTCTTGGAATAAAGTTCCCTGAGAAAACACTTAGAGGATTTGGATAAAGCAAATTTGGAGAGAAATAAAGAGGTTATTCTGAGCTAGTATAGAGCAGATTTATGTCCTAATACACTACTACATGAAATCTTGTATTTAATGCTAACATTAGGATCAGCACTGAAAAAGACTGGAGTATTGGTCAACTGCCTTGATAAGATAAGGCTTTATGTGTAATCCCTAGGAAAAAGGATGGTGGAAGACTGAGCTACTAAGTGTGGTAATAGCCATAAGAAAACTATTTTAGGAGGTACTTGAAAGGCAACCCACACATCTTCAAAAGATCCACAGATTCCTCTTGACTGAAATGGAAGACTTAGGCAGTCTGGAAAGCCATTTTCCCAACACTTTCTCGTGAAAATGAGCATAATTATGTTTCTGTTCAGGCTAGTGAGCCAAGTCTACCACCCAGCATGCCAGTCCATGAGCTGTGAAATTCAAGGGGCAAAAGACACCTTGAGAAATGAGACAGAAAACAGGGTGTGGTAAGAGATTGCTGCTGGGGCTGGGGAGGACAGGTGGGCTCCTCCCATGGGAAGCATGGGATAAAAGAGAATAATGAATAATGACTGATGAATACAGGCTCTGTTTCTGCACGGCGTGTACAAGGGAGGATTCAGCCCATTGAGGGAACATCACAAAAAGCTCACTGCTTATATCCATCCTTGTTGTTCCTGCCTATTTCCTGGAGCTCTTTTGAACTGACTCCACTTTTGCTGCCATCTTTGGCTTCAAAGGCCAGCTTTGCCTGAATAAGGAGTTTCAGGATTTTGCCTCTTTTGAAAGGCAGCTGAGTGGGTGGAGTTTGTGTGCTCTCCAAAATTGCTATCATTTTACTCCACCTCCTTTTCCAGTGTGCATGGGTACCAAGTCAATAAAACACCTTCCCATACATGGCCCTTGGAAACTGGGTTTAGGTCACAGATGGCTCCTCATTCCATGATGTAAAACATAATGTTCATGAGCTGAAAAAGGATGTCCAGACAAGGTCACTGAAGAGCCCACCCAAAAATAAAAAACCAACCCAGATTTGGGGACTGATCTATATTTTACATAGGGTTTGGGGAAAAATTTATCAGAAAACTAAACAACATCAGAAAGATTTTTTTCTTTCCAGTTTACTGGTGTTACCTAGTCCTGGTTCCTTTCAGAAGTAACCCTCACTAATAAGACAATATTAATTTATTACTTAGTAATCTTTAAACATGCAACATGAGACATGGTTTAGTGGTAGATTTAGAAGTGCTGGGTTAACAATTGATCCTAAAGGGCCTCTCCAATTTAAATTATTTTATGAATCTCTGATTTCTTTTTGTTATAGATAATAAACAAATTAAGCCAAATTAAAATAGTAAAATAGCAATTTTTATTTTTGCCACTGAAAATACGGTCTTGGGAAGCCACAAATCAAAAAGACAACACCGAGCCTGGGTTCAGTGCTGGGTGAACACACACGTTGATTTGACCTCTGTTGCATCAGATCCCCCTGTGTTCACAAATGCTGTCCTGGGAAGTCCATTTTTATACAGTCTGTGTTTTTTCTGGCGTGGGGCAAAAGTCCCTTTGTTTCTGCCATGGATTCTCATATTCATGTAGCTTCCTTTCTCTACCGTGGACTGGATGTCCTGGTTTAGGGGACAGTATTGCCAGAAAAAAAAAAGGCAAGAGTTTTTTCCCAAAATGGAGAGTGAAAATTCCCTCCCTCCCAGTTTACTATAATTTGGAAATTAAAGGTTTCTCAGGCAAAAGGTACAGATTTAGGAATAACAGTTCTTTACTGATATATCTACAAGACAAACAAGAACAACATCAGCTATGAAAAGATCAGTGACAAAACAGAA
>PYHW01009531.1:1111187-1123031 GCA_013186435.1 Turdus rufiventris | reverse complement strand
GTCCATCCCAGCTCATCCCACTGGCCCCACTGGTGTCCATCCCACCCCATCCTACCCAAACTTCCCTCAGTGTTTGTTGCTTCCTGGCTCAGTGCCTGACCTGCTGCCATCCTCTCAGGTTTGCAGAAGGGTTTGGTGATTTTCTAGGCCCCCAACCAGAGAAGTGAGCCAGGAGTGCCTCCTGCAGTGTTGCAGTAAAGCAGGGGGGATTCAATTTCTTCATGTAGAAAAAGCCAATTCTTTATTCACAAAGCTCATATTTATAGGAAATATCAGAAGGCATGGTGTTAGACTTAATTGGCTAACTAGACTTAATTAACAATGCACTGACAGTTTATTGGTTGGTAGATGGCTAGGGTGTACATCTGTCAAATCTTTCTAATTTTGATTAGTTTGCGTATTTTGTTCACTGATTCTTATAGGACAGATTTCTTGTTTATAACAGGTGTAAATGGTTCTCTTACTGGAACAGTTTGTTGTGCTAACTGCTTTTATTGTTATGATTTTTCACAAGGAAGTTACAAGCTAACTGCTAGCTTGGCTAGAGTAGCAGGCCCTAAACTATATTTTAAAAGGCCTTTCTGTTATAATATCTGTACTTGTATGCAACGCTGCAGCACCCTCCAGACGGACATCACTGTCTGCAGGTAGATGTGACCAGAGATTGTTCAGGAAGCTGTGGCAGATCCTGACTGAGATTGGACCAGGACCTTGCTTTGCCTTTGCTGCCAGCTCACACAGCTCACCCTGCCCATGGCATCAGCTCTGGCACTCCCCACAGCTGGGAGCTGCCTGCACTGGCCCCAGGGCTGATTTCACCACAGGGCTCCTCAGGTTGCTCCCATTTATGGAGCTGTGGCAGTGAAGATTAAATTCTGCATTTCCACTTTTCTCTACTGAATGCATCAGCACTGACATGTGGGCCAGCCCTTCTCGGCCAGGTGAGCCACTCCACCCTCAGCAGCTTTGGTGGATCTGGAAGAGCTGTTTTGGAAAGCTGAGAATCAGGATCTAGAACAAGGTCATAGCTTTGTTTTCTTTTGTTTTGTTGGTGTGGGTTTTTTTTGGTTTTTTTTTTTTTCAGGCAATATTAAGAAATGTGTGCTACTTTGCTCCTGGAGATAAGCTTTTCCTGCACCATTGTTCCAGGCTGTTTTCCTTGATGTGCTCTATTTTTGGCACATGCAAGAAGCCCTAACGTCCTTTCCTACCTCTGTGCTTGCTGGAGTTCAGTTTAAAATATTTCTGGCTTTTATCTTAGATTTTCCAGTGCTGAAGCAACACCATCCATCCTCCAGACCATATTTTTGTCTTAGGAATCACTAAGCTTTAGCCAAGCCCCCACTGGGTATAAAGAGTCCCTGCTAAAGAGCCAGCAGTGCTGGGGCAGTGACCCAGCAGCTCCCTGAACCTCCTCAGCAGTAGCTCTGGCACTGTTTGCATCCTGCCAGAGTCTAGACGAGTGTTTCTGATCCAGCAGAGAGGTATTAGCTCAGGCTCTGGACTTTGCTCCCACGCACTTTTATCAAATGCTCCGGGAGTGCATTTGGAGCCTCTAAATCTTCTCCTATTAACAGCCCATTTGCAGATGGAAAAGGTATTTCTTCAGTCCTGAGGGGGAAGTTTGTCAAGCAGGTTTCACTGATATTGGCTCTCTGTGAATAAAGATGTGAAATATCCATGCTGCTTTCTCCTTCCCCAGGGATCTCAATGCTCCAGCACAGCTTGTGTCCTGGGCTCAGCCAGGCCATGGGTGTCACTGTCATGGGTCACCATCAGTGCCACTGTCCTGGCTCTCACTGGCCAAGAGCTCCTGGGCCACTGGCTGCTCTTTGGAGAACACAGGGCAAGTGTCCATGGGGAATTCCCACTGGAAAGTGAAAGGGAGTCCCAGCTGCCACAGGCTGGCACACAGGAGCTCTTTGGGGCCCCTCTGTGCCCCCTCCCCTGCTCCTTGGCAGCTCTGATCTTGTTCTGGGGAGGAGATGCCCCCTTTGTGGGCAGGCTGAGCTCACTGCTGTGGGACAGCTGCCACTCTAGGGACACCCAGCCCTTGCTGGCATCACAGGGGCTGCTGCAGACCCTCACCTTTCACCCCTGCTTGCACCAACTGCCCGCTCAGGCACATTATTTCCAACATGGGTGATTTATTCTGTTGCCTTTGGTTTTGTGACTGAGCCTCAGTCCAGTTCTGTCTGCTCAAGACTGGCTCAGACTCATGAAGTCTCTTCCTTTACTCTTTTCAACCTTGCCTGTATGAAACACAATGCCTAACATCCATTATAAACCACAGAATCACAGACTGGTATAGGTTGGGAGGGACCTTTAAGTCCATCATATCCCACCCCTGCATGGACACCTTTCACTGTCCCAGGCTGCTCCAAACCCCATCCAACCTGGCCTTGGGCACTGCCAGGGATCCAGGGGCAGCCACAGCTGCTCTGGGCACTCTGTGCCAGGGCCTGCCCGGGAACAATTCCTGCCCAATATCCCATCCAGCCCTGCCCTGTGTCAGCCTGAAGCCATTCCCTGTGTCCTGTCCCTCCATCCCTTGTAAAGAGTCGTTCCCCATCTTTCCTGCAGCTCCTTCAGGTCCTGGAAGGTCACAGTGAGATCACCATGGAGCCTCAGCTCTCCCAGCCTTTTCTTCCAGCAGAGCTGCTCTATCCCTCTGCTCATCCCAGAGCTTACTCTGGATCTCTCCAGCAGCTCCATGGTTCTATTTTTCTCTGTCACTCCTGATGCTGCTCACTACCCAACAGGAGTGAGGTCAGAGCATCCTGCAGGAGCTGCACCAGATTGCTCCTGGTTTTCCAAGCCTACCTGCCAGACCCTGCTCATGCACACAAAAATATTTGGCATGAGTCACCTCAGCCAGAAATTTCCCCCTTGGAAACAGTGGGAACATTCCTCCTCCTGCGTCCCATTGGTGTTGGGGCTGGGTGTGAGTGCAGGGGTGTGTCACCTCCACCCTCGTGTGGGTGTCCAGGGCAATGTCCTGCCCCTGTTCCCTGTTTCCAGCCTCCTCCAGAGTCCCCTGCCATGGCTTTCACTGAGGGAAATGCCACCCATCCCATCTTCATGAGTCATGGACTTCCTCCAGCCTTTTGGGCACCTGCTGTCCCCTCCATGGAACTCCCTGGAGGGCTCTTGGCCCTTCCTCTGGGGATGCACTGGGTTCTTCTGCCTCCCTGCAGGGAGCTGGGTGTTCCCAGGGCAGGGGAGGGGCTCTGAAAAACCCTTTACAGCTCACCCATGCTAAAGTGCAGCCAGGTGAGGGAAGGAGCAGGGAAAACAACCACGTGTCCCTGCACGTGTCCCCACCATCCTGGCCACTACCACTGTTGGGCCATCTCACCAGGACATGGCCCTGGTCACCAGGGACCACAGCCACCTCCCCAGAAGGGACTTGGTGGGGCCCAGGCAGAACCTCCTTTGCTTTGTTTGTCATTTTGGACATACCTGAAGGGATGGGGAGGGAGAGAAGAATTCCTGAGAAATCATGGATGAGGGTGGCTGAAAAAGCAGAAACCACAGGAAGATGACTGAGACAAAGAGAGAATGAGGACAAGGGACTTGGGGCACAGCTCCATGGACATGCCCTCCTGGCAAGACCCAGGGTGAGGGAACTCTGCCTTGGTGCTGCTCCAACACCAACCCCTCCCCAGCCCCAGCACCACTGGAGTCACTGCAGCCTGAGCCGCTGTCACAGCAGCACCACAGGATGCTGGGTCGGAATAGCAAAGTCCCCAAAATCCCAGTGCCCATCTCCAGGGCTGACCTGAGCAGGAGGCTCCCATCAGGATGCCAGAGAGGTGAGAGGGGGCTGAGAGCAGAGGGGCAGAGACAGCACTGTGCAAACCCCAGAAATAAAATCTCTTGCAGGAACTCACTTTCCCACCTGGGTTGCTAATGTCATCCTGGCAGAACCTTCAGCCCCCAGCTCTGCACAAAGGCCACCCACTGCCCAGGAACCCCAGGAAGTCCCATCATATCCCACAGTGTCTCTTTGTTCAGGAAGAGTTTCAGCTCTTGGAAGAAAGGAGTTCGCTCTTTCTTAACCAATTAAACTCAGCAAGCTCGGACAAAGCAGCAGGGTTTGCCCGTGGAGGGATTCAGCAGGATCTGGGATTTATCCTGCTCCCCCTGTCCCATGTTGGGTGCTGGTCCCCAGCACTGCTCCAAGTGCTCCCAGCTCCGTGGTGGCTGAGCCCTGCACAGGGATTTTGTCCCTGCAGCTCTTCCTTCCCCCAGCTCTGTGCCAACAGCCATCACCCTCCAAGGCTCAGAAACACCTCTCTGCTTTAGAGAAGAAAACGAGCCCCAGGATGCTGAAATGACCTGTCCATGCTCACACTGGAATGACTCCAGCCAGACCTGCAGTATGGGAATGATGGGGGCCCTCACTGTGTAGGCTGGAGATGAAATGTCAGGGTTTGCCCCAACTCCCAAAGTCTTTCCACTAACGGAGCAGTTCTTATGAGGCAGGCAACAGCAATCCAGCTGATGTTCACTGCCATTGCTTCCAGATATTTTTCTTGCTGATCCAGTACTTCTTTCAGAGCTCCCAGGGTGCACCTGCAACAAGTGAAGTGTGCTAATTACTAACCTGAAACTGGTTGTGTTTGGGATCCCGAATTTATGCTGCAGGGCCCTTTCAAGTTAACTGTAACAGCCTCAATTAATCCTTTATTTGTGGAGAGTCAACCTGGTGGAAACAAACAGTGGGGAGGAGGAGCTGGGACACTTGGGTTTGGTTCTTTGCTCTCACCTCTGTCACTGACCCTTGACGTGACTTGGCAGAAGAAGCCAGACCTGGTGGAGGAGATTCAAAGGAGATTTAGGAGGTCTGCATCCAACTCCTGGCTTTGTTGCACATTCCCCTCGGTCAAGTAAGGAGCCTCCTTAAACCCAGACCCTCCAGCAGCTTTGCCAGGTTTGGGGTGATCACAGAATCATGTAATCATGAGGATGGAAAAGACCTCTGAGATCATCGTGTCCAAGCTGTGACCCATCACTACCTTATCACCCACAGCAGGCACTGAGTGCCACATCCTGCCCTGTCCTGAACACCTTCAGGGGTGACAGGTCTCTCTGCTCTGGGATGAGGCCAATTCTCTTCCTTCCTGGCATTAGGACACAGAGTTTTTAGCCATGCAGCAGAGTCTGTAGCTGCCTGAGGAGCCCTGCTGTCCTTTGGATGATCATCCCATGTGCAGCCATGGCAAGCAGAGAGGTGCTGAGGCTTTCCAGGGCTACCACTCAGGGGACAGCATGGCCTGGTACTGGGACATTCCCAGTGGCTGTCAGTGGTGGGGAGGTCTTGGCCCTGCCTGGTGGCAGCAGCACACATCTGTGAGTGCACAGCAGCTCCCCAGGCCCAGGCTGGAGCTCTGGGGAGCAGAGCAGCTCATCCCACATGAAAGCTGCTGCAAGCAAAACCAGAAAATACACTTGTCTCGCCAGCGAGAACACAGCCAAACCAGCTGAGCTGGATAGAAACCAGTCAGGCAGCCCTGCTCAGCCCAGTTAGGCTGGGAGTGAGGCAACGGCCAGGCTGAGGAAACACTCACCAAGCTCCTTCTGTGCCCCTGTTTGTGCAGCCAGGGGCTGGCTGCAGGCAGGGACAGCGTGTGACCCCTGGGTGCCAGCCCCACCCCTGCAGACTGGGAATGTGCTGGGGGCACTGCAGGGGCTCAGGGGGTGAGGGCACAGGGGCTGCAGGGTGACGAGCAGCAGGAGCCCCCTGTGCGTGAGACAGGGACTGGGGGACACCTGCACACCATGTCTGGGTGGAGATGGGCTCAGCAGACCCCATCACCCCATCTCTGACTCTGTTCAAGCAACCTTGGCTGGGAGACTTCTTTCCATTCTGCTCCTCATCCTGTGATGCCCAGAAATGGGCATGACCCATGTGGGATGGTGACTTGTCTCTGGTGATTTGCTCCCTCAGCTCCTCCGAGCTGAATTCTGCAGTAGCAGAGATGCCCCTGGAGCTGCTCAGCCTGGGCTGGAGATGGCCCCAGGGTTTGGAGAATGGAGTTACCCCCAAAAGTGGGGGTGAGCTACTGTTCATCACCCCTCCACTGCACAGCCGAGGGTCCCAGGAGGAAGGCAGGAGCCAAATCCAGCCCAAAGGAAGGTGTGGCTCATCCTGGGAAGGGGGTGGGTCAGGGAACTCCCTGCCAAAATAGTGTCTGCAGAAGGTTCAGGTGGATTCCAGGAGATACTGAAAAAGTGCTTGAAAAAGCGATCTGTGGAGATTTGCTAAACCAACAAACCACACCAGGCTCAGAAAATCTTGCACAACAAAAGAAGTTGGAGGGTGGGGAAGTATCCAGGGGACAACCTGCACTTGCTGATACCAATCTGACTCTTCCCTGGTCACTTCTGCCCGCTGTTCCCACTGGATTTCTCCTTTCTCCCTCTATCAGCCATTCAATCTTCCTCCTCCTCCCAAAGGTGGTTTCCAGAAAGAGAAAATGATGTGATGATGGGGGGTGACAAAGAAAGGGAGAAGTCAAAAGATCGAACCACTTCAACTGGGAGATATGACCTGGGAGCCAGATGGCTCAGCAGGGGCTCTGCTTCAGCTCCAGGGGTTATTTCACTTCTTGGTGAGTTTTTACAAAAATCTGAAACCCAGAACATTTTCTGTTAAAAAAAGCCCAACAAAACAAAGGGAAAAAATATTAGGGGACAAAACTATAATGGCAAAGCTTTTGTTCTCCTCTGAAAATTGGAGATATAGTGCAACTGGAGAAAGGAGTAACAGGGCAAAGGGGGAAGGTGAAAATACCCAAATCCAGGGGAAAAATTCCAGGGATCTTCACCTCTGTGGCCATGTCCATGTTCCCCAGGTGAGTAAACGTGGGCAGCTCCAAAGCTGGAGTGGGGAATGCTGGGGGGAACCAGGCTCCTCGGCATCCCCTCCCTACCCACAGTCTAGTGGCTGCCATAGCAGGCAAGGCTGGAGAGCTGTTTTCAAATAAAACCAGGCCTGTGCAGTCACCCAGGGCTCTCCTGACAAGTCATTCACATTCCAGGCTTGGCTGAGAACTGTGCAAGGAGAGGAGACCTCGTGGCTGTAAACCAGGGCAGGAAGGGCTGAGCCAGCAGGGTGGAGCAGGAGGGATGGCACAGAGGGACAGAGAGTCCCTGACGGCCACCGTGGGACTGCCAGACTGCTGGGAAATGTCTGCTTTGGACATCCTGGGCAGGAGGAGGCCAGTGGTCTCACTGAGAACAGGAGGGGACACAGAGCAGCAGATAAGGGCCAGGGTCAGGCTGGAGCCAGGTGACACTAAGGTCCCCCCCGGGGTCCTGTTGCTGGAGCTGAGCTCACCTGGAAGTCCCATGGGGAAGCAGGGGCTGAGGGTCATGCAGGGACAACAGAAGGCTGGTGGCAGCTCCTGGCTGGTGGCAGCTTCTGGCTGGTGGCCACCAGGAGAGCTCAGAGCTTGCGGGTGTCCAAGTCTCCCTCTTGCCAGGATGGTCTCACTAACCACTGGCATCCAAATAATCATCAGTTCGGAGTGAAAATCTGTGCTTTCAGCTCCACCTGCTTCTCATTTTCTGACTGGTTTGTTTGTGCAAAGAGCATTTTGTGGGGAGAGAGGAGAGAGCAGCCCCTCCCTGTGCGGTGCCTCTATGGGGACAGTCAGGGTTGTGACTTTTCCTGGATGGTCCAGGGGGTTTGGCCAGCAGGGCTTGTCACAGCCCCAGGCAGGGTCTGTGGGAGCCCTGCAGTCATGGCAAGGTGGGGGCTGCCCACCTGGGGATGAGTAGTCAGGGGGACCATGTCACAGGGACGGCTTTTGGGGTGGGAGAAGGGACTGTGGGCTCTGGGAGGCACCGAACACCACAGGAAGACCTGAGCAGGGCACAGGGGATCTGGGGTGGGCACAGGGGATCTGGGCTGGGCACAGGGGACCTGAGCTGGGCACAGGCGATCTGGGCTGAGCATAGGGGATCTGGGCTGGGCCTAAGGGACTTCGGCTGGGCACAGGGGGACCTGAGCAGGGCACAGGGAGACCTCAGCAGGGCACAGGGGGACCTGAGCAGGGCACAGGGGATCTGGGCTGGGCGTAGGGTGTCCTGGGCTGGGTACAGGGGATCTGGGCTGGGCACAGGGGACCGGAGCCAACCCTATCCAAGGTTCTCTCCAAAGGCCACTGCAGGGTGCCTACAGGTGACAGTGGCAATGGTGAGGTGACAGTGACACAGGTGAGGTGTGAGGCAGCAGCTCCACAACCCCCTCAGCTCCCGGAGTGGGTCCTGGATCAACATCTCCTCCTCCTGCTGCTGCTTCTCTCTTTCCAGCACATCCCCGGCCAGGATCATCCCCGGCTGAGCAGGTCAGGGGAGGCTGAGCTGCAGGCAGGGCGTGGGGGCTGCTCAGACTTGCTGAGTGCCATTCCCCGGCAGCAGCTCCTCCAAGGAAGCGATTCCAGGCGATGGGAAGCGATTCCAGGCGATGGGAAGCGATTCCAGGCGATAGGAAGCGATTCCAGGCGATAGGAAGGCGCTGAGCGAGCAGGGGCAGGGCGTGGGGCCGGTCGTGCCGCTGTGACTCAGCCCTGGCCCCGATCCTGCTGATTTTCCACCCAGGCAGCCCAGAGGGGCAATTCCTCCTGCCGTGGAGGAAGGGCAGGACCGGGCAGTCCCATGACAGGAGTGAAATCCAGTTTGGCTCCTGTGCAGCCTTCCCAGCCCACAGTGCTCGACCAGTCTGCATCCTCCACCCCACGGTGCCAGAGCCACCGGACCCCTCCTGCCCGGGTCAGGATGGGAGGTGATCCACGGTGTGAAACCCAGCATCACACAGTCATTCTTGTTAGAAAAGCCTTCCAACACCATCGAGTCCAAGCTGTGCCTGAACCCCACCTCGTCACCAGCCCAGAGCTGAGCACCACATCCAGGTGTTTCTTGGACACCTCTGACGACTCCACCACCTCCCTGAGGAGCCTCTTCCCATGCTTGACCACCCTTTGTGTGAAGAAGTTCTCCCTGAGAAGAATTTCACATTGGATATGTGCCTCCAAGGGTTTTCAGGTTTCCACCCTTTCCCCACCCACCCTGCACCTATTCCCAGCAAACACAGCTTCTGCAAGCAGCAGAGTCCGGATAAAATCTGGCATAAAGCAACAAGGCCCTGAGCAGCCTCTGGAGCTGCCTCACACCTGCTCACCCTGTGGCTCCTGGTGAGCAGAAGAGCTCTGCACCACAGCTCAGCAGCTTGGAAATATTGAAGGGACTCCTTCAGTGCTGAGAAAGAAAAAGCTGATGGCTGGGAGTCAGGCAGAGCTCCCTGGAGGTGTCAGCTGTCCCTGTGGGGCTGTGGGATGGGGGGCTGGAGTGCTGGCTGGGAGCTGCAGGAAGCTCGGATGTGCTCCAGGTCTGCATCTCACCAAGCTGCACAACACTGGGGTGTGAGAGGGAGAGAGATTTCTGACTGAAGGTACTCAGCACCAGATCTGGGATATCAGATGGGTTTGAACAGAAAGACAGGGCTGAGGCTCTGCAGGCTGATTTGGCATCGAGCAAATTTATAAGTTACATTCAAAAATGGAATTGAGTGGGGTTATGGAGGGGCTCAAGCAGCAGAAGTTTGGGGTGGATAAATATACAAGGTCATTGCTGCTCACTTAGACACAAATGTTGCAAATGCAGGAAATTCGGGTCTGAGGTTAAGCATCAGGGAATTCCAGGCATGTCAGGAATGCAGAGATCAGGCACAAAACACCTGTGGTAGAACCAGGAGGGGAGAAATGGAACAGGCCTGTAAAAGTGGGTTCATCTCATCTAGCCACAGTGGGTGGATCACTGCTTTGCAACTGGGGAGCAGGGACAGCACCTCCAGCAAAGCCCAGGAAAAGGGGAGGATGGAGTTTGGAATGAACAAATCCATTTGCTCCCAGCTCCTGGCCGGGCTGTGTGTAGTTGAGCCTGCCTGCACACGTACCTCCCCCTGCACATCCAGCTTTTGGTTATTCCTGAGCAGCAGTGAGGATGTTTCAGAGAACCAGAGATTCCAGGGACTCAAAAAGAGAAAAAAAAATTAAAAATTTGTGCCTGTGAAGGAAAGGCTGAAAATGTGAACAGCCAGTGTGAGTTGGCAGAGATCTGGGGATGTGTGCTCTGTGCCCTGGGGTACTGCAGTGTCAGAGGGAGAGCCCTGCTGGCACAGTCCTGGCTCCATCCATGCCCCCTCCCATGGAATTCCCAGCCAGGGATGTGCCCGGGGGACAAATGTCTCTGCTGCAGGGACACAGAAGCACTGTCCAAGTGGGGACTGGGGCCCAGCAGCCCATGCTGGGGACACTGGGCAAGCTCTGGGCTGGCTGGGACAGGAGCTGGCAGCCACACCCTGGAGCTGAGGGAACACAGGGAAGGTGCAGCCAGGCTCCTGCCAGCTCCAGGGACATGGCACAAGCCCCACTTGTGAGTGATGAGTGCATTGAAACTGAGGGACTGTGATGGACTTGAGATAAGGACCAGGAGAGATTACTCAGCAAATACCACCACCGGCAAACCAGGCTCCAATTAGAGATATTAATTGAATTTACCGCTAACCAAATCAGAGCAAGACAATGAGAATTAAATAAAACCTTAAAGACACTTCCCTAGAGCACATCCTTCCCACCTGTCCTTTGGGACAGCAGCTCCCAGCACCTCGGGAAGTGCTCGGGAAGGGGCTTGGGGGCAGCCACGTCCCCAGCTCCAGCTGTCCCACTGTCTGCACCCAGCCCTGCCGGCAGAGCCCGGCCTGAGGCCGTGGCATTTGTGGTTAATCCCCGGTGACAGTGTGCTCGTTAACCCCTCTGGTGACAGTGTGCTATTTAACCCCTCCGGTGACAGTGTGCTATTTAACCCCTCCGGTGACAGTGTGCCCCTTAACCCCTCCGCAGCCGCGGCTCCGCGGGTGGGTGAGGTCGGCAGAGTCGGGGTTAATCACATCGGAATCCGCTTTAATTGCGGGTTGCCTGGGATACTGGATGCCTCTCAGAGAGTGATGAAAATGACAAATATTTATCCCCTCTCTGGCGGCCGCCCTTTATCTTCCCACATCGCCATCAGGCTTTCCCAGCCCCGCTCCCAGGAGGGAAGAAAGAGAGTGAGCAGATCCTGTGGAAGGGTAAGAGCTGGTTTGGGCAGCTGTCAGCTCTTGCATTCGCAGCATTGCTGGGAGGGGAGGCTGCGGGAGGAGCTGTGGGACACCCAGGTGGTCTCGGACACCCAGGTGCTGCCACTGAGGTCCCCAGTGCCTGAGAGGCAGAGGGGACACCTCGGATGGGGCACAGAAAAAACCACATGGATGGGGTTAAAGAAGCCCCAGGGCTACAAAACCATCCCTCCCCAGCTCTGCAGCTCCGCTGGGGCAAATCCCAGTTACTGGGGGACGTAGGTTCCTCCCTGCTCACGTGTGGGATAGCCCGCAGCTGTCCCTGGGCTGAGAAAGCTTTGCAGAGATGTGCAGCAGTGACTTGTGCTGCTGTGCCACCCCCAGCCCTGCAGGGACACGCTGGGAGCTCAGGAGCACGCAGGGAAAAGCCTTTGGAAGCCAGTCAGGGAAGCGAGTGCAGCACCACACGAGCGTGTGTGACACAGCGTGACTTCAGACACAGTGACACTGTCACCACAGTGTGGCCTAGCCCTGGGCTCAGCCCTCACCAAATATCCCAGGATTTTCCCTAGAGGAGCTGCAGAGCTGGGAAGGGATGCAGCTACAGCCTGGCCCTGCAGGCACTGCATGCCCTGGGATCCCCTGGGCTGCTTTAACCCCATCTCCCTGAGCCCTGGGATCCCCTGGGCTGCTTTAACCCCATCTCCCTGAGCCCTGGG